>ML664170.1:2503909-2740173 GCA_007570785.1 Antilocapra americana | reverse complement strand
GGGCTCCAGTTTCGTCCATCTGAGTAGAATTGCTTCAAATGAATTTTTTTTTAATGCTGAGTAATATTCCATTGTGTATATGTACCACAGCTTTCTTATCCATTCATCAGTTGTTTCCATGTCTTAGCTATTGTAAACAATGCAGCGATGAACATTGGGGTACACGTGGCTCTTTCAATTCTGGTTTCCTCGGTGTATATGCCCAGCAGTGGGATTGCCGGGTCATATGGCAGGTCTATTTGCAGCTTTTTAAGGAACCTCCACACTGTTTTCCATAGTGGCTGTACTAGTTTGCATTCCCACCAACAGTGTAAGAGGGTTCCCTTTTCTCCACATCCTCTCCAGCATTTATTGCTTGTAGACTTTTGGATGGCAGCCATTCTGACTGGTGTAAAGTGGTACCTCATTGTGGTTTTGATTTGCATTTCTCTGATAATGAGTGATGTTGAGCATCTTTTCATGTGTTTGTTAGCCATTTTTATATCTTCCTTGGAGAAATGTCTGTTAAGTTCTTTGGCCCACTTTTTAATTGGGTTGTTTATTTTTCTAGAATGGAGCTGCAGGAGTTGTTTGTATATTTTTGAGATTAATTGTTTGTCTGTTGCTTCATTGGCTATTATTTTCTCCCATTCTGAAGGCTGTCTTTTCACCTTGCTTATAGTTTCCTTTGTTGTGCAAAAGCTTTTAATTTTAATTAGGTCCCATTTGTTTATTCGTGTTTTTATTTCCAATATTCTGGGAGGTGGGTCATGGAGTATCCGGCTTTGGATTATAGCAGAGAGTGTTTTGCCTATGTTATCCTCTAGGAGTTTTATAGTTTCTGGTCTTATGCTTAGATCTTTAATCCATGTACTTTTTAAAAAGATGAATGCTAAAATATTTATGATGAACCAGGGTTCATTAATGGCATCCTGATTGATTAAATATTATCAACACATATATAATTTAAATAGGCTATACATTATTATACTGGCTTTGAAATGCAGAGAATAAGCACTCTATTTGATATTAAATCTAAAAATTTTCCTAAAAGTTAATATATTCTAAAAATAAAAGTTAGGTAAAATAAAATCATTACAGTAATACTTTTTATTGTTTTTAAAAATATTTTGACTGATGGGTCATATGACTGCCTGATTCCTCCAGTTTGTTTTTTGTTTTTCAATATCACTGACTATTTTGTGGTCTTCTGTGTTTTGATAAAATCACAAATTTTTTGTTCTAATTCTGTGAAAAATACCATTGGAAATTTGATAGAGATTGCATTGAATCTGTAGATTGCTTTTGGTAGTAAAGTCATTTTACAATACTGATTCTTCCAAGAACATGGTATATCTCTTCATCTGTTTGTATCATCTTTGATTTTTTTCTCCAATATCTTAGTTTTCTGAATATAGGTATTTTGTCTCCCTAGATAGGTTTATTCTGAGGTATGTTGGGTTGTTTGTTGTGATGGTAAATGAGATTATTTCCTTAATTTCTCTCACTCCTAGGCATATATTCAGAGAAAACCATAATTCAAAAGGAGGCATGCACTCTGGTGTTCACTGCAGCACTATTTGCAATAGCCACGCATGGAAGCAACTTAAATGTCCTTTGACAGAGGAATGGATAAAGATGTGGTACATACATAAAACAAAATATTTGTTGTTGTTTAGTTGCTAAGCCATGTCCAAATCTTTGTGACTCCAGGGACAGTAGCCTTCCAGGTTCTTCCGTCCATGGAATTTTCCAGGCAAGAAAATTGGATACTGGAGTGGTTGCCATTTCCTTCTCCAGGGGATCTTCCTGACCCAGGGATCAAACCTGTATCTCCTGAGTTGTCAGGTGGATTCTTTACTGCTGAGCCACCAGGGAAGCCAACAATGGAATATTACTCAGCCATAAAAAGGAAAGAGTGCCATTTGCAGAGTTATGGATGAAACTAGAGATTGTCATACAGAATGAAGTAAGTCAGAAAGAGAAAAACAAGTATAATATTGCCTATATGTGGAATCTATAAAAATGGTACAGATGAACTTATTGGTAAAGCAGAAATATATTTGCAGATGAAAAGAGAAAAAAAATATTATTACTAAGAGGGAAGGAATGAGTGGGGAAAATTGGGAGATTGGGATTGACGTATATACACTACTGTGTATAAAACTAATTAGTTTCATAGATAACTAATGAAAACCTATAGTTTAGCATAGGGAACCCTACTGAATGATCTGTGGTGATATAAATGGGAAGAAAATTTTTTTTAAAAAAGGACATATGTATATGTATAATTGATACACTTTGCTGTACAGCAGAAACCAACACAACATTGTAAAGCAACTACACTCCAATAAAAATTAATTAAAAATGTCAATGGAACAATTTTCTAGACCTACATCTATTTCGAAGATCTCAAGAAATTATAATTAAGAAAAAAAATAATGTTGTGAATCATACATATACCTTTTTCCTCTTAAAATCTGGAACACCTCCTATTAATTTTGACAAGAGTGGCAGACACATTCTTCAAGTTTATTCTTCTCTTTTATTTAGATACAAAAAATAGTTCTTATAGCACTTGAGGTTAAATCCACTTAGGAGTGACAATATATACACAGAATTATAGTAACCACTGGCACTATTGAGTCTCTAGACGGAACTATAATAATTTAATCTGTGTAAAATACTGACCAAATTGAATAAAGGAATTTGATTGAAAGCAGCTTATAATACTATTTCCTTTTTTGTAAAATTCTGGCGTCTTGACACTGTGAATATCATCTTAAATGGAACAAACTTCCTGTTAAACTTGTATCAGAGGGTTGCCCTTCTTTTGAGAGCTCCTAAGTAGGCCAAGAGTAGAATGGATGGAAGATAATTGAATTCTCCTTGACATAACTTTTACTACTTTCCTGAGCTTATTTCTCTGAGGGGAGGAGATTCCTCCTTAAAACACTACTTTTCAGAAGGTGATTAATTCTAAAGTCTGAAGCCTAAAGAAAGGAAGAAAGCATTGTGCAAATCAGAACTCATGGTGAATTCAAACCACTGTAGAGGTAAAACTTGACGTGAAAGTTAAAAAAATGTATTTCAGGAAAACATATTGGACCCTTGTAAGAAAAGATAACAACTTTTCAGTTAAAAAAAAACCCACAAGAAAACTACTTTTAATATTCTCCTATAGATGATGATTACATTTGAACTAAGTCTTAATAATATGTGCTAATGAATAAGATGCCATTTTAAAAATATTAAATGAAACAGATGAACTATGGTAAGCTTACATTTAGAAATCTGTTATACTTCAAAGCAATATATATATTTCTACAACAATGGGCAAATCCCTTTATTTTTAGTCTACCAATCTGTACTATGTTTGGTTTGTACTTTTTGATGAACATTAACATTTTATATTAAAAATTATAATTCCCCTTTGCCAAGGACTTTTATTTTCTATCTAATTTCAACATGGATAGTTGCAGTGTCTTTAGCATTTCATTTCAATGTATTTGTGTCCAGTGTTTATTCCCAAAGAACTAGAAGACTTAGTCAACTCAATGTTATTTATTTATTTTGCTTTGATCTGTAGGTTGTCATGTAAACTAAGCAGCACATTTCTTTCTCACTTACATATGGGCTTGCTGACTGACAGAGCTCTCAGATTTCTTTGTGGTTAAGGAAAGTTATTTTTGATACAGTGTGAGATATTTTAAAAGAGTGTTTGAAGTGTTAAAGCAGCTATCTGGGCCAACAAAAATGAAGATCATGTTCTTAATTTTGATCATTCCAGGCTGAGTTTCCTGGTATCAGAAGAATCATTGTGAAAAGTCAGGGTAGTTATAAAAAGATGGTTTTAGCATTTGGGGTTATAAATTAGCTTTCAAAATTAAAACTTTATTCAATGCCCGTAGCATGATTTTTAGTGTTTATTTTTCTCTCTTATTAAACATATTGGTATCACCTTTTTTGTCCTGTATCCAGAGTTTATGATTAGGTAAATCTCTGAGTTTTCTTATTCTAGATTCTTGATGTGTCTTAGCATAAAGATACTAATTTTGTGCATTTAAAGTATGCATTATAATGATTAATCTACATGTCATCGTTAATCTCTAAATCATAACATTGGCACAGACTGCTCCATTCATGTTAGTTACTGCTCATAAAAGTCAAAGTGAGATCAGATTGATCAGACTGAGAAGCAGGGAAAGTTGATATACTGTATATCAGATACAAATAAAAGGTCATCAGCTTTATTCAATTTATCAGGAGAGAAAGACCAGATGAGAGACTGAGATCAATCCAGGGGTCAATGACCTGTTAATACCGCCCAGGGTAATATAAATATCAAATGTTATAGGTAACAGCTTCTGGTCCTTCTTCCTTCTCTCCCTCCTCCTCTTCCCTTTTCTTTCCTTCCCTTCTCTCCTTTCCATTCACTTTTTCTGACAAAATGTAGCATAAGAATTATCAAAGCTGGTCACAGACACATCCTATGACTTAAAAAGTAAATTCCCTGTTGGAATTTATACATAAGTTAATCAAAATAAATTTGCAAGAATGTTCATAAGAAGCTAGATTGCTAACAGGCCCAAACTAACATATATGTGGAACACATAGTGCAAATGCTGGGCTGGATGAATCACAAGCTAAAATCTAGATTTCTGGGAGAAATTTCAACAACCTCAGGTGTGCAAATGATATCACTCTAATGGCAGAAAGCAAAGAGGAACTAAAGAGCCTCTTGCTGACTGTGAAAGAAGAGAGTGAAAAGCTGGCTTAAAACTCAACATTCAAAAATTAAGATTATGGCATCCAGTCCCAACACTTCATGACAAATAAAATGGAGAAAAAGTGGAAGCAGTGACAGATTTCCTTTTCTTGGGCTCCAAAATCACTGTGGACAGTGACTGCAGCCACAAAATTAAAAGACACTTGCTCGGTTATAGGAAGCACAACTGGAATCAAGATTGCCGGGAGAAATATCAGTAACCTCAGATATGCAGATGACACCACCCTTATGGCAGAAAGTGAAGAAGAACTAAAGAGCCTCTTGATGAAAGTGAAAGAGGACAATGAAAAAGTTGGCTTAAAGGTCAAAATTCAGAAAACTAAGATCATGGCATCCAGTCCCATCACTTAATGGCAGATAGATGGGAAACAGTGGCTGACGTCATTTTTATGGGCTCCAAAATCACTGCAGATGGTGATTGCAGCCATGAAATTAAAAGGCACTTACTCCTTGGAGGGAAAGTTATGACCAACCTAGACAGCATATTAAAAAGCAGAGACATTACTTTGTCAATGAAGGTTTGTTTAGTCAAAGCTATGGTTTTTCCAGTAGTTATGTATGAATGTGAGAGTTGGACTATAAAGAAAGTTGAGTGCCAAAGAATTGATGCTTTTGAACTGTGGTATTGTACAAGACTCTTGAGGGTCCCTTGGACTGCAAGAAGATCCAACCAGTCCATCCTAAAGGAAATCAGTCCTGGGTGTTCATTGGAAGGACTGATGTTGAAGCTGAAACTCCAATACTTTGGTCACCTGATGTGAAGAGCTGACTTATTTGAAACGACCCTGAGGCTTGGAAAGATTGAAGGCAGGAGGAGAAAGGAACAACAGAGGATGAGATGGCTGGATGGCATCACTGATTCTATAGACATGGGTTTGGGTGAACTCTGGGAGTTGATGATGGACAGGGAGGCCTGGCATGCTGCAGTTCATGGGGTCACAATGAGTTGGACATGACTGAGTGACTGAACTGAACTGAACTGCTCCTTCCACAGCTCCTGGAAGAAAAGCTATGACAAATCTAGACAGTGAATTATAAAGCAGAGACAGTGTTTTGCTGACAAAGGTCCATATAGTCAAAGTTATGGTTTTTCCAAGAAGTCATGTATAGATGTAAGAATTGGACCATAAAAAGGCGGGGAGGTGAAGAATTTATACTTCTGAATTGTTGTGCTGGAGAAGAATCTTGAGAGTCCCTTGGACTTCAAGGAGATCAAACCAGTCAATCCTAAAGGAAATCGGTCCTGAATATTCATTGGAAGGGCTGATGCTTAAGCTAAAGCTCCAACAGTTTGGCCACATGATGCAAAGAGCCAACTCACTGGAAAAGATCCTGATGCTAGGAAAGATTGAAGGCAAAAGGAGAAGAGGGCAGCAGAGGATGAGATGCTTGGAGGGCATTACCAACTCAGTGAACATGAATTTGTGTAAGCTGCAGGAGATAGTGAAAAACAGCGGAAACTGGCTTGCTACAATCTATCAGGTTGTAAAGAGTTAGACACAACTTAGTGACAAGACAACAATGAAAAGTCCACAAATGATTAATAATAGTAAAATGCATAAGTTGGGATACATTCATACCATAAGATACTGCATGCAACAACATGGACAACTCACACCCACACATAACGGTGAGTTTATATATACTGTATGATTTCATTTCTATAACATGCAGAAGCAGCAAAACTCATCTACAGTGATAAATATTAGATAGTTCTTATACTTAGTGGAGTTAGTAACTAGAGTGGGGCATGAGAGGCACGTCTGGGGAACTATTGAAGTTCTGTTTATTGAATACACAAAACGTGTTTACTGTGAAAAAGTCACTGAATTATACACTTGGGATTAGTATACTTTCATATATAGGTCATACTTCAGTAAATATATATGCTATACTTCAATAAAAATCACATGCCTGTATAGCAAATTTGAATAATATTAAAAGTAAAAATAAAAAATAAAGCCTCATAAACATAATTACTATTACACTTCCAGTCTTTGAAATAAATGTTAATATAATACAGAGATATAAATTTGGAATATCTATCCTTCATGGTTTATTTTACTTAGTGTTGTATAAACTATTTATACATGACTTTTAAGTAAAATTTTTAATATTCTATTATATCAATGTACCATAATTTAAATATTTGGTTTTATTATTTCCTTTTTACTCTTGGAAGGATAATTTATGAGTCAAAGACATATCCAGTTTCAAGAGTCTTGATCTTCTAAGGTTCTGGATATTGCCAACCAAAATATCTATTCCAATTAGTATTAAGAGTAACATAGTAGTCTATTTTTTTTAATTCATTACAAAAGAATGTCTTTTCAAAAGGCACTATTAGAAATTTAAATGTGTAATATTTAAATATGGTGTTCTTTAAGCCAAATATGGATAATAAAACAAAAATTGGGATATGTATATTTTAAAATCTTTTTATCTATATTAAATAAAATATTCTGACCTATGGCAATTTTTACTTATGTATAGATGTCAAATTTCTTGATGTGAATTCTTAACCATCCATGTAGAAGCCAGTGAAAAGAATAGTTCATTTTCAATTTTGTAGGAAGGAGGGACAGTAAGTTATTTCCTCCCTGCCCCAAATTATAATCATGCATTCACTTACAGTATGTTGATCAGAATCCTTCATTTTCATTTAAATTAAGATAAAATATTTAGATATGTATAAAGATTTTCAACGATTTAGATTTTTTTTTTCCTTTCAAGCCAAGGGTCTTGGTTCCTGTGGTTGCTGCTTGATTTAGTAACCAGCAGCTGAAAATAATTCATTTATTGGGTGAATTCTGATGATTCCAGTTCTTTTTTAATCATTTCAAATATTAAAGAAATATAAAGTTAAGAAATCATTAACTTAAGCATCAATTCATTTGCCTCAGTAAGTCACTGCAGACTCAGGGAGCTTAGAACCTAGGTGGGTCACTAGGATAGCAAGGCTACCAACAGATTGAACTGAAAGCCAGAAGAGTGAATGAAAAATCTGTTCAGTTTTCCACGTCTATAGCATCAATGTCTTAATGCTTAGATGGGCGAATGAAAAAATGTAGTTGTGGTTTTGAAATATTTTTTTAGAAATAATAGATTAAGAATGTTTAGGTTAGGCATGCCTGTGAAATAATAATTCATGAATATTTAAAAACTAAAGATAGAATAACCATATGATCCAGTAATCCCACTCCTGGGCTTTATACAGACAAAACTATAATCCAAAAAGATAAATGCACACTTATGTCCATAGCAGCGTGTTCACAATAGCTAACACGTGTCCATCAACAAGTGAGTAGATAAAGAACAAAGATGTGGTACACATGTATGATGGAAAATACTCAGCTAAAAAAAAAGAGAAATAAATGAAATAATGCCTTTTGCAGCAACATGGATGGAACTAGAGATTATCAGACTAAGTCAAAAAAAAGAGAAAGACAAATATCATATGATATCTCTTACATATGGAATCTAAAATATGACACAAGCAAAGCTATCTGTGAAATTCTACCTATGAAAAGAAACATATACAGACCTAGAGAACAGACTTGTGTTTCCCAAGGAGAGGAGTAAGGGAGTGGTAGACTGGGAGTTTGGGGTTAGAAGACACAAAATTATGTATAGAATGGAGAAACAACAAAGTCCTACAATGTATACATATATAGGGAACTATATTCAATATCCTGAGATAAATCATAATGGAGAAGAATATAAAAAATAATGCATATATATGTATAACCGAATTTTTTGCTGAACAGCAGAAATTAATACATTATAAATCAAATACACTTTAATAAAATTCATCTGTAATAACTCATAAATATTAATCACTTCTAAGTATGGAACTAATAAACCTTAGAAAAATATGTCTAAAATACTTACATAAAGTAATGATTCTGTTTTACAAAGTGAAGGCAGCAAAATTTAAAACTGTAGAATATTACAGTTGATAGTTACCATAAGTCAGTAGAGTCCTAGATACTTGTTTTAACCCTTTAATTTTAGAAAAAATGCCTCAGAGTAAGGCAGCCTAAGGAGAATATATTGGTGTGAAATTCACATTTCCCCTAATTTTAAGAAAAAGTATCTAAATACCCAATAGAAATTAATTTATAAGAAAGCATTAATATCTTAATCCCCTTTTAGGCATGCCTATGTTCTTCATCATGTGCTAAGTAAATTGAAAAGCACTTGTCTTTTGTCTTTGTTTTCTAAAATTAACAATTATCTGACACAAAAGAAAATTATTTCCATAGTTAGTGTACACCAGAGAACTGATGAAGCAACAGAAACAAACTTAATGATTACAATACTAGCAAGATTTAGAATTAATTTCATATACATAGTTTTCAAAATCTCTCCTCTTTTATATCAATATATTATTTTAAGATTTTACTATAAATCTGTCTTTTAAACACTTACTGAAAATATCCAGTTCTGCAAATATTTACTGAGTAGTTATCCCTTTTTATGTTCATTATTAGTTAGAGAGACAGCCTAAATGAATTCTAATGCAAGAGCTAGAAGGAAGATTATAGAGAAAGTGAGAGAAGGAGACAAGGAGAGAGAGACAATCTTTTGATGAACAAAAGATCTAGGAAGATTTCACAGAGAGGTTACATTTGAGCAGACTTTGAAACGTACCTAGGAATTGGACTGAAAGACAGAAGGTATTCCAGGTAATGGGGAGTGAATGGGGAAAATCTGTTCAATACACTGTATCTATAACACCAAGATCTCAATTCTGAATCTCATCCAAACCATCTTTCATACTGCTGTGAGATCTTTCAAGGAGTGAAATATTAATGACATCAAGTCATGCTACCCACTGGTTCAAAATGCATAAACTCCCTTTAGTATGGCATGGAAACTCTTCAGTATATTTTACTATCACCTGGGCCAAATATATCTCTTCAGCCCCATCTCCCCATCTCCTGCTATTTTCCCTCTCTCTCCCTTCTTCACTCACTCCAGACATACAAAACTATTGCAGTTTCCCAGAGACACCACAATCTGGCTTCATTTTCTGTTTGGAATGACATTCTGCTCATTATTTATGCCCCTGATTTTTACTCATATTTTAAAACCAGCTTAAATAAAACTGCAAATATTAATAAGCTCTTACTAAAGTAAGATTAAAACTGCTGATCCATTAGCTTTATGTACCTGTCCTCTGTGAGGACTTGGATAGTCCTTGTCCTCAGATAAATTCTCCTCGTTTGTATGTTACCCTAAGCACAGTTGTTAGCTCTAATGACTATTGCAGTTGACGCTTGTTTGTTTCTCTGGACCCTTGTTACTGGGTGGCCTGGATTTTCTTCCTTTGTAACCTAATATAAAATAAGAGTTCAATTGTTTTGACTGTTGTTAATTTAGACTGAATTGAGCAAAATAATTCAAATGGAAGAATGCAGACACTCTTTGGGTATCAAGAATTGTTTCTCTGTGGTTGGGATACAGAAGAGAAATAAAAAGCCTTTAGAAAGTTGAAGAAAATGGTGGTGAAAATAATGGCCTGATGTGAAGGGCTTCGAATTCCACCATGGGGAATTAGATCTGTATTTTCATAGGCATTCTGACAAATGTTTTCAATAGATGAATGATCCAATTATACTTTAAAATCCTAAATAGGGAACATTCACATTAAATTAAGAGTTTTATGGAGAGAATGATTCATCTTGCATTTCTTAACTAAAGTCATGCTTACATTTTTGTTCTCAACCATAAAGCATATATACTGCATGGAAATCTTTTTAACTGTAGTTGTTACATTCTCTCAATAAGATATCCTGATATTGAAATTAACAACAATGCAAAACCTGTTAGAGCATATCATATTTAGTAGTAAAAGCTAACCTCAACCATTCTTCAAAAAGGCATTTGCTAACAAAATGCTTAATATAAAATGGCATTCAATGAGCCTTGAAAATTTTAACTATAAACAGAACTCTAATGAATCAATGAGTTATAGTTCCTTGCATATAGAAAACTAGTCCACATTTTGCCCTTATCTCTCATATTTTATGTACATTCATATATATATAGCTATAAGGCTTCCCTCGTGGCTCAGATGGTGAAGTGTCTGCCTGCAATGTGGGAGATTTGGGTTTGATCCCTGGGTCAGGAGGATACCCTGGAGAAGGATATGGCAACCCACTCCAGTACTCTTGCCTGGGAAATCCCATGGATGGAGGAGCCTGGTAGGCTATAGTCCATGGGGTCGCAAAGAGTCGGACACGACTGAGCAACTTCACTTTCTTTTCTTTATTATATATATAACTATATCATTTTGACTGTCTATGTGTCCCTCTATAATTGCCCTATTAGCATTTCTTACAATTATGTCCAATCAGTTTTAAATAATATTACTTTTTATTTTTTTAAATTTAATTTAATTTATTTATTTATTATTGGTTTTGTCATACAATGACATGAAACCGCCATGGGTTTACATATGCTCCCCCTCCAGATCCCCTCTCCCTCCTCCCCCCCGCCCCGGGACATCTCAGTGCACCAGCCCCGAGCATCAATCCTGGGCTGGCGATTGATTTCACATATGATAATTAACATGTTTCAATGCCATTCTCCCTTATCATCCCACCCTTGCCCTCTTCCACAGCGTCCATGAGTCTGTTCTATACGTCTGAGTTCCTTTTGCTGTCTCGCATGCAGGGTTCTCGCTGCCATCTTTCTAAATTCCATATATATGCGTTAGTATACTGTATTGTTGTTTTTCCTTCTGGCTTACTTCACTCTGAATAATATTACTTTTGAAGTACCTTTGCTGGTTCTACTCTATGGGATAAGCTGAAGAGCTAAAATAGATCTGTTTTGTATATTTTCACAGCAAGAAAATAGAATATGAGCATGTGAAAAATTCATCAATATTTTCCTTAGTTCCTCAGATAGCCACATATTGAATTACTATTCTCAGAAAAAAGCAATTGGTCATCCTAGATATAATGATATGATTATGATACACCTACATGTATAGCATGTCAAAAAGAAAAAAAATATGAATCTCATTTCCTAGAGTCTGCAGATTGTTAGTGTAAGAGAAGGTTAAAGGAAAACTAAAATGATTAAGAAGTGACAATTGGTAAGACACTCTAAAGGAATGAATCTGTGCTCCAGAGATTACTTCAAAATTGCTTAAAGTTTTAACCACAGAATGAAATGACTTTGTTTTTAACATAGCAATAGTTCCATAAGTTTATATAAGAATTTGATTTCAACAAGTAAACTATGCAGATCACAGCAGCTTCAGAGGTGGATTTCTAGGAAAATGAAAAGATCAATTTTTCTGAGAGGGAAAAAAATGTAATCGAACTACTTCCTAATTATTCATTTGTTTCTTGTTGTTGTTTAGTCACTAAGTCGTGTCTGACTATTTGCAACCCCATGGCCAATACTTTGGCCACCTGATGTAAAGAGTTGACTCATTGGAAAAGACCCTGATGCTGGAAAGGATTGAGGGCAGGAAAAGAAGGGGGCAGCATAGAATGAGAGGGTTGTATAGCATCACTGACTCAATGGACATGAGTTTGATCAACTCCAGGAGACAGTGAAGTATAGGGAATCCTGGTGTGCTGCAGTCCATGGGGTTGCAAAGAGTCACACGTGACTTAGTGACTGAACAACAACAATAACATTTTAGAAAAGACTGAAATGCAAAAGAGTCTATAAATACTAATATAATACATGAATGTTTGGATAGAATAACAATAGTTTAACAATATTGCTGAATTAAACAGCAGAAATATTACTTGCTGACAAAGATCTGTCTAGTCAATGTTATGGTTTTTCCAGTAGTCATATATGGATGTAAGAGTTGGACTATAAAGAAGGCTGAACACCAAAGAATTCATGCTTTTGAAGAAGCATGGTTAGAGAAGACTCTTGAGAGTCCCTTGAACTGCAAGGAGATCAAACCAGTCAATTTTAAAGGAAATCAATCCTGAATATTCATTAGAAGGACTGATGCTAAAGCTGAAGCTCCAATAATTTGGCCACCTGATGAAAAAATCTGACTTATTAGAAAAGACCCTGATGCTGGGGAAGATTGAAGGCAGAAGGAGAAGGATATGACTGAGATGGTTGGATGGCATCACTGACTCAACAGATTTGAGTTTGAGCAAGTGCCAAGAGATGGTGAAAGACAGGGAAGCCTGGCCTGCTGCAGTCCATGGGGTAACAAAGAATCGGACACGACTGAGCAACTGAATAACAATGACTTTTTAAAAAATGTTAGCAGTACTAATTAAAAAGATAGTGAAAATCAGTAAGGATCAAGATATAACTTTTAAAATGATATATATGATGTGTAAGGAAATAAAAATATTTTATAGAAAGATATTACAGTTTCTCCAAAATAAGTGGAGATATATATGGTATTTTTTGTTTAATATAATGAATATTGCAATGATATGCAGTCTCAACAAATTGGTCTAAGATTCAATACATTATCAATGAAAATTATTTTAGCATTTTGCATTGAACTTCACAAGTTTATTCTAAAATGTTCATTGGCCAAGAATATAACAAGGTGGGAATTTATCCTGCTGAATATTAAAACTTATTTCATTTTACACAATGGGTTTGTAACTGAAGCAGAAAAACTTACAGACAGAATGGGAAAGAACACAGGAAAACAAGTTAAGCTTATATGGGATTTTGATATATGAGAGTGGGCATTGCAATCAGTGAAGAAAATGATGGATTTTAAGTAAATAAAAGCAGAAGAATTGACAGACTACATAAAAAATATAAACTGAATCCCAAATTCACAGCAATCATAAAATATCTATTGCATGTGGATTAAGCATTTAACCATAAATCTAAATGATAAAACTTGAGGAAACTATACAAAATATCTTTATCACTATAAAAGGACATGTTTTTAAAAAGCCTCACACAATTACAATTATATAGGAACAATTGCAACTATAAATTATTTTTATAAAAAGATATCATAAAAAGAACAAAATGGGAAATCACAAACTGAGAGAAAATATTACAGAAATAAGATTAATGCAAAGGTTATATAAACAACTACTAATAATCTAAAATAAAATGGCAAAAGAATTTTTAAAAATTTTGGATATTTAATTTAAAAAAAAAATCAAAATGGCCTATAAACCTGTGAAGAGCAATTAAGAAAATGAACATAAAAACTGTAAGGGGCAATTACCAGATGGCAAAAATATAAAAGCCAGTCAATATCAAGTGTTTGTCAGGATACTGATAAGCTGACATTCTCATCTGGCAAAAGTGTAAATTTAAACAAAGCTTTGTGAAGGTTTTGCATTACCTAAGAAGTGTGACCATTCACATGTCCTACAATAAATCAATTTCATTCCTAGATTTATATTTGAAAGAAACTCTTGAACATGAGCCCTAGGATATTAATATTAAAAATTCAAAATATTTGCCTAAATTTTATTATTTTTAAATGGCAAATGAAATGTACATGAATGATATGATGGAAACATAAAATGTAGTACTTTCAGTTGACTATTATACAGCAATAACAGAAAATAAATAATGATTTGTGCATCAACATAAATATTAGTGATAATGATGAAAGGAAGGAATCATGGAAGAATACATAAAATATGATTCTATTCACATGAATTTTAACAACTGGCAAAATAAGCAACATTAAAGTTATAAGGGAAGACAGCAGAAAGATTAGCACACACACAAAAAAATGATGATTGCAATGGCAGGGAGGGAGTGAGAAAGACTTTATCCAAAAAGTGTACATTAGAGAGGAACCTAAGTTACAAATGATATTGTTTTTTTAAACCTCAGTAGTTGGTAACCTCAGGCTTCCTCAGTGGCTCAGTGGTAAAGAATCTGCCTGCCAATGCAGGAGACATAGGAGATGCGGGTTTGATCCTTGGGTCAGGAAAATACCCTGCAGAAGGAAAGGCAAGCCACACCAGTGTTCTTGCCTGGAGAATCCCATGGACAGAGGATCCTGGCAGGCTACAGCCCATGGGGTCGCAAATAGACATGATTTAACCATTAAACAACAATAGTTGCTAACCTTAGTAATGTCTGTTTTATTATTATTGGTCCTATTGCATCCCCTTTGCCTTATCCAAGTTACTTACACATATATAAATGCCCATCTATTATCTAGTCATTAATATTTCAACCTTGGAGTCCCATTCATTATTTCTTTATTTATGTACAAAATGTTGGGAAAGGCAGTCTTGTGTGTGCAGTCTCTTGGCTACCACCTGGCCATGGAAGACTGGGTATGAGGTGGGTTTGCAACACTTCCTTAGAAATAGATAAATAGCCCACACAACCTGTGCCATGCTTATCATCTTTCATGGGTTCATCTTTCTCTATTTCAGGCTCAATTAATGTGCTCTTTTGTCTTTGCTTGAAGAGTGTATCATATGGCACCTGGGTAACCCCACTGTCCAAGGGGTGTGGACTGTGCTTTTCCACTGCAACACAAGACAAATTGCTGGGAATGATCCACTGGCCATGGGGGACTGACTCAAGCTACTAAAACTAATCCTGCTCTCTCTCTTCTCTATCTAAGCAAAGCATTGCTCCATTTAGTTCTTGATTGCTTTCCTTGGTGACTCCAATACCAAGATGCAACTGTTAAAAGCCCTTCTCCAGGACTGCTAACTGGTGCAAGTACCCTACTTCCTTCAGAATGATAACTGGTGCAGCACACTTCACTCAACATAAAACACTATATATATTTATTTATATCAGATTCAAATTAATGTGCATACATTTATATAAAATATATTAATAAATTATATAAATATATGGAATCTTATTACTTAATCCCAGAGTGAACTTCTGAAAATTTTATTTCAAAAAGTTATATCGGTGACACTGAAAAACTCACATCAATGGGTGTGTTCATTCTTAGAAACTCATAAGTAGAATTATGTTCACAGTAACTTTCAGCGATCATATATCATTTTTGATTTGGCTGTTTTCCTTAACAATACAGAAAACATTTTCTCTTGCTATTTTGTTCTTTTTCTCTGGTACTTGAAAAAACATAAACAACTCATCTTGCTTTTTTATTTTACTGTTTGAAAATGAAAGTTTTATTTTACCATTTGAGTCTCTTTATTTAAACAATCTTGAGTTACTGTGGTGCTCAATTAAAAATTTTACTTCTATTGGGTAACATCAAAAGCAAATCTCCCAAATCTCTCTACAAGCTTCTAAAATTTCATTTCTCATAAATTAAATTATGAGTCCCTAAATGCAGGTAGTCTTTCCTAAAATAAATGTCTGAAATTTTACTATGCAACATGTCATATATAATAATATTTTAGTACATTATTTGAACAGTTACTTGAATTTGGCACCATATACATTACAGCCAGGTTTTAGTGTTTTGAAATAAATAAGATCATGATGCAATTAGTGTTACTTTATAACAGATATGCACAAAATTTATGTAAAATATAAATGGAAGATGTTTCACCACCAAGCTGTCACATTATTTTTGGAGAACATCTGCCTATTTACAAACCATGGTTTATATCCTGCTCTTAATGTGCCTGCTAAAGATATTATAAAAATATGTCCCAATGAACTTTGTAAGGTGACTCCTATAGCTGATGCTACACTGGTTTTCAGTTGCTTTACAAGAAAATTTCAACAGAAGTATCTTCTAATGAAAGAAACTTTAAAAATGGAATGTATGGGACTTCCCTAGAGCTTCCCAGGTGGCACTAGTGGTAAAGAATCCACCTGATCCCTGGAGAAGGGAATGACAACCCACACCGGTATGCTTGCCTGGAGAATCCCATGAACAGAGGAGCCTGGAGGGCTATAGTCCATAGTCACAAAGAGTCACACATGACTGAAGCAACTTAGCACACACTCACGCATGGGACCTCACTGGCAGTACAGTAGTGAGGGTGCTGGACTTTCACTGCAGGGGGCATGGGTTCAATGCCTAAGATAGCAAATATTGCACAATATGGAAAGAAATAATTTAAAAAGCAATGTACGATGTTATCAATCATAGTAGTTCAGCTTTATCTGAACAGAATTGGTGGCACTGAATAAATGGTTCAAGTGTTGGATAGGGATTCAACAAAATAAACTCTCAATTTTTCTTCAGACGTTAGATTCATTGATTCTTTACCATATATTGTTATAAAATTTATTTGTTTAAGGCATAACAAAAAGTAATAAGCTTATGGAACCTAGATAGTTAAAATGTGGAAGGTTTAAACTGATTTGACTATAATTTGAATTAATTTGAATCAAATGATTTTACTTAAGAGTTGAATATAATATGTTAAGAAAAAAAAGTGATGTCGCTTAGTCATGTCTGACTCTTTGCGACCCCATAGACTATATAGCCCACCAGGCTCCTCCATCCATGGGATTTTCCAGGAAGAGTGCTGGAGTGCCATTTCCTTCTCCAGGGGAATCTTCCCAACCCAGGGATCGAACCTGGGTATCCCACATTGCAGGCAGATGCCTTATCATCTGAGCTTCCAGGGAAACCCTATGTTAAGGTGCTCTTATTAGAATGTTAAGTAAATTGAATGATTTATGCTTTAAGCAACCCTACGAAGTAGAAACTAATACCAGCTTCATTTTAAAGATAAATTTAAGGTAAGCAACTTGTCCAAGAACTTACATGTTAAAAGTGGGATGAGCAGGATTCAAAATGAGACAAAAGTTTTAGATTTTATGGTTTTATTAATCTATATTCTACTCAAAAAATAAAAATAAAATGAATTGTGATATAATTATGATTTTTGACATAAAAATAATACGCATCTGTGGAGGAAGTTTTCTCCAAATATAGCACATTATTCTAATGACATTTCTACACTGTTCTTAGTATCTATAAGTTCACTCTCTTCGGTAACCCTGTTCATTTTTCTCACACTTTGTAAGTGTCCTTTTGTAACCTAAAATTTTCATAGCATTAGCAGTCATGACTAAGTTAATTGGTCATGCATGTTTGGTATTAGTCCCACATTATGTTTCAAAATTGCTTGCCTATGATAAGAGTACCCATGCCCCCTACAATAGAACCCAGGTTAACGTTTCTGCAGAGAGTATCTCTATCTACCATTATATGAGCTTGATTTCATTTGATAGGGATTTTTTTTCCTGCTATTAATATTATGGAGAAAGATGAATGATTTTAAAAATCAGTCATTGTTGTCACACAATTAAGTAGGGAGAAATCTGGTGGCTTTCATGAGTGTCAACACATTACCATCTGAAAAGTTATGCACTTTAAAAAAAATTGGTTGAATTGGTCATGAAGTCTAGTTCAGTGACAACTCCCCTCTTGGCTTTTTGCTTATTTGCTCCTAAGCCATTGGAGGGTATGGTGATTTCTACCTACAAACTTTAGCAATATACATAGGGAGATCCTCAGACACAAAGTTGAAAAACTCTTGTGTTTCTTCAAACATTTTATGAAATTGGGAAAAATCACCAAAATAAGTTCTTTGCTTTATTGGAAATTTGTATAATATTCATTTCACTAGATGAACAGAAAAGAACATTGATTAAATATTCATTCATGAACAAGAATCCATTACAAAGACTCTATTATAGCTTGTACTCTAATTAGAACATGAGGGAAAAAATAGTTTGCCTCCATATTGAATATACTGTAAAAAAAAAAAGCAAATATCAAATGATGCATATATCGATGATACAATAATATAACTATAGAAGTCTCTTCAATCAAGATATGTGTGTGTCTTAATTAGACATAAAATGTATAATTTAGTTCTATCTACATATCAAGAAAATGAAAGTTATTAAAAAACTGAAGATAAATACATAAGCATTTAACACATTTAGCCTAAAACCTACATTTTTAAAAAGATGTAATAATTTTTTTAAATAAAAGTCCATGTTGCTACTGAATTTAAGTCTCGCATACATATATGATGTTTTTTATGGTATGTTGTGAAATACATGAGGTACTATTATCATCCTCATTTTATAGATGAGGAAACTGAGGCAGCGAGTGTTTAAGAAACTTACCCAAAATTTGACTTCAAAGTCTTGGGTTGTGAATATATGCTCAGCCCAAAGTCTGGACTGTGAATAAATCAAGCAAATGACTTCATAGTTTCTCCTTTAAGCCTTTCACAGAGTAGTAAACACTTTCTACTCCAAGTTAGTTTATAATTTGAATCTTCCCAATGGATTTGTGAGTAGAGCTATTGAAAAAAGATTACTCGTTTAAAAATGGTTGTCTGACCCAAGCCAGATCAACTAGAGGTAATTAAATATCTTTTTGAAGGCTTTCCAAGTGTTGAGAGAGAATGTCAAGCTCCTTTTACTAGGTTTTCGAAGAGAAATGATTGTAAGTCAAGGAAGACTCTTCCTGAGACTAGAACCAGCAGAAATAGGAAAGAAAGGATGGATTAAAAGGGAAGAAAGGAGGAGGGGAAGAACATGAGGAAGAAAGAAAGAGTGGGGGAGGAAAAGGAGGGAAAAAAGAAAGGAAAGGGAGAAGGAAAATAAAGAGCAAAGACATGGCAAGATGAAGACAGTTTCTTCAACATGTACAGTTTGAAAGATTAAAAGCTCTCCAAGACCTTTAAGATATAGGTATTACTTATTTTTCTTAGGCCAACTGAGTGGGATTTATGTTTCATACAAATATAATCATATTGGATAATTAATTTGTTTGGGATAACAGACTAAGGGACCTCAGGGCATATTAAACACTGAAATTCTCATCTTGATTCTTTTTATTAAGAAAATACTATCCTTTATCTCTTTAATATATTAAAGTTTTATGAAATTGTTTATGTAAGAAATGTCAATAATCACTAAAATGCTTGGAAACCAAAGTTTTGAATAATCTTTCATGCTCTAACCTTCTCTAAAAATCTGAATTTAGTTTTTAATAAAAACTGAAGGTCAAGGTATGTCCACTGATTATTAGAAATTACTATTTCACATGGAAGAAAGAGGGAAAAAATTAGCAATTATTCCACCCTGATTCTATGTCAGACATTATGCTAGGGCCTTTGTACAAATTAACGTGTGTTTTCTATTAATTTTTAAATGCTCTCCTTTCAACTGAATACACTGAATTTTTTCCCAACAATATGAAAGTTATGCATTCCAGATGTTTATTTTCACTCTTTCAATTTTTCAATCCCTTGTTTTATAAGCTATATTAAACCTTATGTGACATATTTTGTGTGTCCATTAAAAATATCAGACTCCTGAAAAATTAGATGTTTACAATATGTAAAATCAATACATAATTTTCATTAAAACTATATTTTTAATCACTGAATAAAATACTGGAAATTTTACATAAAATATGGAAACACTATAAATAAATAACCTTACTTAGGGAGGTGAAGCTCAAATGAATAATAATTAAATGAAGAGGCACTCAAGGCCTCTAATAATTAAGAAAATGCTAACTGCTACTTAAAACAAGAGATACTACATAAAATCTATAGCAAATCGTGAGCTTGCAAAGAGGGAAGGCTCACCACGTGTTACTGAGGTATAGGTAGATTAAAACTCTTATGCACAGCTGGTAGGAGTGTAAACTGGTATAGCTATTATGAAAAACTTTCTGGATATATTAAGTGAGATACATTATGTACATGCTCTAAATTGAACTATTCTGCCACAGAAAAGTTCTTATGTCAATTTGTAAGAAACCAAAATGTATGTTTGTATCCACTGCAGCTGTGCTTAGTGAAAAGTTGAAACAATCTGTATGTTTGTCTAGGGAACTGAATAATGAAAGTATTTGTGATGGTCACTATGGAACACCATGCACCGGAATGAAGCAATGGTCTAGATATACAAATGATGTCCTGCTTATAACTGAAAACAGCGCTGAGGGAAATCACAGGAGAAAACAATGACATTTACAGCATAATATAAATTTTTGAGTTGAACACACACAAGCACAACAATTGGATGAAAGATACCCTAGACATTAAATGTTTGTGTCCTTTTATATCTTAAAGCCCTAATCCCACATGTGATGATATTTGGAAATGGAAGCTTTGGGAGGTGAGTAGGTTGAGGTGCAGTACAAAATATTTTCAATTTTACATTTTTTTGTATGATAATTTGTGGGTTTCCTAGGTGGCTCAGTTGTAAAGTATCCACCTATCAATGCAGGAGATGCAAGAGATGTGGGTTCCATCACTGGGTTGGCAAGATCCCCTGGAGGAGGAAATGGCAATCACTAGAGTATTCTTGCCTGGAAAACTCCATGGACAGAGGAGGCAGTCCATGGGATCGCAAAGTCAGAGGTGACTAGCACGCATTCCATGCCACACCACGTTTCATAATTTGGTTACCATTCATACCACCTTTATAATCTAACTCCCACTAATATGTAAATTGCATCTTCTTTTTGCTTATTTTCTCCCTGTACTTGGCTCACAGTAGGTATTGAATGAGACTATTGAAATATTCAATTACCTAAATAAAAAGTAAAAGCACTTAGTTATGTCTAAAACAGAGACATTAATAAGCATGCAGACTTTACATGCCTGAAGATTTTTATTAGGAAAATACTTAGATTTTTACCCAAAATATACATCACACGAGTGTACATTTTGTCTACTTTATTATTTTTTCCTCCTATATTCCTTCCAAACACACATCCAGGATATGTGTCTCTAGTACTGGGGGATATTTTTATTGTGGGCGTAAAATAGAAGTTATTCATGAATAACATACATTTCAGGCTATTGTTTTCCACGGTCTTAAAGGTTCTGTATGAAGAGAGAAGGAATATTGAAAGAGAGCAGATTAGAGAGTAACAGAGAACGCAACAGGCATTCAGGGGATATATACTTATACACAAATGGAAAGAGGTTGAATTTGACTTCCCAAAGAATGTAAAGAAACAGCAGCTGAACAGGTGCCTGGAGTATCCAACACGAAGTTGTGAAACCATGTCCCTCTCTCAAGTCTCAGGGTAAGACCTCGATGCTACATGATGCTCTTACAGAAATTAATTCCAAGAGCTTCTAGACTAAGCAAAACTTTGCCATCAAATTCTAAGGACCTTTACTGACATTGCCAACAGACTCATCAGTCACCATGATGGACTAAATAACTAAAACTTTTCTTCCATTTTCCTTACTTAAGGGAATAGAGTGTCAACAAAAAAGAGAACTATGTTTCTCATAGGGCAGTTTTTGGATCACAGAATCATTCACTTTTGTCAAAACACAGATGTATGGGATCTATCTCAGACCACTTAACAGAATCTTTGGGGTTGTAGCTCTAAATTACATGTTTTATTTAAAAAATATTTATTTATTTGTTCATTTGGCTGTGCTGGGTCTTAGTTGTGACATGTGAGATTTTTGATCTTGGTTGTGGCATGGGGGATCTAGTTCCCTGACCAGGGACTTAATCCATCCCCTGCACTGGGAATATGGAGTCTTAACCACTGGACCACCAAGGAAGTCCCTAAACTATATGTTTTTAAACTCTTCCTTCATTTGAGCATATTGAAGTTTAACAATCATTGAGAGGAAAGACGGTGTGGGTCATCACAAGGAAAGAACTTTAGAAACTGACAGCATTAGTAGTTTGAAAGAATTGTTCAGGATTCATACCCATTTCAAAAGTTGAGTACTGTAGACTTGGAACAAATCACACCCAGAGACAGTCAAAGGCCAAACCAGAGGAAGAAACCGGGAGAAAACAAGTCATCAAGAACAAGGCAAGCTAACTGCTCAGAAGACTGCAGTAAATCTCAGAAACAAGTTAATCACGTGAGAGACAATGTCAGGGAAGAAGAAGGATCAGCAACGGCAACAGTGAGTGATGGATTTCCGGTATCTATGGATTCTAACTGTTTAGACTTTTCCAGTGTGATAGAAACTCCTCCTAGTACTTAATCAGTCTGAGCAACTGGGATTATGTGACTGGAGTGAGATAGGACTTTGTGAAAAAAGTCTGACACTCAGCTAAAGTCCAGTTGACTTTTCAAAAATAAGGTATTTTGGTGAGGTATGTTCTAGTCTATTTAACTATATTTAAGCTTATTTTGTCAAAATATGAAACACAGTTTGCCTTAGAGAGTACACTATTCAGGACAAACCAGAAAAGTAATTGCAAACGATTTCATTACATGAGGAAAAAAATTAAACATGGCAGCAAGCTATTATTGAGAGATAAAGACAGTAAAATAAGTGCTATACATGTCTTTTTTCTACTCACTTGGCAAGGCATTTTTTTTCACCTAACATAATGTATTTTGATGTTTGTTCATTCAGTTATTATATTTCATGTTAACAAGGAAAACCTACTATACTTGGCATGAGCTTTGATTTATAGCCATAAACTCAAGAAAAAAATAAAAATGCAAATATCACATGCACAGAAGCAATTTATTCACCCTGTCTATCAGTTGACAGATAGCTTCAAATTCCTAGTAATATGTTCTAGTGTGAGATAAGGAGATGTCATTCAAAGGAACAGGAAAAATACATATGTAGACAGAAAAACGGTGGTCAGAAACTATAATCTCTGTGAATTAATGCCTGAGAAAATTACAAAGTGGATAATTTGTTCACCCTGGAATTATTATTTTCCCTCACTTATTTGATTTTTTTTAATTTTAAACTCACATTATCTCACATTAATTCATAAAACCTAGTTTTACATTTATTTCATCAGTTTCAATTTAAAGATTGATTCAAAATCAGTTACAATATTTTAACTAAAACATGCTCTTTAGAAGTGGGTAAACCCAGATTGTTCTGGAGGGTATTGAAAGAAAGGAAAACATACAATCTGTTGAATAGCATGCAAGATACTAGAATGTCCCTTTTGTTTTCCCGCTTTGACTCTTCAGTCAAACACGGCTAACACCCCTGGGGAAAGTCATCAAAACTAGTTTTCAGAGATTTGTCAGAGCTTCTCAGGCAACATTCTAAGTATCCTATTTTCAAGAGGATTACAGTTTAATATGCTCACTCTGAATATCTTTTCTTATTACCTAATTGGTTGAAGTTATTAAAAACTTCTCAGCGAGTTGAGTTTCAATTCACACCTTGTAAAAAAGGCTAAAATATGCACACAGAAGACTTTTGCTACAGAACAAGCAGTGTTGCTGTTTAGCGTGACTCATTATCGCACAAAAAGTAGGGCCCGAAGCTAGACTATGAGATTTAACACTCACCTCTGTGAAATAGGTAAGTGCAACATTTAACATCAATCTTTACCTTTCAGTTAATACAGCTCATTATGGACCAGATGGCTTGACTGTTCTGCCATTTCCGGCATATTTTTCACAAGACTAGAAATGCAACTCTTTTTCCAAAAAAGTAAAATGTCATAATAGTAAGGTGAGTATTTCAAGGAGAGATGCTAAGAGTAACTTTGGATTTATTGAAAAGCAGGTTCTAAAATACAGGTAAATTATTTTGCAAGTGAAATGTTTGAAAGAGACATTTAAATACTCACCTATTATTCCCTTACATCTATCATTGTAATTACGTCAAAAACTGCAGGGCTTTGAGTCATTTCCCTGCATTTTGATCATAGATACCAAGAAGAACTATTTGACTCAGGAGCTGCTAAAATCAAATCTCCAAAGTCTATGCATTGGCTCTTTGTCTATGCTCTTGACACAACTGCTTGAAGAACTGAGTCCAAAAGTGAGGATTTTCTGCTATAATGCCTATGTGATAACAACTGATAATTTCCAATGATTCAAAACAGCACTCACATTTGAGCACTACATAAATATAGCTGTGCTGATGATAGCCAGATATCAAACATGACACTCTGTAAAATGTCCAAAGATTTCATGGAACTAAGCTCCCGCCTCTATGTCAGCAGCAAAGATATCCAAATAGCACTCCACTTACCTTTATGTCTTTTCTTTCTCTCCTGCAGGCATCACCTGCTGAGCTCTAGTTCAGCTTCTTACACCTAACCGTTTTTTTTTGCATTCATGCTCCTGTATTACCAAAGTACATGTTGACATCTGCTTGACCATAGCTTTACAGTGTGATTCTCTTGACATGAGGATCTTTAATTTCTACTGCCCTTTGAAATAGGAGATACTAATTAGATGTTCAAATATAGCTAATGGAAGAGTAAGATGGCCTTGAATAGTCAGTCAAGCATTGGGTCCTTTATAAGAGTTTAATCAAAAGCCCTTTGATGATATGCCTTCAAGTATTTTTCTGAGGCTTTTAGCTCACTCTGTTGACTTAACAGCATGCCTCTTACTTTAAAACATCAAAATGTTTACTGAGAAACAAGAAAGTCACTGTTTTACCCAAACACAGCATGTCAAACAAAAATTCAGTAGGCAGCAATGGAGTATTTTTTAGAGGCAGAGACACAGCATGGAAAATGATTATATAGTTTAAAGACAGTGGGAGGGGGAGCTATGGCCATTAGTTCTATTCTGTTCTACTATTTCTTGTTTTTAACCATTTTCAGCTGTTTACTATCAAAGTAAAGTAAGTTTACTGCACAAAAAGTACACTAAGAATCGACATGAAGTTTTCTCTACCTAAATCAGTTACAACTACCAACAATACTCAGATTTACTTTTCAGTCCTTTTGCCCAAGTTAGAAAATTATGTCTAACCCCTAGTGAGCACTCGACAATATTCATTAGATAGTTGCTTAAGTGATTTTTATGTCAAGATTACATGCCATTTTAATCCATGTGAATATTTCCTCTCCTGAATATTTATAATCCTCAAGTTTCTAAATCTTACTCTACAATTACCACAAAACAAAGACTTCTCTAGGAATGTTCCTGCCTTATGTTTGGATTTTCTTCCTTTTCTATTTTCTTTCTGCTACTTATATATCTATCTCTTCAGTAAATATATCCCCCAGAATTAATTTTTTTCTCATGCCCCACAAATAATGGCTTAATGTATTTCCACTCCAAAGACTTTAACTCCAAGTACTTAACACTGAGTGCCTAGATTCTCAAAGCATAAATTCACAGATTCCAATGTTGAATTTACTTTGGAAGAATCAGCAGGGAGCCATTAATTTTCCTCATGATGTTCAAGGCATACAGTTACAGGTATATTAAAATTTGAAGCACATAATCCTCAGTATAAACAAACTAAAAATAATGGGCACTCATCAATTAAACTTCTCTTTTTGCAAAGTACTACTTTTATCCAGTTTAACATGAATCATTAAATTGCATAGTCAGTTTCTATTGTGGTATGTTATTAGCTGTAACTATTGTTTTCGCTTACAAGTAGTATTTTTTATTATAAAATATGATTATGAAGATCATTGTGAGATAAGATGAAATCAAATAAAACCTGTGTGTGTGTGTGTGTGTGTGTGTGTGTGTGTGTATGTGAATGCATCCCATATCCTTTCTTTCCTCTTCTCAGGTCAGATGTTTGGCACAGATGCCTTCATCACAATGCTAACCACCCACCATTGTCTCCCATGTGGGAAGGGAAAGGAAAGAAGAGGGAGATTAAAGTCAGCTCTGAACTGGTTTGCAATTTGGGCCTTGAGAAAAAAAATGAATTGTGGTTTTTGTCCCACCCAAATCTTCATGAAGGAAAGAGTAACTAGATGATCTAGAATTTAAGAGGCTTCAGAGGGAGGAAAATAATGCATCTTCCCATCTTAGTTTAAACAATAAAAAACCTTCTTGCTTGTTTACACAGAGGAAAAGGTGAATGGGGATAAATACAAGATAATACAGTTTCCTCATGATTAAATCAATTAGTGCTAAAGTGAAGGAAATGCTCGTGAGTAGAGAGACAGAGTTGACTACATAATATGACAGCAGTGGGTGTAGAAGTAAGGTACTGCAGAAATGTTTGCCTAACAATGTTCCTCCTTCAGGAAACCAAAACTAGTCTTGTGAAACCCCATACTACCGTCTCCTGGGCTTCCCAGGTGGTACTAAGTGGTAAAGAATCCGTCTCCAATGTAGGAGCTGCAGGAGATGCAAATTCGATCCCTGAGATGGGAAGAGTCTCTGAAGAAGGAAATGGACACCCACTTCAGTATTCTTGACTGCAAAGTCTCCTGGACAGAGGAGCCTGGTGGGCTACAGTTGATGGGGTCACCAAGACTCAGACATCACTGAGCAACTGAGCACTGTCTTTCTCCTCAGATTATTGTGTTACAACATTAAGCATGCAAGATTCTGAAGAATAATCCATTCTGAAAGGTTGCTTGAAAAATGGATGAGGTGATAACTATCTTTTAAGTTCCAAATGTACAAAATGAATAGGGCTATAACAGTATCATAGGTTCACAAGACTACAAAAACACAACTCTTCAAAAACAAGTACTGGGGATTCAAGAGTTATCCTGTCAAAAAAGAAGAAAGAACAGAAAGGACAACAAGAAGGTATCTAAGAAATCTATCTATCAATCAATAGAGAGAGAGATATATATCTATAGATAGATATATATGTATATCTATCTATCTAGATAGATAGAGAGGGAGAGAGAGAGAGATAAAATAGCACTATCTAACCATTACAAAAAAGGTAGAAATATTAAAACAAGACACTGTAAAAAGTTTCCATAGGAAAAAATGTAAAATATTGTTTCACAGTGGGTGGGGAGTGACATTACCAGTACACCCAAATGTTAATTATTATTATTATTGTTTTTTCTTTTTCTTTTTTGGCCATGCTATGAAGCTTGTGGGATCTTAGATTGAACCTAGGCCCTTGGCAGTGAGAGTGTGTATGCCTAACCACTGAATAGCCAGAGAATTCCCATTAATATTATTCACATGTGAAAAAAAACTGTGAAAATCAAACCAATAAAATACTCAATGTTTTTCAAAAGGAGAAAAAGGACTACACGTCCAATTTTTCCGGAGTATTACAGTAAAGACATTTAATATCTTTTTAGTCATCAAAAATGCATTTAGAAAAACTATTTTCACCCTTAAAAATGGATTTTTAAGCAGTAACAACCAGTTTTTGACCAAAGATTCTAAGCTATATATTGTTTCACATATTACACATTAGTATTGCTACAAATTTTCTAAAAAAATTCTGAAAATGAGTCTCAAAATGTTTTCAAAAGTTCATTTCTGGAAATCTTAGGGAAACAAAGAACGATTTTTAATTCTTAAGTGGTATATCTTGTTATTACAAAAATTGGAAGCTATATGTTTAAATACAGATATAGATTTTCCTAATACAATTCAGTGATTACCAGAGATGATATTATTCAATTATCTTCTTAGTAATTCATGTTTACTGGGTTATATCAGCTCAATCACATATATCTAATGTTTTGAAGATGTTACAGTTAGATGAGTTATACTGAAACGAATAGTATTGAGTATAGCAAACTATTGGGTTGAATCATTGCTTTACCAATTACTAGTTTATGATTATGGGAGATTAATTTTAATTAACAATTATCCATTAAAATATTTTAGAGAGTTGTTTAAAAAAAATAAGATAATAAGTGGAAACTGCTTACAAATGTACTCAGTACCTGAAGTGGATGAATGCCTTCATCCCCCTAAAATGTATCAACTGAAAACCTAACCCTCAAGGTGATGGTATTAGGAGGTGTGGCCTTTGAGAAGTGATTAGGCCATGAGGGCTCTGCTCTTATGAGTGAGACTAAGTGACTTTATAAGGAAGTGGATTCTAATCAGACAGCAAATCTGCTGGTACCTTCATCTTTAACTTCTCAGCCTCCAGAACCATTAAAACCAAATTTCTGCTTTTTTTTTTATAAGCCAATCAGTATATGGCTTTTGTTACAGCAGTACAAAGGGTCTAAGGCAGCAGTTTCCAACATTTTTGGCACTAGGGAACAGTTTCACAGGGGACAATTTTCCCATGGATTTGCGGGGACAGGGAGGATGATTTCAAGATGATTTTCTTAAGTCCTAAGGAGTGTACAGCCTAAATCCCTCACACGTGGCACTTCACACCAGGGTTCGCACTCCCATGAGAATCTAATACCACCACTGACCTGAGAGGCCGAGCTCAGGTGGTAATGCTAATGATGGTGCTGCTGCTGCTGCTGCCGTAAGTCGCTTCAGTCGTGTCCGACTCTGTGCGACCCCATAGACGGCAGCCCACCAGGCTCCGCCGTCCCTGGGATCCTCCAGGCAGAAACACTAGAGTGGGTTGCCATTTCCTTCTCCAATGCATGAAAGTGGAAAGTGAAAGTGAAGTTGCTCAGTCGTGTCTGACTCTTCGCGACCTAATGATGGGGAGTGGCTTTAAAAACTGTTGAAACTTCACTTGCCTGCCCCTCACCTGCTGCTGTACAACCTGGTTCCTAACAGGCCATGCACTGGTAGCAGTCTGTGGGCCAGAGAGCTGGGGAACTTCGGAGTAGGATGAAAAAGTGAAAGTCGCTCAGTCGTGTCCAGCTGTCTGCAACCCCATGGACTGTAGCCTGCTGGGCTGCTCTGTCCATGAAAATATCCAGGCAAGAATGCTGGAGTGTGTAGCCATTCCCTTCTCCAGGGATCAAACCCAGGTGTCCCACATGGCAGGCAGATTCTTTACCATCTATTCCACCAGGAAATTCCCTTGGAGTAATATAGTATGTAATAATCATCATAATATTTTCAATGCTATTATAGCCCTCATCATTATTCTTATCAGATTCGAAGTAAAACTCTTAACAAAACTTAAAAAAAATCAAATTGAAACTCAGATAAAACATTCTCTTGTAGGTTGTTTACTAGCAAAACAATAATAAGTTTACATAAACTATCATATCTAAGAAGTAAACATTTGTACTCTCGTGGCCTTTATAAAACCACATACAACTTTATTCAATTTATTAAATATTCTTTAAGTGAGGAATTGAATTTTTATTCTTATGATGATGTTTTTCTATGAAGTATAAAGCTATCCATAGGCATCCTATTTATACTTTAATAATTGGGAAAATATATGTACCTTACCTTAGATACTTTCCTATGCTCACTTACCCCTTCTTAATTTTATTCATTTTGTAAAGTTGCTCAATTAATGCAAGCACATTTATCTTGAAAACATTATCAAGCAATCAATAGGCATTATTCAATGATTTACAAGTTATATAAGAAGCACTGGAAATAATTATTATCTACAGAAAATGGTGATATATATATATACATTTTTTTTAATGTCAAATATGTTAATTGTGTGGCTCAAAGTTCTTTTATACCTGCATCTAATTTGATGCACATGTTGACTACAGATTAAGTGAAATTAGTTCTAGCAAAAGATTATATGAGGAAGACAAGGACAGGCTATATATGATTAAAATGTTTATAAATAATGATTTACCAAATCATTGTGCTTCAATTTTCCCCACTGCCTTATTAATCTATTTACATGTATTTCTTCTCTAAAACTACTATAGTTTTATAATAGTCTTTCAGTTAACAAAAAGCTTGTTGAATTGAGCTCCAAATACTTTAAGATATCTTTTCAGACAATGGCAGATTATATATATTTGAATAATAAATCCACAATAAAATAATATACATTTGGGGACCATTGACTATATAACTTGTTATTACATGAAATTAATTTTTTAAATAGAAATAGAAATTATAAAATTTCTTATAACATGTGAGAGGAATAAAATAATAAAGTAAGGTACTGTGATTCAGAATCTGGCTATGGAGAAAAACAAATGTTTTTAAAGCAAATGTTAGTAAATTCATTATTGCTATAATTCTGCTTATTAACAATGAAAATGTAAATACTTAAAAATGAATAAACCTGCATTAGTAATAAACTTATGTTTTCACATTTTTGTTTAGAAGTGATAAATAATGTATGAATGTGACAAAAATAAAATTAATCATTCATTTTGACCAGAAATAATCCAGGATTATTTGAGATACAGTTTCTCTTATAAATTCTAATTCTTACCCCCAGAAAATACAAACAGTACTCTGTCTAGTTATCTTTCACTTTAAAAACGTGCCTGGTTGGAAAGAAAGAGGAATGCTGATAATTTAGGTTTACATTGATAAATTTTACTTACCCTTCCCATTTGCTAAGAATTTTGCCATTATTACATGGTAATTCTGCTGTAACACTGATTGTAAATATCCAATTGTGTTTAAAATTTACCATGTAACATGCGGCCCTATGTAGAAAATCTACTGCCCATCTAATGCACTTTCTCCAAAGTAGAAGGAAAGCTTTTTATGAGTTAAACAGTGTTCTGATGTGATTGCATAATAAATATACAGCAATAAAGCAAATGCTTCTAAATTCAAAATAGCCACATTTAGGACTAAATGAGATGCCTTTGTGTGGAAGTCTAATGATCCATAATGTTTATAAAACTAAAAGAGAATTCAGAATACAACAGCAGACAAAGCACTTAAAATTGCACTGATTTTTCTGAACCAAGCAGAAGATTTAAATTTAGCCTTTTATAAACCTAACTGGAAACAATCTTTTAATGACTAACACACAACAATGTAAATAGCAACCTCACTGCTTTAGTTACCATAGCATATTTAAATTGGATAGTTAGAAAAATACTAACCCTACATTTGCTCAGCTTAGCTATAGTGAAATCAATATAGAATTAACAAAATCATATTGAGTTTACTGGAGATAAAAACATTGTATCAAACTCACTTAATTAAAATAAAAACTCATTTAAAAAGATTTTTTAAGTTTTTGTTGACCTAGATTGTAGCCCCAAATCTACTTTATTTTCATACTAATAAAGTCACAAATTCTTTGACACTCAATGGAGACTGAGGGGTCTATTTCCCTTCTCTATCTTCTGGGCTGGTCTGTGATTCTTTGACCAATAAGACTGGGAAAACATGACAACACGCTATCCAGGACTACTTTTAAGGTGAACAGCAATTCCCAACTTTGACTTTTAGAGTTGCCATATAAGAAGTCTGACAGCTCTACCAGAGAGACCCAAAGGAAGTGATCCTAAAAATACGGGAACAGGGAGAGGAGCACAGCTGAACAGTCTACCAGCCATCCCCACCAAGTCACCAGCATGGAAGCGAAGCTGCCTGGTGCCTCATCTATTAATATATTCTATCTGCCCGGCTGCCAGGTGAATACCAAAGTGACTCCCGTTGACACCATGTTAACTAGAAGAACCACCCATCCAAGCCCTGCCTGAAATCCTCAGCCACAAAATTGTGGAATATAAAAAAATGGCTATTGTTTTTAGCCACTGAATTTTGATGTAGTTTATTAAACAGCAATAACTAACCAGAAAACACCAATTCTAAAAACTAAGATACCAAGCAAAGATAGCAAGAGTATTTTAATATTGGCACTGGAACTTATCTATCCTTTTGCAGTGCATTAGTACATTCATTTGGAAAAGAAGTGTGGTGAAATATGATCTGTTTCTGAAGAATATGATCTAAAGAAATAATTCAATTCAAAATAAGCAAAATATATGTGTAATGATTATATATAAGTATATGTTAAGCATATTATATATAAATGTTATTATGTACTATACATGTATCTTATTAAGTAAAAATAATGATTATTTTAATCAAAATATAAATTATTATGATTAATAAAAATAAGGTTCTAATGAAATAAATGATGGTGTATCAATGAAGCCACTATTATGTATTGAGAAAATAATAATTTTGAAGACTGTAGCTATTTGAAAAATATTTATGCATATATTATAGAGTAGAAGAAGCAAATGATACACTTGCATATAATGGTAAAAAGATGTATAAGTTACATACACTAATAAAGAAGAAAGCATGAACAAATAAAAACAATATAACTATAAAGAAATTTTGGAAAATTTTAAATGTTAATAATTTGTTATATTCCTTGGGTCGTAAAGCAGATTTAAAAAAATAATAACTTGGACTTCCTTGGATTAGTGATGAAGAGTCTGCCTGCCAATGTAGGAGACACAGGTTCAATCCCTGATCCAAGGAGATTCCAATTGCCACAGGGCAACTGAGCTTATACACCACAACTACTAAGCCTGAGCTTCAGAACCTGTGAGCTGTAACTACTGAAGCCTGTGTACCCTGGAGCCTGCGCTCTGCAACAAAATAAAGCCACCATAATGAGAAGGTCGTGCACTGCAGCTACATAGTAGCCCCAGCTCTCTGAAACTAGAGAAAGCGTGAGCAGCACAGAAGACCCAGCACAGCCAAAAATACATAACCATTTAAAAAATAACGACTTAAGGATATGGACTGATACCACAAACACTGTATGTGCATGATCGCTTAACCAGTTGGTAAATTCAAAGAGTTTTGTAGAATTACCAGACAATGAAGCAACTTTAGAAAGAAAATAAAATTACCCATATACTATAAAAGGAATATGTGAAAGTGATAGTGAAAATCGCTCAGTCGTGTCTGACTCTTTGCGACTCCCTGGACTATACGGTCCATGGAATTCTCCAGGCCAGAATACTAGAGTGGGTAGCTGTTCCCTTCCCCAGCGGATCTCCCCAACCCAGGGATCGAACCCAGGTGATTCTTCACCAGTTGAGCCACAAGGGAAACCCATAATAGAAATACATAACTCTTCAAATATAAGATCTCCTCCATGTAACTTAAGGAAATCTGACATGTTGGCAATAGGATTTCCACCCTAATCATTCTGTATTTCCTGTGTCTGACAAATTCTAATATGTAGTTAGCATTTAGAATTTACTGAATGAATGAGTGGATAAATGGATGAAAATCTGTGGCAAATCCTGTTACCACTGGAACAGCTATCAATGTTAGAATCTGCATATATGGCATATAGTACCCAGAGATGCACTATTCTTATACTTCAGAAATGATTTGTGAGTCCTTTAACTTTTTTAAGGTGTAGACTTTTCTTTATGTCAAGTTATTTGATTTACATTTTATTTCTTGTTAAAGAACAATTCAAGTCCTTTTCACAAGTTGGCTTTTTTTCTATTTTCTATTCCCTGTCAACATATTTTCAACGAGCTTTAATAAAATAAAACTCAAGTCATGTGACTTCCTCTCCCACTGAAGAAATGTTAGACAGTTAAAAGAGAAACACAGTAATTTATAAAATATAATTATTTCTTTGATAAGTTATTTCCATATAGCTGAGCTTGAAGCCAACTTTAGACTGTAAGGTTATTACTTCTAGCATGTGGAAGAATCTATTAACCAAAGCAAATCAAGCCAAAAGAACAACAACAAAAATGAGTGAGCAATTCTTAAGTCCATATTTAATCATTCTTCTTATCAAAGGAATACTGAAGTAGTTGATGTTTGTCTGAAAATACTTACCATAACTTCTTTTTAAAAATGGCTTTATTGAAATATAATTCATAAAATTTACAGTTCACCTATTCAAATTATACAACTCAATGCTTTTATTATTACATAGAATTGTATACCTATTGCCACAATTTTCTACCATTTTCATATGCCAGAAAGAAACACAAATACATTATCAGTCACTTCTTATTTCTCCTAACCCTTGACCTAGGTAATCACTAATCTATTTTCCATTTTTATAGATTTGTCTCTCCTGAACATTGCATATAAATGAAATCACACAATTTAAGGTCTTTCACTGGCTTCCTTCACTTAATATAATGTTTTAGGTTCATTCATGCTATAGCATATGTAAGCTCTTCCTTCCTTTTTATTGTTTCCTGAAATGTGATATGTATATATGCTATTTTATTTACCTATTTATCAGTTGATGGACATTTTGGTTGTCTCCACATTTTAACTATTGTGAATAATGTCGCTATAAACTTTTATGCACAAGTCTTTTTGTATGAACATATGTTTTTGTTTCTCTTGAATATATACCTAGGAATGGAATTTCTAGGCTGTGTGAACACTTTATGTTTAACCTTCTGAGAAACTGCCAAATGGTTTTTCAAAGTGACTTTATTACTTTATGTTACCCCCAACAGTGTATAAAAGTTTCAATTTCTGTACATCCTCATTAATACTTGTTATTACCTGAACTTTTGATTATAGCCATCCTATTAAGTGTGAAATAGTATCTCATTTGGTTTTGATGTGCAATTCTCTAATGACTAATGATATCACACATCTTATTATGTGCTTATTGGCCATTGATTATATTCTTTAGAGACATGTCTGTTCAGATCCTTTACCATCTTTCAATTGAATTATCTTTTATTATTGAGTTATACGTATTTGCTAAACTTTCAGGATACAATTGTCATGTCAATTATAGGATTTGCAAATACTTTCTCCCACTATTTGCATTGCCTTTTCACTTCATTGATGATGTTCTTTGAAACACCAAAATATATAATTCTGGCAAACTCCAATCAACCTACTTTATTTCTTTTCTCATTGATGTAATATGGCTTTTTGAGCAAAGGATTGTGATCAATACTTTGGGTGAACATTTTTACAGCCAGAGGCCATGAATTCTGTCCCTGGGGCACAGGTGCCTTGCACATGACTCTAATCCCCCAGCGACTCTTCTGGCCTTAATCACATACCAGAGTCTTTAGGCAGCTGTAGACTCATGGCACCTCTATGGGATTAGAAAGCAAAGAGGAGACAAAGACCCTAATCCTTAAAGAATGTGACATGTTTCTTGTAGGTCAGAAAGCAGAATCCTCAGAGAACCCTGGTTAAACTGGAATTGCCTTTTAAACAATATATACATGGAATACAGGTTGCATATGTTAAATTACTTAACCAACTAGTTTTTCCTCCAGTTGTATAAATTCTTTGAATAAGTATTATTTGACTCACTTTTTATGAAAATTCTGTAAGTTATTAGCTGTTTATATATGTAAAAATGATGAGTATTATGAATCAAAGAATGATACTTACTAATATTCTAACAATGGATCGCCTATAATGCCAGATGGATGTCTAAACTCAACTCTCTCCATTCAAACTTATCACAAAATAACGTCCTTTCAAACACAGTCATTTATGTCTTCCAATTTCACTTCTTAATGATGCTTTCCTTGATTTTGTTGGTTATGCAATTTTTATAAATGGATAACAGTAAATAAATTTATAGAGGTTTCCATGTTGTTCTGTTTCAAATGCTAAAGTTGGCAACTTTTTGAATTCCTAAATAATACACTATTTTAATAACAAGGTAAATATTTACTGTCACTGCTGTATAGAGTATATCTATTGAGAGAATTAGAATTCATTTAAATCAATTCTTATGATATATTTTCATTATTTATCATCAATGATCAAATATGATAGCTACACTGTTCCTAAAACTTTATAATGATTTTTGCTCAATGTGACCTGGAGTTTCTTTTGTTAAAAATATTTATATGACCAAACTCTTTGAAGTCATGTGAAAATGTTGCCTCATATATCTAAATCCTTTTACAAGGCAAAAGAGCTAAAATCTTGAATTTTTTTTCTTTTTGGAACAAGGAAGCCCTTTGGAACAGAAGACTGCCATTATCTTTTTTTAAAAAATGAGCTTTTACTCCCTCATTAACTTTTCCTTAAGACAATGACCAGCGTACAAAAATTAACTACAACAATGATAGCTAGGTTTCTCTTTCATTTTTCATCTGGTCATTTTTAAACAATTTTAGTTCTAGGCAGCTTATACATGTGATAATGAATTGGTATTAGTATTGTCAATCTTCTTTGAAAGAAACCAGACTTGCCTCTTAATTTTAAAGGTTGAAAACCACCCCCAAATCGTCTCCAAAATGACTATTTCTCTTCGCTGTGTCCAAAAGATTGTCTTTGCTGCTGAAGGCTATGAACATATATTTCACAAAGTCTGTACTCCTAAAAAGCACATATTTTTATAAGAAAACAGATTTCAAAAGAATTCAGACTATAATTACTGACATTTAAAACATGTCACTTTTAAATCTACATTTCCTTTAAAGAAAGTTTTCAACATGATCATACACATGGCCATATACTTATTTCAAAAAACTTGTATGTCACTTCTATTTGTAATTCTTTCCACTTGTACTTCAGTTGTTATTCTCTTTAAATTTCTTAAAAGAAAAATGGCACTGACTGAAGCCTAATAAGACTGTATCTTTAAATTCTAATGACAAAGAAATTAATATAGCCCATTTCACAAGTTAAATGAGCTAGTTTTATTCAAGAGCAAAATGAAGTCAATTATTATTATCAAAAAGAATTTCTACCATATAATACAGTAAATCTGTAGGCAGGGAGTGTGATGTTTGGACACAATTTGTAGATTCAAGTGGATCGCCATGTGTATTTCTCAATAAGTTAGGCCCTGGAGTAATGAGGAATCTCAGACATTAGACATTTAGGTGGGACTAATGGCTTGATAAATGACTCTGTGGCATATCTCTTCATGTTTGCCAGAAACATTTTAACTCACTTAAATGGAGGTTTCTTGATGAATGCAGAGGAATAAATTATCACTAGTTGTATTATTTTGGTGTCAATATCTATTACCAGAAAGTTTTTTTTTCAGGAGTCAGACTATATCAGGAACTGATTAGACCATATCCAGAGGGAGGTGTCAGCTCTTCACTTTAGGTGGTCAAAGTATTGGAGCTTCAGGGCAGCATCAGTCCTTCCAATGAATAGTCAGGGCTGATTTCCTTTAGGATTGACTGTTTTGATCTCCTGTCTGTCCAAGGGACTCTTAAGAGCTGACTCATTTGAAAAGACTGATTCTGGGAAAGATTGAGGACAGGAGAAGGGCAACAGAAGAGAAGATGGTTCGATGGCATTACTGACTCAGTGGACATGAGCTTGAGCAAATACTGGGAGATAAACGAAGGATAGGGAAGCCTAACGTGCTGCAGTCAGCACGAAGAGTCGGACGTTACTTAGAGACTGAACAACAAAAAGAGGGAGGTGATCAGAATGACTGGAAGAGTGGAAACTCTGATACGAGAAAAGGTTAAGGGATGGGAATCATTCTGCCTAAAAATGAAAAAAAAAAAAGAATGGCTATTAAAAACAGCCAAATATTTGAGTGCATGGCTCATAGGAGAGACATACGGCCCTAGTGAGAAAAATGAAATAGTTACTCAAAGGCAAATGTTCACTGTTGGTGAAGAAGTCAAAGCTGCTTAGAAATGGGAGTGTCATCTCAGAAACAACACAGTTTCTAGAAGTATGCAAGAGGATCCAGGGAAGGAAGGGTTTACAGTGGATACTGACCTGGGGAACCTTAGGGAGACTATAAAATTTTCACTTTGGCGCCAGCACAAACAAGCAGAGGATTGACTGCATTCCTATTACATGCCTCCAACTGTGCTAAGCACATTTGGGAGCAAAATCTGGACTCTGCTAATCCTGGAGGTTTAAAATATTGATGAAAAGGCAGGCCTAGAAATTATAAAACAAATATGTAATTAAAAAAATCCAGTAATACTTACGCCATAGATTAAAAATTACATGTAAAAAGGGATTCCACTGATTTTATTCACTGCTGTGGGTATAGAATCTACAGTGTCTGATGCTAAGAACATTCTTTCTTTATTGCGTCAGACAGTATTCTGAGACTACTAGAGAGCATTACTGCTCACTTAATACTTTTAGCAATCCTGCAGAAAGTGTACTATAATAATCCATATTTTACTGAGGATACTGAGGACAGCAGATTAATTTTTTCCAAGTCACATGACACAACGGGATTTTAACAGTGGCTCAGAGTTCATGCTTTTAGCAGCTACCTTGCCCTAAAATTAAATATGTTAATTATTAGAGGTAAGTCACAAGTCATCAAGAGAAAGACAGTTTTTTTAAGGTGGCAAGCTTGAAAAAGGAAATGAAACTTGAAACTGGGGAGAAAATAAACCAGGTACAAAGTAGCGTTAACATTCCTTCAAAGTCAATGTTGAAGGAAAACAACATTTATTCATTTATTTAGTGAGTACTAAAATAACCATATACTATGTGAAGCATTGAAAAAGTATATGAAAGACTAATACCAGTTCCTGCCTCCAAAAAGGAAGTATGATGTAGAAAGGACTTGGAATTGGATTTTCACAGACCTTGATTAAACTTATTTCAGTCTTTCACTTACTATGCGTGGGGAAGCCCTTGAACTTTCCCAATATCATCCTGGAGCAAAACTACAAAATAGGAAAATTAAATGGCAAGAAAGTCAGACAGGTAGATTAACCTGAAAGCAGCATACTGAATAATTTGAATTTGATAAACTGGAATAATGACAAGAAATTAGGTTTTATTGCAGAAAGCCAGGAGTGAATTAATTAGATAAAAGTGGCCAAGATGTTGGTGGGTCTCTAAGAAATAAAAGCAATCAAGCAAAGGCCAAAGAGAAATAAACCAAAACTCAAGAAGAACCGCTATGTTTGTGTGTTGCTCAGTTGTGTCCAATTATTTGTGATCCCATGGATTGTAGCCCCTGTCCATGTGAATTCTCCAGGTGAGAATATGCGAGTGGGTTTCCATGCCCTCCTCCAGGGTATCTTCCCAACCAAAGGATCGAACCCAGGTCTCCCACATTGTAGGAAGATTCTTTACCATCTGAACCACCAGGGATGTCCACGAATACTGGAATGGGTAGCCTATCCTTTCTCCAAGGATATTCCCAACCCAGGAATTAAACTAGGGTCTTCTTTACTGCAGGTGGATTCTTTACCAGCTGAGTTACCATGGAAACCCAAGGATTGCTCTAGGCTTGCCTAACTATTGAAGGATGTCATACACTTGATTTACAAAACGAGAGAAGAAAAGTAGGTGTAGCATGCATGTACATCATGAGTTTGAAGAACAGCAAACAGACTTGAACATCAACTGTGCCACACAACTGAACTTGCATTGGGCAGTGTTCTTCACTACAGTCAATTTAGTTTTATTATTTATGAAATAGAAAAAATAATTTTGTATAATTGTTGCAAGAATATTTGAAGATAATATATACTTTTTATTCTCCAAGATAATTAATGCTTCATAAATGTTGATAATTTGTATTACATTTTGGTTAATCTACTTTATTCTGAAATTGAAGTGTTTTTAATACAAGTTCACAACAATTAGAACCAATAAGAACTTTTCCAGTATGGCAATCATCAAAAAGACCACAAATAAAACATGCTGGCAAGGAAGTAGAGAAAAGGAGACACTCTTACGCTGCTGATGGGAATGTAAATTGGAAGAGTTACCATGGAAAACAGTCTGAAGGTTTCTTAAAAAAAACTAAGAATAGAACTAGCATATGACCTAACAACTCCACTTCTGGGTTTTATTAAAAAAAAAAAAAGAGCTAATTTGAAAAGATATATTCATCCCAGTATTTATGGCACCATTATATTTACAGCTGCCAAGATATGGAAGCTACCTAAATGCTCATCAACAGATGAATGATAAAGAAAATTTGCTTGATATATATTTATAATGGAATAAGACTACTCAGTCACAAAAAAAGAATGAAATTTTGTCATTGTCAACAATATGGATGGACTTGGAGGATATTATGGTGAGTGATCTAAGTCAGATAAAGACAAATACTGTATGATATCACTTATATGTGGCACATAAAAAATAAAATTAGGGAATATAACGAAAAGCAATAGACTCACAGATAGAGAACAAACTGGCATTTACCAGTGAAGAGAGGGAAAGTAGAAAGGACAATATAGGGCTAGAGGGTTAAGAATATGGAGATGATACCATGCAACAAATAATTATAATGGTTAGGGTGTGATGGCCTAGAACATATGGTGAGTCACCAAATCTAGTCTATATTATAGAGGGTCTTTTTGGAAAAGTAAGTTTTAACCAAAAATCTGAAGGAATATTAAGGATTAGTGAGACTAGAGAAATGTATTAGGAAGAGGGAGTAGAAGTAGAGGGGTGTATTCAAGGCATAAGCTAGCAAATAAATAAAATATATGCTTATTTCTCCGTAGAGTGGGTTGAACTGTATCTCCCAAGAGATATATCCAGGTCATAAATCTGAATACCTTTTTGGAAAGAGGGCCTTTGCAGATGTAATTAAGTTATACTCATTCTAAATTTGAAGGGAGCCCTAAATCCAAAGATTGATGCCTTTATAAGAAAAAGTAGAAAATGTGAGATACACAGACACAGAAAAGGCACAGAAAGAAGTCCACGTGAAAACAGAGCAAAGACTGAATGTAGCCCCAAGTCAATGACTGCAAAAACTGAAAATCTGTGAAATCTGACACTTTAGACTGCAGTAACACTGCAGAAAAACGTCTACTTCTGCTTTATAAACTACACCAAAGCCTTTGACTGTGCAGATCACAACACACTGTGGACAATTTTTCAAGAGATGGGAATATCAGATTATCTGACCTGCCTCTTGAGAAATCTGTCTGTAGGTCAGGAAGCAACAGTTAAAACTGGGCATGGTTCTCATTACCATCTTTCTAAATTCCATATATATGCGTTAGTATACTGTATTGTTGTTTTTCCTTCTGGCTTACTTCACTCTGGATAATAGGCTCCAGAAAAAGGAACACAGATATATAGAACAGACTCGTGGACTCTGTGGAAGAGGGCAAGGGTGGGATAATATGGGAGAATGGCATTGATACATGTTAATTATCATATGTGAAATCAATCTCCAGCCCAGGATTGATGCTCGGGGCTGGTGCACCGAGATGTCCCAGGGGGAGGGAATTGGGAGGGAGGAGGGAGGGGGGTTCTGGAGGGGGAGCATATGTAAACCTATGGTGGTTTCATGTCATTGTATGGCAAAACCAACACAATAAAGTAAAGAAAATTAAAAACAAAACAAAACAAAACTGGGCATGGAAGAACAGACTGGTTCCAAATAGGGAAAGGAGTACATCAAGGCTGTATATCATCACCCTGCTTATTTAACTTATATGCAGAGTACATCATGAGAAACACTGGACTGGATGAAGCACAAGCTGAAATCAAGATTGATGGGAGAAATATCAGTAACCTTAGATATGCAGATGACACCACCCTTATGGCAGAAAGTGAAGAACTAAAAAGCCTCTTGATGAAAATGAAAGAGGAGAGTGAAAAAGGTGGCTTAAAGCTCAACATTCGGAAAACTAAGAGCATGGCAACTGGTCTCATCATTTCACGGCAAATAGATGGGAAAACAATGGAAACAGTGACGGATTTTATTTTCTTGGTCTCCAAAATCACTGCAGGTGGTGACTGCAACCATGAAATTAAAAGATGCTTGCTCCTTGGAAGGAAAGTTATGACCAACCTAGATAGCATATTAAAAAGCAGAGACATTACTTTGCCAACAAAGGTCCATCTAGTCATAGCTATGTTTTTTTCAAGCAGTCATGTATGGATGTGAGAGTTGGATTATAACGAAAGCTAAGTGCCGAAGAACTGATGCTTTTGAACTGTGGTGTTGGAGAAGACTCTTGAGGGCCCCTTGGACAGCAAGGAGATCCAACCAGTCCATCCTAAAGGAAAGAGTCCTGAGTATTGATTGGAAGGACTGATGCTGAAGCTGAACCTCCAGTACTTTGGCCACCTGATGCAAAGAACTTACTCATTGGAAAAGACCCTGATGCTGGGGAGGATTGAAGCCTGGAGGAGAAGGGAACAACAGAGGATGAGATGGACGTGAGTTTGAGTAAACTCTGGGAGTTGGTGATAGGGAGGCCTGGAGTGCTGCAGTCCTTGAGGTTGCAAAGAGTCAGAGTTGACTGAGCAACTGAACTGAACTGAAAACTGCAGTAATGTTTGCATTTATATACCTCTCTAACACTGGGCAAGCTCCTTCAACTTGATAATCCTCAGTTCCCTCATTTCTAAACTGGAGGTATAATTGCATCAATTTCAGGGAGTTAAGTCAAGACTGCATGAAAACACAGATGCAAATTTCTTAAAGAAGTACATGGTAAGTACTCGGGGACTGTTAGGTAGAATCATCTAGTAAAGTATATCCAAACCAAGTGTCCTACTTTAAGAAAAAGCACATGGAGCCATTCAAATGTTTTGTATTTTTTTCATGCTTGATGTTAAGTTAGACTTACAGTATGTTTCTTAGAACAGACACCAAAAAATCTGTGATTCAAATTAGTTTGGGAGACACCAACCCACTCCACCCTTGAAGATTTAGAATGCGTACTGATATTAAAAGACTCCTTAAATTTGTGTGACATAGCATCTTCCAAATTTTTCTGACCATGAAACATTTTTTCTATGAAAGAGGTAATTGACATCTTAAGAATAAAGAATACTCAGAACACTCGTCTAGGAATTCTGAGGATGTGGTTCTTGCAAAGGTCGTCTCCTTAATCACTAGGTGATTTTGGACACTTTTTAAAATGATATTATAAACACCATTGAGAAAATCAGAGAAAATAATACCTGAAATAATAACACCAGAAATTGTCTCAGTGCAGTATTCTTGACACCAAAATTGGATCATTTTTGTATGTTTTTTTCTAGACAACAAACTTGTTTTCAATAACAATCATAAAATGAATAGATAGTCCAAGAGAATGACAGAAGTAACTCAAATTCTTCTTTTTTTCCAACTTTATCCCCACTGAGCTGCAATTGTTTACATTAAACAATTCAACTTTGGAATTCAGGAAGGTTTAGGATCATAGGGGTCAGAAACATAAATATGTTCCCAAAGTAGGCTTGGACATTTCTGAACTATTACATACTTTATCTTGAAATGCACACATGTAGCTTAATTTATATGAAGTTGAGTTTGGGCGTGCTGGGATTTTAACTCAATAATTATGATTTCTTTATGTCAATTTCCATGTTGACTACAACGTTTATTAAAAGATTAAAGTGTGCTCGTTTTTGGCTTCCATATATATTATTAACACCCAATGGAGTTCAAATAGCTTGTAATTAAGAAAACTCCTCAGTTATCCATGAAACCATAGAGGGACAATAACATAAGCAATTATAATCACAGAAATTGATTAGAACTTAGAACAAAAGATATTTTTGGAGGGGTGTGTTTTGGAATATTTTATTACTATACTGCTTAAAATTGCCAAGGTATGGTTATAATAGAAAATAGGATACTTTTAGACAGCTATGCTTTTGTTTTTAAATTCTGTACAGAAAATATTTTTTATTGCATACACCAGGTGTGGACAATTCCTGCAGCCCTTCCCACTCTTCTCACACACACACACAAAAATTAAGAACAAAGACACACAGTGTACATGAAGGTCTTCTGTAAATTCTTAAGTACAACAGAAATGTGAGGTGTCATCACTAAGGGTTTAAAATTTACCAGAGGTTTTGCTCTTTAGTAGAGGGATTTCTTATATGTTTCTTGAGCTAACAATCTCTTTGGAAGTTTAGTGAAGCTTACAGTTCCCCTTTTCAGAATACTATGTTTAATGCAACAACTAAATATACATGATGAAAGTGATAGTGAAATTTGCTAATGAAAATATAGTTAGTAATCAGGTTTGTGATAATGTGCTCCTTTACAGACACGCCATATGATGTGATCCAGTGACAGAACATTAAATTACCACAGTTTTGAAGTGCTGAGGAGTAAAAAAGATATTTTAAAACACCTGTCATGAAATAAAAATAATCAGAGCTTTTATTGCTTACAAAGAAAGCTGAGCACAGAAGAATTAATTTGAACTGTGGTGTTGGAGAAGAATCTTGAGAGTCTCTTGGACTGCAAGGAGATCAAATCAGTCAATCTTAAAGGAAATCAGTCCTGAATATTCAATAGAAGGACTGATGCTGAAACTGAAGCTCAAATACTTTGGCCACCTGATGAAAAGAGCTGACTCATTGGAAAAAACCCTGATGCTGGGAAAGATTGAAGGTGGGAGGAGGAGATGACAAAGGACAAGATGGTTGGATGGCATCACGAACCTGATGGCCGTAAGTTTGAGCAAGCTTTGAGAGTTGGTGATGGACAGGGAAGCCTGCTGTGCTGCAGTCCATGGGGTTGCAAAGAGTTGGACATGACTGACTGACTGAACTGAAGTCACTGATATTACTAACGTCTGTGGTTTATAGTCACATTCACAATTGAAAAAATGTTATAGTTCAATCAAAGTAAGTAGAAATAAAGATGTATCTTTTTTCCCTTTCAAGTTCACAAATTCTCTGAATTCAAGGACTTCTATGAATCCCAGATAATACTTTATAAGTAGCCTATATTGAGCTTAAAAGCTTCTAAAATTATCTTTTCATTTCAACCACTGAATCCACATTTTTACTTGTGAAATTCTCACCAATAAGCTTGTAAATCTCTCATTTTTGAAACTGTGAGGATTTATGGTTGGGAAGCAGTAACTCCTGGGACTTTATGTTTTATTCTTTATTAGATGCAGATAAGAGATGGCTTATGATATGCAAGAGAACATTTTCAAATAGCATTTTCCCTAAAGACTAAAAAGAGAAAACCAAACAAGTGGGAAAGGACACAGGGATGGTATCTTATATGAAGAGTTTGGCTAAGTATTGTAGCAAAATTTGAGAAGAAAAGCTGTTCAGAGTAGGTTTCAACATATAACTTGGGTACAATTTTCCATTTTAAATTTGAGGTTTAAGAGATAAATGAAATATATAGTATTTTGGTCTAATTAAAAGGTAGATTTCAAATGTACATTTCTTAATATAGCAAGTTTAGGTGCATTATATCATTGCTATACTAGATTCCTGAAACTGTACATTTACCATTTTAATATCTTTGGATTCAGTTTCCTAAATTATTTAATATTATCTATCATATTTTTTGTCCAAAATGTATTTTAATATTAACTAATTATTTAAAATATCAATCTATATTTATTAATATTACTCTATAGGTAAGCTGATCTTAACCTACATAATTAAATATACATTGTGAAAACATTCATGTGAATTTCTCATTCATTTTGAATATATTAGCACCTTACTCCTTATGCTATAGAGAGTATATATACTAACTACAGTGTAATTCAGTGTACTGTGACCAGAATGTAAAAGTAAATGGAGACACCAAATACGGCTGCAAGACTCTTTGGATCCATAGTAGAAAGTAACCAAGTAAAGACCTGAAACTAGAATTTTAATTAAGAAAGGTATGGTACTGAATAATCAATTTCACATATTAGGGGAATCTTGATATTCTTATTAACACAAACCCTGGTAAAGTTGCACCTAATTCTAGACTGAATGTATTCTTCAATAACTAAAGAGCTACAAAATACAGCTCAGCTAACTTGGAACTGATTCAGTGTAGACCAAAGAGAAATCAGAAATACATATTAGGTTTGTCAATATAAGACAGTTACTGAACAGTGTGCCTGGACTCTTTCAACAGTTGTGGTTTGAACTGCTTCCACCCCATTTCTCACACATCAATTATAAGGAAACTACTTTTCCAATCTCACATTACTCAATTCCCCAAACCTCTCGGCTCTCTCAGGAGGATTATTTAACTTTCTCAATATAATGTTTACTTCAAGTTTCTATACTTTCACGTTACTCTTTTTAATATTAATATATACCATTCCCATCCCATCTTCTGACCATTTCAAATGTTACCTATCTTTGTGAAGGCTTTCTCACTGTTCTCCCCTACCTGCCAGGTAGAACTGATGCTTCCTGGAAACGTTACTTGGTGCTTTATTTCAGTCTTCCCCTGATCAATGCATCTACACAAGACTGTGAGATTAGTCAAAAAGTTCCTTGAGTTTTTCTGTAACATCTTATGGAAAACCATGAATGAATTTTTTGGCCAACCCAATATTTCTGTGATTTCTAAACACTTGATGTGCAATAGAGAAACTGATCTGGCCTGGTCCCTATTGTCAACACACCTAAAATCTAGGAGGAGCTACAGATAAACAATAACAAAAACAGAAGAGCACCATACTGAGAACTTATATGGAGAAAATGTTGAGTGTCCTATAGACCTTTCAGAAGAGGATATTAGGCAGTCATATTATGCTACTTATTTATTTATCTGTTTTAGTCCTTTCTATCTTAGCCTGTAAATTGAACTTAATTAATAATTATTGCAAAAATAGAGGTATAAATGATGATAGTCACTTGCATTCCAAAAATATCTATGATATAGAGTAGGAAAAATGCAAAGGAGAATGGACCAAAGCTGATTTCTAGAAGTCACTCTTGTAGAACTCACATTTGTTCAATTCCTATGATAGCTACCTCAAGATGAAGGATAATGAATATAGGAAATCTACAGTATAAAAATAACCTTCATGTTTTAATGGAATCCCAAATAACATACTGATTAGTTCCCATTAATTAAGTGGAATTATTGTCTCAAAAATTAATCAAATATATTATTATGTCAATTGAACTGATGGTTAGTCCTGAGTGATTTTATCATTCATCAAGCACTTTATTGTTATATTAGGTCCTAAGCATAAGTAGCCTAAGACATTTTATAAAATTACGCTATATTGAGTTCAATGGGCTTCCTTGGTGGCTCAGTGGTTTAAGAATCTACCTGCCAGTACAGGAGATATGGGTTAAATTTCTAGGTTAGGAAGAGCCCCTGGAGAAGTAAATGGCAACCAACTCCAGTATTCCTGCCTGGAAAATTTCATGGACAGAGGAGTCTAGCAGGCTACAGTCCATGGCATCATAAGAGTTGGATGTGCCTTGCCAACTAAACAACAATAATAATAACCTTTACCTACTCAGACCACAGAAACACTTAAGTTCACATTGCCTGGTTTTTCTATTAGAAAACAAATAGGAAATTAGCATTTATATTAGGCATTTTGATTTCTTTGACATTGAAATCTAAGCAAACTCCAGTAATAAAGGAAAAATTAATCTAAAAACATATAGTACAATGTAACCCAAAGTTTGTTTTTGGTGCACAAATTCCAATTTATTTCCATAGGCAGTAAAGCTTGGTTTTAGCTGGAATTTTTTTTAAGTCTTTAAAAACTGATTTTATTTTTGGTTTGCCAAATACTCTTTTATTTAAAAAATCAAAATTATTTAAGAGACAGTCATCCTTTCCAAAGTACGTTGGCATTTTTGATGTAATTGGAACACTGTATATATTTTGATTCTTTGATGCAGTGAACTGGGTCTTATAGAATATGTTAGAATATGTTATTCAAATGAATTCTAGCCTTTGCTTTAACCTTTATAGTACAATTTCTCATGTGTATCTATTGGGGATTCTATGAAATCAATATGAACCTAAGAATCTTTTCTTGTCTAGACAGGCACAATTCATGTGCAGTTTTTTCCCTTCATTATAGTCAAGCACTGCTGGGTTGTTAGGTAAATTTTTCAGCTCACCAAATGCATATTATTGTATATACCATGCTTATCTTTTGTTCAGTATTACTTATATGACATTTCACTGACTAAAGATTTCCAGGAAATATATAATAGTTTTTGTGTGCATATACATTGTTATACAAATTAAAGTATTAATATTTTCAATGTCATTTTCAAAATTTAAAACTGCAAAAGCTAACTGTGGAAATTGATGCACATTTTAAAAAAAAGCGTCTGGTTTAATGTAGAGGGGGAGAAATGTTATCAGCTTTACTCTAACAAAAGAACCATTTACCTTCATGGGACCATGGTTCTTTTGTTCTTAGATCATTCTAAATCACCACATTACATATGATTTTATTTTATTTCTAATAGGCTATACACATGCCTTTCCAGAGCTATGCGTAATATAGCAATTTCTCTCCAGCACAGAGAGGACATGTGAGATCAATTTTTTTTCTCCATACATTTCCTATTTTAACACAGAGTAACTAATTTTGCTTGCCAGGTTTTATGGCCTTTTATTGGTTATGCAATTTTATTTATATTCTTGCTTGTGACTAATTATCACATTCTGCATAATTTATAATGTATTCTACTGATGGTGAAGTCTGAATAATGAAATCCATCTATAGAAAGAAATTGACTGCCTCCCAACAAAAATGCCAAGGAGAGTCTGAGCAGAAATTGTAAAAGACTTAGGAATTTATACTTAAAGTGAACTCACTTCCTTTGTTTCACAAAAGAAAAAGTCTTTGGGGAACAGAGCCCAGTTGAATTTTGAGTCCAATGCAATTTTACCTACTTTCTGTAAATTATATGAGGCCTGTATTGATAGTACTGGGTTTTCACTTTTTACACCCTGTTACCTAGGAAAGAATAATAAAAAATAAATAAAATGCAAACTAGCCATAAGTGAGCATTTTATTAACATACTGGGTTTATCTGTAGAGCTGATCCTATGAGTAGCCTAAGTACTTATTTGATCATTATTCACATTATTGAAACACAGACATTTCAAAAAGGAAGAAAATGCTGATGAATGCATTCCTTTTGTCTATTGCTCAAGCAACAGGAGGAAGATATGTTATAAATAAATGTTTCCCAAATCTATTATCAAGCCTGTTTTGAATTGGCTACTCTGTGCTACTGGAACTTTAGTACACTTTTCAAATCATTTCATTTCCTAGTTTGTTCTTTACTGATCTCTAATTATTACCTCATCCCCTGGTTACTCCTCCTTGGTATTGCCTTACTTTTTGTTTGCTTTAAATTTTAGTTACTGTGGCACATAGTTCAGAGGAACTTTTGATATTTTTCTATCAAACTAAAAACAAAAGTGTTATAATGCTTTTTCTTTTCTTAATGTTATGATAAATCAGACATTTTCTTTTACTTATGCTGAATAATAAGAATTGTGTGTACAATCAGATGGCAGAGAAATAGAAAATCAACTGAGAATTATGGCTCTTCATGTAAATCTTACATAGAAACTATATATTCTATGTTCTTTCTACTACTGCCTTAAAAATCATATCTGTATCTAGTTTCATTTAAATATCAATTTATGAATATTTGGATATTCATCCAATGATCCATATACTTATTCATTCAAATACACATTTCTTAATACTGCCAAAAGTATTGACTCTGTCATATTATAAGTAAAACTAAGCTCTTGTACATAACTTTATTGCTTATTTTGGATAATATACTCATAGGCCTTGCCTATGCAAACAGTATAAAATGTGCTTTCTGGTTCCAAAAACTTAAAATTTGTTTTGGAATGCATATAAATAATAAGAAGAGTTTTACAGAGGCTGAATAAGATAGCATAAGATAAATGGAAAAATGAATGGGAAAGTAAATATTTGGAAGCAGCTGCCAAGGCCCCTGATAACCAGAAAGGGAGACAGAATCAAGTTTGTTCTTGAAACCTCAGAAAAAAAAATGAGGAAAATCATGTTATGATCTATTTGGGCAATAGTGTTTAACTAGTAGGACAAATGTTTAATTGTATCCTCAAATCCATTCTCCCTTTCTTCCACAATCATTTTTTTTGCCCTGCTGTTATTAATAGCTGCTCAGCTGGAGATTTCCCAGCCTCCCTTGCAGCAGGGTAGGCCAGGCGGCTGTTCTTGCCAAAGACATGTGGTTGGAAGTCACATGTGCAACCTCCACGGCTCTTGCTTCATTCTCCCATAGCCCCTTCCCCCATCTCCCCACTAACTCCAATGTCACATGATGAGACAGCTCCTGTCAGTATTATTCAGTCAACAACAATCCCTGGGGGCCAAGGAAGCAGCTGAAGGAAACCAAGTGGTCCCTGGAGAGTTTCCCATGTCTGCTCTGCCCACTGAACTTGGGCTGTTTCATGTGGAACACACGGATTCTCTCCATGTTAACCAGTGTCATTTTTCTTGTCTGCTGTCATCAGAGTAGCGCAGTTTTTGCCCAATCCAATATAACTCCTGGCATGAATGATGAAGACCCTATCCAGAGGTGCAGCAACAAAGGACAGATGGTTGAGATGAACTGAACAATGGAGGTCTGAACTTTCCCTCATGATAAAGAGCAAGGAAAAGGGAGGAGTGAAAGCAAAGTATTAGGGATTAATAATAGCCATTCCATTGAGAAGGGACAAAATGGACATTCAGAGGGGCTTGCTTCAGGGGAAAAAAAAATGCGGAAGAGTTTAGTTTTGCTATGTTGCTTCTAAAGCAATAATTCCACATTCAAATGAAAATACATGGTGGGTGATCATGGGTCTAGGGCTGGATGTTAAAGGGGAAGGCAGGACAGGGATTCCGGGAATGGGATCTGTTCATAAAGGAACAACAGTGATAAGTAGGAGAAGAAATGCTTTTTCACCCAGACAAACAGCTATCCAAAAGATACCCCAGAAAGAGAAACATGGGACTGGCTCAGGATTGAGCCATAAGCTACAAGGCAATTAGCAGTCAGATGACCATGAGGTCACTGCAGGAAAGTAAGCAGATTTCTGACCTGGATCATCGGATATGGGCTGAATGTTTTGTTTTAGAGAAGTGTGGGGATCAGTTGAATCACAGGTCTTTCTGTCCTTCAAAGTCCTCTTTTATAAAGTGACATGATATATGGTTAAAAGGGTGATGAGCTGTTCATTTCTCTCTGCCAGAACTAATAAATTTCTAGTAACTGTTCAAGAAAACTTTCAGACATCAACACCTCCGTGAAGCCCATTTTCTGAGGAAAAGACTCATAAATTTTATTATGTTGCCATTATGAACTAATATATTTGGAGAGACAATGTCATTTATTCTTGTGGATTAAAGTCATTCTGCTGGTTAGGTTCTACTCACTGTATTAATAAAGTTTATTTATTCAATAGAGGGCACAAGAAAGAGTTTTGGATATATATGTGTGTATGTGTGTGTGTGTGTGTGTGTGTGTGTATGTTGATACAGTATAATAGTTTTAATAGGCTGGGATTTAGAAAGAATACACTAATTTACAGCTAATAATTTGGTGTGCTATCTATTGAGTGTTTGAAAAGCCTCAATAACTATGTAATATTTTGCTCATGTGCTCTACTACAGATCAGCTGATGGAGAGAGTTAATCTTATTGTGACAAACCACACAGTCTGTAAGCTTCTATCACTGCACTGAATTCCGTTACTCTTATACCAGATTCTGAACTCTCTTAGGAGGACATTCATCTCACTCACCACAGTGTTGAGCTGGGTGACTGCTATATAGGGGACACTAAGTCGTCCTTTGTTGAATAAGAGGATAAATGAGAATATTGCTAGTACTTTAATTCAAAACAACTGAATGACTTAAAATAATGTAAATCTGATCCATCCTTCTGATCCATCTAAGTTATTATATTTATTATAATTTTAAGTTGACAAACATAATTACATATACTGAAAAACATTAGAACTAATGGCACCAAAACAGAAGATTAAAACTGAAAACCATCACTAGATCCTACACTAATCAAACTCTGGTGACTCAGTGGTAAAGAATTTGCCTGCCAGTGCAGGAGATGTAAGAGATGCAGGTTCGATCCCTGGGTCGGGAAAATCCCCTGGAGAAGGAAATGGCAACTCACTCCAGTATTCTTGCCTAGAGCATCCCATGGACAGAGGAGTGTGGAAGGCTACAGTCCAAAGGGTCACAAAAGAGTTGGACATGACTTAGTGACTAAACAAAGTACTATCAATTCAAAGTATCCTACGAAATGCACAAATTAGTATTTGCTTCTTTTCTGTGCACCTGTAATGTATTTTTTAACCAACACAGATAATACATGCTATGAATCAGATGTTATTTATATCACGTTAAAATTATTAACTCTTTTAGTCCTTGTAACAACCTCATCCCCACTTTATAGATGCACAAACTGAGGCACTGAGAAGGATTGTATTTTACCCAGGGTTAAGCTGCCAATAACTGTAAACTGCAGACATATGCTGCAATTAACATGCCCCAAACTTACTGCATTTTATATTCTCTAACCCCTGACCCTTCTACTCTTTATTCTGCCTCTAAATAGGTGCCACTTGCAACTTAGTGTTTCAAGACTTGAGCTTGGAAATCATTTGCCAAGCCTCTTTGTCATATCCCACATCCAGTTGGTTATCTGCCTTCAGTAAGTCTGTCTCTATTACCAAGAGTATAGAGTAAACTCATAAGTGAAATTCTTTCCCACCTTGATTTCACCACCACTACAATGTCACGTAGAGCATAAAACACTGTAAGAACACAGCCTGGGCCTGTCTTTAATAGAATTCAATTTTGACTGATGGAATTTAGTTTTGATGCTTGGTAGCCATGAATCCTGGAAAAATTGTAAATACCTCAGCTTCCTCATCCATAAAACATCTATAAAACAGTGCCAACATATTTTGATTCAGGGAAAGCTATCAGTAGAGTGACTAGCATTTAATAAAGAGCTTAGAAAGGATTAGTTCTTTTTATGTTTATTGTTACATTATTACAGCTCCTTATGCATAGCCCATCGTATGCAAAAAATTCTGAACTCCTGTGGTTCATTAAAGGGATATTTTCTTCAATGTACACAAGTAAATGTAAGCAAATACCTTTATACATAGTGCTTTCTTTCCTTGGTAAACTCCTACTCTCCTTCAAAACCTTTCCTGTACACCTCAGAGAGTGTTAGGCATTTGTCTTCTGTTTTTCAGAATAAATATCTCTGTTACAGTATCTATCATAATCTATTGCAATTATTTCATTATTTTCTGTCTGTGAACTCATTTCACCTCTCTATCCTCAGGAAAATGCTTCATTTTTCAATATTGCCTGACTACACAAAGGGTTAAATGAACACATAAACAGTGGAATATATATTCTTTATAAAGCACTTTCATAAACAAGTGCCGGTTTTTTTGGTTGCCTAGCAAAAGCTTTACTTAATATAGGGCACACTTGTATTAATAACTGCTCCCAAATATATTTTTGCAGTATGTACAAAATGTGGGGTTGAATGGATAATAGGGCTGAAACCACAGTATGATTCTCTGTTCTTTGTTCTATTTGTTTCCCTACCTATAAAGGGTATAAACCAACAATATAGCTAAAGTTGGGTCTGCCTGCCAAGCAGGAGACCTGGGTTGGATCCCTGGGTTGGGAAGATCCCCTGGAAAAGGGACCGGCTACCCACTCCAGTATTATGACCTCGAAATCATGGACAGGGAAGACTTGCAGGTTTCCATAGGGTCGCAAAGAGTCAGACATGACTGATCGACTTTTGCTCCACTTCACTTCACTTCATAGCTAAGGGAGAGTTGACACCTTAATCTTTTTTTTCCCAAATACTAGGTTTGGGCTCTGTACTTTTAAGGTAGGTTTAATTATAAGCTTTCATCTCATCTTTCTGGTGTCACCTGGCCTACAGTTTTAATAGTTTTCCTAAGCCCATAAGTAAGTACTTAAAGAAATTTACCATTGCTCTGTTAAATTAACTTCTGAGGCCAAATAGAGAGCATTACATTTTAACACAAACAAATCATTTCTCAAGATTCAGTAGCTGAGGAATAATATGAATAACAAATGATCATTATATGTATGTTCCTTAGATTTAAAAAGAAGGAAAATGAGAATAATAATTAACAAAAGGTTATCTCCTATTGTAAAGAGGGCTCTATTTAAAATTTCAGAAATATTATGAAAATATTTAAAAGTGAGCTAGTGAAAACAACAAACAATTAAGGAGTTAAAATGAGCTATCTAACAAGCAGTGTTATTTTCTAGGGAACAAAAAAATCTGTATTTAGAATTAGTTAACTCTTACTGAACAAAAAGTTACTCGTGCTTTATTTTTGAACTAAAAAAGAAAAATGTAAACAAATCCTGTTAAAATCAAGTTAAAGAAAAAACTCTGAGAGTTATCAAACTCTTAATATATAAGGCCAAAATGAATATCTGAATGGTAAGAAACAATAATCTCAGTTTTGCTAATCATCTTAATATAATTAGCTTGGTTGTTGTTTAGTTGCTAAGTTGTGTCCAATTCTTTGAGACCCCTTGGACTGTTGCCTGTCAGGTTCTTCTGTCCATGGGATCTCCCAGGCAAGAATACTGGAGTGGGTTGCCATTTTCTTCTCCAGCAGATCTTCCCAACCAAGGGATCAAACCTACGTTTCCTGAGTTGGAAGGCAAATTTTTTACCACTGAGCCACTGAGGAAGCCCATAATTAGCATTAAGAAACATATTAATGTCCGATGTTCTCTGTTTCTTATGGCCTCAACAATAGGAAAAAATTTTTTTAAGATATCGTCATATCGCTCAAATATTTATAGAGTACTGAACAGGTCAAAACAAATTCATGTTGTTCATGCTACTGTTGACACAACTTGTATAAGAGAAAAATGTATTCATGAAAGATAGAGACTTCGAATTACATGATAAAACCTTCATTTTTATGGTGTATGTTTGTATGTGTGTGTGCTCAGTTGTTTAACTGTGTCTGACTCTTTTGAGCCCATGGACTGTATCCCCCAGGCTCCTCTGTCCATGGAATTTTCCCAGCAAGAATACTGGAGTGGGTTGCCATTTCCTCCTCCAGGGAATCATCCCAATCCAAGGATTGGACAACTCCTGCATTGCAGGCAGTTTCTTTACCACTGAGTCACTAGGGCTTCCCATACATTCTTATGATGAATATTGCTAAATGCTGTATTTTATAGTATCCATTCCTTCCTAAAACAACCATATCCTCCAAAATAAAAACAAGAGAAATAATGGCAACTAAACAAAAGTAATATTTTCTATGGTATTATTATTATTATTTTTAATCTGAACTACTGTCTCAAAATTCCTACTCTCTTGAAATTGCACCATGGAATATTTTGAACTTGGTATTGGTAAAATAAAAATCCTTGCAAAAGGAACGCAGATGTATAGAACAGACTCGTGGACTCTGTGGATGAGGGCAAGGGTGGGATGATATGGGAGAATGGCATTGAAACATGTTAATTATCATATGTGTAATCAATCGTCAGCCCAGGGCTGGTGCACCAAGATTTCCTGGGGGAAGGAAGGAGGGAGGGAGGAGGGAGGGGGGTTCTGGAGGGGGAGCATATGTAAACCCATGGTGATATCATGTCATTGTATGGCAAAACTAATAAAAAAAAATCCTTTTGGCTGAGCAGCTCTGTGTTGGATTAATATTCTTGGATTGTTTTACAGATCCTTAACTGACCACCAGAGACAATAAATACTATTCTATAAATGTAATGGATTGACAGCAATTTAGGATAAAGCAAATACTAAATCTTAGAGCTGTGCACTTAAGACAAAATATATTTCTTTTAGTACAGACCAAGATCTATATATGCATGACAAGGAAATCAGATTTAATTTGTTGTAGGTCAGCTTCTGTCTTTGGTTGCTTTATGCATAATTTTTCGTGAAGTCAATAAGATTTTACTCTTTGGTCTCCAAGATCCAAATTGGAAAAACAAATCTCTCCCTTCCCGCTTCCACAACAAACAATAGTAAAGAAGAAATGACTACAGCACTAAACATTTAGGCTTAATATTTGATAAAGCTAGGAAATTTAAACAATTTTACATATGTTAATAATAGATAAAAATTAAATTTTAAAACACACATAAATGTAGATATATGGGTAAGAATATAGCCAGATATTTTTTAAATGGACTACAGACTCTCAGCTCAGAAGGAAAACAGGGCAATTACAATTGTGAAATTTAAAAAATGGATTTAGTTATTTCTTAAGATGAGTTTGACCATGTAACATAAAGATTTAAAAAATAGAATAGTATTAATAAAAGCTTAAACATTTAAAATTATAATGTTATTTGTTCATCAGAAATAGTGTTGTTTAACATTAAGCAAATAGATAATAGTTTTCTAATTACAAAAAATCCTATTCCTATATGCTTAGAGTTTATCAAGACATTGATACTAAATAGACTTTGTAAAACCACACGGTTTACAAGTGGATTGTGTATTTTCCCCTCATGTCGTTAGCAGCATGTTTTCTGCACTCACTGTTTTTCAGGGTAGAGGTGCAATACAGTTCCATAAACCATTCAAACACACATAGAAATATACAATTCACAAAATATTTCCACAAATGGGGATTTTATATAATATGTACATCAAAGAAATATTCACATGCTAATGAAGAATTTAGCAACACTTCTAATAGCTCATTTGTTGATTTTTGAAAAGGTCTCTCTCAGGGACAAATTCAAATCAATTCTGCCCTTGTACAAAAAATTTGAATACTACATAAACACTTAAGTTCCTCATTATTTAAATCTCTTATGCTAATTAGTATTCTGTTTATTATCTTTAGCCTGGTATTTCCTAAAAATATAAATGTGGTCATATTATTTACTATTAAAATTTTTCAATAGTTTTACTTAGAAAAAAAACTTCTAATTTTTCTATGGTAGATGTGGCACTTAATATTTCAGTCTCTTCAAGACATCTCTTGCCTGCCATTGCCTTATATTCTTCACTCCAGTCAAACCTAAGTCACTGTAGCTCCTCTCGTTGGATCTCAGTACATGCTATTCCTGGACCCACTCCTTTCCTCCACCTTCAGTGAGGTGGATTTCCCCTTCATCTCTGCATAATAAGGGCTTCCCAAGTAGCACTAGTGGTAAAGAAACACTTTTTTTGGGATCTTGGGTACATTGAACAGGCAAAAGCCTGTTATTCAGGGTTCCCTCAACACTGAGATAACACCAAATCCATGCTGATCCACCTTATTCTTGATCCGTGCCATTAGATTGGGAAAAATGGAAGGTGAGGTGGGGGAGAGAGGTGATTTTTCTGGTTTCCACCTCTTACCTATATGACTGTGGTAGATGTGTAATGATGGACTTCTAACTTTCGCTTTGGCTTGACCCTTCCAGCACCTGCCAGTTCAGCTCTCTCCAGCTCAGCTGAGCTCCTGACAGTGGGATGCCAAGACAGTAATGAGCTCCAGCGAGCTTCTGTGAAACTAAAAGATGCTAGTAAAGGGAGGTACAGAAATACCACCGAAAATGAAACATGACCCTGACGTTGTCACCTTTGCCAGTAATAGATTTATGAATCGTGAAATCATAGCATCTTCAGCATATACATAAAAAGTAAAGAACAAAGTTGAGGAATTAAAAAAAAAATGATGGAGCTGCAGAGATTCTTTTATCTTCTGCAGTAAGAGAGGTACCCCACATTGACTATGGCCATCATCCTTAAAAGTGTGACATTATTTCGAGTTCTGCTGGTAACTTTCTTCTGCCTGGGAAGTAGGGTGGTGGGATCGGAGATATAAAATATAATGGTTACATTTTCTTAGAAAATAACTGAATCTGATATTTTACTACTTTAAAAGTCTAATATGGGAAGTAAACAGATGCTTGGACAGAAAAGGGGAAGAGATATAGTGATCTGAGGTGTGAGTGGACAGTCAGCCTGCGCTGTCACAGTGTTTTGAGGATGGTTTGTACTTGGTAATCTGTTTCACATAAGCTGGGGAATGGGCTGTGGCTATAAGGCATTTGCCAATACCTATAGCAGAAGTCAGAACAGATCAGAATAGACGTCCATTGAATTCCAACCTAAACCCTCTAAGCCAGCTGTTATTTTTCGGCTGCCACTCACATTTGAAGTTTATTCAAGATGTAGGGCATACTAGATTCTCTACATGTTAAAGGGACTAGGGATAGGAGAACCCTGAAGTTGAATTGGGGTATGTTTTTACAGCACAAAAAGAGGCAGTAGGGCGCGTCTAAAGTTACATATTTAAACTTCTGTAAACCGTTTATGAGTTCTTTTAACCATAAGCTGAGCAAAGATATTTATCTTAGCCTTGCATGAATTAGCATGAGACCCACAATTTATAAATTCTTGAATTCCACCTGGAATTAAGGTATGTGTTTGTAAAACTGATATAATAGTTTTAAAATAGTTTCTTACTGAAAATCACGTGACTATATCCAAAATACTGGTTCCTATTACACATCCATAACAGTCATTTCACATCAGAAACTGAGAGCACAAATTAATATTGCTTTGAGTAATTGAATAAAATACAAATTTAGATGTTAGTATATAAAAAGAAGGCAGATTACTAATAATTGATAAACTTTAAAATTTTTGGAAGAAAATAAGTCAGGTATTATTTAAGTCAAATCTTTAGTAAAATACTCCTAAATATATGCCTAAGATTAAAAAGAATTATTGGAGATAAAAATGTAAGATATTACTTAAAATTTAAGAACACATTCCTCTTGGTTTAATATTTATTCATATTCTCTCTTAATTACTGGCTAAATTTCAAAAATACACTTCCTATAAAACATCAAACACTATATTGGATTTAGAATTTTAGAGTCTCAAAATTTAAAAAAAAACTATTGTTCTATTTTATAATTTGTAATATGTGGTGAAACTCTGTACTGAATGTAAGGAAAAAGTGATAGAGGTTAATAAAATAAAATTTTAAAATAATTGACTCATTTAGCAAACATTCTTTAAGCACCTATAATGTCAGACATCATGCTAGGGCCTGATGATACATATTTTAAAAATGCATTTTCTGAAAGGATCAAATTGAAGTTAAAATTAACTGGTGCTTTCTGATTGCAGTGTTTTTCTTTAACTTTAAATATATCATAAAATTTGTTAGAAAAATCAGTTTGCCATTTCTTATTAATTTAATAGATGCTTCGAAAATCAAGCTAGTTATAAATTTCATATCAAAGATCAGTTTGATAATTATAGCTGAAATTATAAAAATCTGTCTTACACACATATGACTCTAAAAGTCATATAGGCACCAAACTTTTGATTTAAAAAAGGCCATGAAGAATATCTGTCAAATACTAAGAAAAGCAGATTTTGACCTACTCCAGAATGTCCTTTCCCAATCCTTCTTGCCTTCATGCTTGCACTTTTTTTTCAGCAAAGAGACAGTCACTTTCAAAATTGACTTTTAAGGAGAAAAAAATCAGCAGAAGACCTGCATCAAGACTCAGGAAAAAAAAAAAACATGAAACAACACCAACAACAAATATCAGTTATAAATCACCATAATAGTTTCTTTAAATAAATCATTTTCTATAGCCTCAGTGAAGTTTTAGATATTAAAAACAAAAACACAACAACAACAAGAACCAAAAGGCCTTTATGAAATATCAAGGCCGGGCGGGGGGAGTGGTGGCGGAGAAACTACAGAAAGAAGGAAGGAAGGTAAGTAAGTAGTGAGGACAAATTTCAAGACAAAATAAGAGGATCAAAAGTGAACTGACATGGTTTAGAAGAAAAACTAAACAAAAAATCGCCACATTTCAAGGGGAAGAGGAAGAGAAGGGAAAGAGGAGAGGGAGGACGGGAAGAGAGAAGGACAAGACACACAACACAGATCTGGGGTACTCAGGCATGAGAAATTCACAAAAAACAAGTTGAAAAAGGACTAAGATGCATAGTTACACATTATAGTGGAGATAGATGACACACTTTTGAAATTTGGTTGACTGGTTTTCAAAAAGAAATGTACAAAAATCAACAGGAAAAGAAAATAACTCAAAATATATAACAAGCAATACATAAACTTTGAATAAATGAGTGTTTGAAGCTACAAATTGAAAGGAAATATTTATTCTAGGAAAAATTTCTATGAAGTCATCACTTTGCAGATTTTGGCCTACAGATACCCTCATATTTAAAGCATTTACATGTCACCTAACAGGGAGGCTGTGCTAATGACTGCATCAGATAGAGTCACTACTGGTCCATGATTCCACACCTTGACTTTTTTTAAAGCACTGATCACTGTCTGACATTAGATGGATAGACAGTAGATAGGCAAATAAATAGATATTTGTTAATTGCCTATCTCCCCAATTGGAATGCATGTTCCAAGAAGGCAACCTTTTAAAATTATTTAATTTCCAGTAAATACACTGATACATGGAAGTTATTTCATGAGTATTTACTGAGCAAATAATTGAATATTTTTTAATATATAAAGAGTCATGTATTAATATGGCCAAAAAGAGAGCAGATTATGTTCAAGAGTGAAAACTGTTGATCTGAGTTCTCCAGAGTAGCATGCCTGCTTACTACTAACACAGGGACAAGGAAAGGCTTATTCAAAGTGTATGCTGCTGCTGCTGCTAAGTCACTTCAGTCAAAGTGCATCCTGACAACTAACTTCTAAATGTACAGATAATAGACAAGAATTTACAAGAATGTTTAGGAAATATACATGATATCTTCTTGAAAAATACTTTTGAAGATACAAGAAAGTAAGATGAGATTAAACATTTCAACAATACTAAATTACTTCAGCTGTGTTTCAACTCTTTACAACTCCATGGACTGTAGCCCTCCAGGCTCCTCTGTTCATGGGATTCTCCAGGCAGTAATACAAGTGTGGGTTGCCACGCCCTCCTCCAAGGGATCTTTCCAACCCAGGGATCAAACCCACCTTTCTTAGGTCTCCTTCATTGTCAGGCCAGTTCTTTACCACTAGTGAAAACTGGTAAGCCCTCAGTGAAATCCTGATAAAGAATGGGAGTGATCTATTTAAATTCAAACATAAAGTTAAACAACCTTGTGGATTCTAATCACAGAATGAAATGGGAATGCTATAAACTTTGAAACCACAAAAATAATTAATAAAATTAATGCTAATTAAGATACAGGGGAGGGACAGTTGTATGTAAAGGTTCTAATTTCTATCATGCATTACTGGGAACTGTTACTATTTAAATTTGAAACATGAGTTTAAAATAATTCAGTTTTTAAAAAGTTCCTTATAATCTTATTTTCTTAATTTTAGAGGTATCATTGGGATTGTAATAATATTTTACCTACTTATTTGTGTATATGTATCTCATTTTATGTATATATATATATATATTTATTCTACCAATTAAATTTATTATTAACATAGATGACTCCATTTCTTCATCTAAGAAATGGAGATAAAAATAGTATGCATTGCATAGGGAAGTAGAAAGTGAAAGTGAAGCCGCTCAGTCGTGTCTGACCCTTTGCAACCCCATGGACTGTAGCCCATCAGGCTTCCCCATCAATAGGGTTTTCCAGGCAAGAATACTGGAGTGGGTTGCCATTTCCTTCTCCAGGAGATCTTCCTGACCCAGGGGTTGAACCTGGGTCTCCCGCATTGTAGGCAGATGCTTTACCTGTCTATAGGGAAGCAGAAAGTGAAGTCGCTCAGTTGTGTCCAATTCTTGGCAACACCTGGACTGTAGCCTACCAGTCTCCTCTGTCCATGGGACTTTCCAGGCAAGAACACTGGAGTGGGTTGCCATTTCCTTCTCCAGGGGATCTTCCCAACCCAGGGATCAAACCTGGGTCTCCCACATTGCAGGCAGATGCTTTAATCTCTGAGCCACCAGGGAAGCCATAGGGAAGTAGAATGATTAAACAAATGATAACTATTTAAGAACTTAAGACCCGATCTACCTATCATCTACTTATATAATATGCATGTTAATGCCTGGTTGGATGAATCAAGCTGGAATCAAGATTTCTGGGGAAAATATCAATGACCTCAGATATGCAGATCCTAATGGCAGAGAGCAAAGAGGAACTAAAGAGCCTGTTGATGAAGATGAAAGAGGAGAGTGAAAAACCTGGCTTAACAATCAACATTCAAAAAACAAAGATCATGGCATCTGGTCACATCACTTCATGGCAAATAGAAGGGAAAAAAATGAAGTGACAGACTATTTTCTTGGGCTCCAAAATCACTGCAGATGGTGACTGCAGCCATGAGATTAAAAGACACTTGCTCCTTGAAATGGAGCCCCAGATGGCTCAAATGGTAAAGAATCTGCCTGCAATGCAGAAGACCTGGGTTCAATCCCTGCATTGGGAAGATCCTGTGGAGAAGGGAATGGCAACTCACTCCAATATTCTTGCTTGGAAAATCCCACGGACAGAGGAGTGTGGTCAGCTACAGTCCACAGGGGTCACAATAAATAGGACACAACTGAGCAACTAACACTACTAACACTGCTCCTTGAAAGAAAAGCTATGACAAACCTAGAGAGCACATTAAAAAGCAGAGACATAACTTTGTGGACAAAGGTCCACATAGTCAAAGCTATGTTTTTTCCAGTAGTCATGTATGGATATGAGAGTTGGACCATAAAAAAGGCTCAGCACTGAAGAATTAATGCTTTCAAACTGTGGTGCCAGAGAAGACCCATGAGTCCCTTAGTCTACAAGGAGATCAAACCAGTCAATCTGAAAGGAAATCAACCCTGAATATTCATTGAAAGGACTGATGCAGAAGCTGAAGCTCCAATACTTTGGCCACGTGATGTGAAGAGCTGACTCATTGGAAATGACCCTGATGTGGGGAAAGATTGAGGGCAGGATGAGAAGAGGACAACAGAGGAAGATATGGTTTGAGAGTATCATTGGTTCTATGGACATAAATTTGTGCAATATCTGAGAGACAATGAAGGACAGGGAAGCCTGGCATGCTGCAGTCCATGGGATCACAAAGTGTTGAGCATGACTGAGCGACTAACAACTACAACATGTTAAGGATGATAGTTTATCAGGGAATGCTTTGATATAGTGAAAATATTTTTTTAATATAATGAGAACCTATTATTTCTATGATAACAAGATAACCTTTCTGGAAAAGGTCAGTTTTCATTTCAATTCAAAGAAAGGCAGTGCCTAAGCATGTTCAAACTACAGCACAACTGCAGCCATATCACATGATAGCAAAGCAATGCTCAAAGTTCTCCAAATGAGGCTTCAACAGTATGTGAATCGAGAACTTCCAGACATTCAAGATGGATTTAGTAAAGGCAGAGGAACCAGAGATCAAATCGCCAACATCTGTTGGATCATGGAAAAAGCAAGAGAGTTCCAGAAAAAACATCTATTTCGGCTTTATTGACTTTGCCAAAGCCTTTGACTTGTGGATCACAACAAACTGTGGAAAATTCTTAAAGAGAAGGGAATATCAGACCATCTTACCTGCCTCCTGAGAAACCTGTATGCAGGTCAAGTAGCAACAGTTAGAACTGGACATGGAACAACAGAGTGGTTCCGAATTGGAAAAGGAGTATGTCAAGGCTGTATATTGTCACCCTGCTTATTTAACTACAGAGTACATCATGAGAAATGCTGGACTGGAGGAAGCACAAGCTGGAATCAAGATTGCCAGGAGAAATATCAATAATCTCAGAAATGCAGATAACTCCTCACTTATGGCAGAAAGCAAAGAAGGACTAAAGAGCCTCTTGATGAAAGTGAAAGAGGAGAGTGAAAAAGCTGGCTTAAAAAAACTCAACATTCAAAAACCAAAGATAATGGCATCCTGTCCCATCACTTCAAGGCAAATAGATGGGAAAACAATGGAAACAGTGACAGACTTTATTTTCCTGGTCTCCAAAATCACTGCAGGTGGTGACTGCAACCATGAAATTAAAAGATGCTTACTCCTTGGAAGAATAGCTATGACCAACCTAGACACCATATTAAAAAGCAGAGTCATTACTTTGTCAACAAAGGTCAGACTAGTCAAAGCTATGGTTTTTCCAGTGGTCATGCATCGATGTAAGAGTTGGATCATAAAGAAGACTCAGCACCAAGAAATTGATCCTTTTAAACTATGGTGGGGGAGAAGGCTATTGAGAGTCCTTTGGACTGCAATGAGATTAAACCAGTCAATCCTAAAGGAAATCAATCTTGAATATTCATTGGAAGGACTGATGCTGAAGCTTGAACTCCAGTACTTTGGCCACCTGATGCAAAGACCCGACTCACTGAAAAAGACCCTGATGGGAAAGATTGAAAGCAAGAAAAGAAGGAGATAACACAGGATGAGATAGTTGGATGGTATCACCAACTCAATGGACATGAGTTTTAGCAAGCCCTGGAGATGGTGAAGGACAGGGAAGCCTGCTGTGCGCAGTCCATGGGGTCATAAAGTGTCTGACAGGATTGAGTGAATGAACAACAAATTAACTAAGCAAGAACTACTCGGAGGATAAATCACTATTTTATTGCAATAGATGATAATTATGTCTATTCCCATATAATATCTGTCATAGTTTTAAAATATACTATTCTGTGTATTTTTTTAAATAATCATTTTATTTCTAAATATGAATCTATTAAAATCTGCAAAATCATTTTCCAAAGCTGGCTATGTACCTCCTCCCCCTGCCTTTCAATGTTGCTTTGTTCTCTTCTACAGAAAATATGGCATCACTGACTCAATGTACATGAGTTTTTGAGCTAACTCAGGGATATAGTGAAAGACAGGGAAGCCTGGTGTGCTGCAGTCCATGGGGTTCCAAATAATCAGACATGACAGTGACTAAAAAACAACAGAAAATGTATGTGGAAATAAAGCATTATGCTCTTGCTATTATTAGCGTCCTAGTGACCATTACCTATATGTAGAATGTTTCTTTATTGATTTTAATAAGAATTGAAGAGGATGGGCTATAAACAGTGGTGTTTGGGCAGGCTTCTAAAACATGGAGATGCTGCCAGCTGTAAGTAGATTACCCTTCTCAGCAAGGATTAAGAAAGCTAACACACACCATTGAACCGATCTTCCTACTCATGGTTTAAATAATCCCTGAGGATGTATAATGAGCAAATGCTTTTATTTCTTCAAAATTGAATTTCAAATTTACGACTGGTATCTCCTATGGGTTTTATTTTATTTTTCTTTAATCTAGAATTATTTATATATATTTACAACTTGAAACACATACGGCCTTAAATAACTCACCCCATGAACTCATTACATATAAAATAATGCCTTTTTTTATTTGGTATTTATTCTAGTAATTACGGTAACTGAAAACTGTTGACTATAACTAATTAAAATCAGATAGAGGAACACCCATACTACTATGTTTTAGAAATGAGACAGTATTCACTCACACCACATGTGCATCATAAAGATAACAATTAATACTGAATGTGCTAAATATTAAATCAATGACATTTATTCATGATAAAGAATAAAACTGGGTTTTCCCCCCTTTGAAACAAGTGAAAAAAACCTTGGTACATGTTGCCCTCTAGTGGAATTTTTAAAATACACAGTTAAATTATATTTTGGTACAGTTTCAGTGTCTGCAGTAGAAAGTTTACTAACGAGAATGATGAAATGGTTGGCTGGCATCACTGACTCGATAGATTTGAGTTTGAACAAGCTCTGGGAGATCTGAGAGACAAGGAAGCCTAGCGTACTGCAGTCCATGGGGTTGCAGAGTCAGACATGACTGAGTGACTGAACTGAACTGAAATGTATCTATACCTAAAATTAAAGTTATAAACTCATTTTTAACTTATAATTTAACTTATAATAATGTATAAGAAAATTTGCTCCATCTGCAGGTCACAATCTGTAGGTCATTTTTTTCTCTTTGAAATAATAAATGCCATTATCATTCTATATTTTATATTATTATATACTTATTATGGATTAAATGTCCAAAATCTTTCTCTTAGTTCAATTTATGTTTAAAACAGTGATAACAAGGAAAAAATGAACATAGGCGTGATTAGAATTAAAAAAAAACATAAAGCATAGAAATGAATAGTTTTATTATGAGTCTTGTCATGGGACATGTTGAATATTTTCACTATGTACCAAAGGTAGCTTTTGATGGAACTGGAAAGTTTTAATTTGTCCTCAGTGAGTAGTTGAATTCCATCTTGTCAGTACTTTGATTATTTTACACTTAAATTGCTCCTCTGAAAGACCTGCTTTTGCAAGACACTTACCCTGCTGTCGCCCCTTCTGTGGTTGCCCTGAATCCATGTCATCTTCTCTACTGAAATCTGACATGAGTCCTTTTTGCTAGTATGAATTAGAGTTCTATTATTCAAAGCATAGTTTAGAAAACATTTCATTTCAATTTTTAAACTGAGAAGGACAGGAAGGGATGGTATTAGTGAAGTCTACATTCAAATAAGATTGAGAAACTCCAAGTGCTTAACCATAGCTTTCTGTTAATACTTATCACACTTACAGAAAGGTTAAATATTAAATGGCCTAATATAGCCTCAATGTCAAGATTCTATGCATTTTATACTAGGAGGCCTTAGCAAATGAGTAGGCTCTAATGTGAAATTTCAAGAGATCAGGTCAAACGAGCTGTGTAAAACTGATATGTTTAGAATATATAAAGATGCTCAACATCACTCATTATCAGAGAAATGCAAATCAAAACCACAATGAGGTACCATTTTACACCAGTCAGAATGGCTGCCATCCAAAAATCTACAAGCAATAAATGCTGGAGAGGATGTGAAGAAAAGTGTAAATTCCCTCTTACACTGTTGGTGGGAATGCAAACTAGTACAGTCACTATGGAAAACAGTGTGGAGATTCCTTAAAAAACTGCAAATAGAACCGCCATATGACCCAGGAATCCCACTGCTGGGCATACACACTGGGGAAACCAGAATTGAAAGAGACATGTGTACCCCAATGTTCATCGCCGCATTGTTTACAATAGCCAGGACGTGGAAGCAACCTAGATGCCCATCAACTGACAAATGGATAAGAAAGCAGTGGTACATATACACAATGGAATATTACTCAGCATTAAAAAAGAATTCATTTGAAGCAGTTTACTCAGGTGGACGGAACTGGAGCCTATTATCCAGAGTGAAGTAAGCCAGAAGGAAAAACAATACAGTTTACTAACGCATATATATGGAATTTAGAAAGATGGTAATGAGAACCCTGCATGCGAGACAGCAAAAGGAACGCAGATGTATAGAACAGACTCGTGGACTCTGTGGAAGAGGGCAGGGGTGAGATGATATGGGAGAATGGCATTGAAACATGTTGATTGTCATGTGTGGGATCGGTCGCCGGCCCAGGGCTGATGGTCGGGGCTGGTGCACCGGGATGTCCCAAGGGGAGGGAGTCGGGGTGGGGGGAGAGGGAGGGAGGATCTGGAGGGGGAGCATGTGTAGACCCATGGTGGTTTCATGTCATTGTATGGCAAAACCAACACAATAAGAAAAAAAAAATAAAAGAATATATGTGTGTCTCATCTCCTCTCCTCTTCTCTTCCTCCTACCTTCTTTGTCACCTTCCTCACCTTTCACTACCCAGGTAGACACCCTAAATCATGACATGCATCATACATTTGCCTAATTTTGGAAGACATCAAACATAGGGCTTCCCTGATGGCTCAGTGGTAAAGAATCCATCAGCCAAAGCAGGAGATGTGGGGTTTGTTCCCTGGATCAGGAAGATCCCCTGGAGTAGGAAATGGCAACCCACATCCAGTATTCTTGCCTGGGAAATCCCACAGACAGAGGAGCCTGGCAGGCTACACTCTATGGGGTCTCAAATTGTTGAGCACAACTGAGCACACTGAGAAGAACTGGGGCCAGGAGGAGAAGGGGACGACAGAGAATGAGATGGTTGGATGGCATTACCAACTCAATGGACATGGGTTTGGGTGGACTCTGGGAGTTGGTGATGGACAGGGAGGCAAAGGTTTGGCAAAGCATAGATGGCAAAGTTCTTTACCTCTTTTGGTGAACACATATCTATTGGAACACTGCGAGGCTCTTTTGTTTATGTATTGCTCTTCCTGTTACAGTGGCAGATTTGAGAGGTTGTGACAGAAACTATGGCTCACAAATTCTAAAAGATTTACAGATAACATTTACCCCACTCTGTTCTAAAATAGTTTTGTTATCTCAGCCAACCCATGAGGCTCTTCGTGGATGACTCTGTCACTGACCTGGCACAGCTCTAGAGATCCTCTCATCTCTCCGAACAGAACAGGGCAGATGTTAATTCAGGGCCTTGATGTCATCTGAGGGTCTCTGGAGTGAAGTGTACATCTGATACCAGGACTACTAAATTTGATAATGCTGTTGACCCTCAGAATGGAGTCTCTACATCAATTCGTCTACTCTGTCCATAAACAGAGCGTGTGTGTGTGTATGCTCAGTCATATCTCTTTGCAACTGACAGAGAGCCCTGTAGATCAAATGAAATGAAAGAAAAGCAGTCAGCTGTGTTCCCTCCCTTGACATCAGAATTTTTAGAAAAAATTTCAATGCACTGAATTCAGTTAAAGGGTTAGTTTGTTAACCTAAACACATTTGCATTCTTTTTCATATTAGTTTCAGCCGACTCATCAGAAAAGAAACTGATGCTTGGAAAGATTGAAGGCAGGAGGAGAAGGGAAGCAAAGAGGATGAGATAGTTGGATGGCATCACTGACTCGATGGACACGAGTTTGAGCAAGCTCCAGGAGATAGTGAAGGACAGGAAAGTCTGGCATGCTGCAGTCCATGGGGTCACAAAGATTTGGACACAACTGAGAGACTGAACAACAACCATGAGGCAAGAAGTATTCTTCATCTTATCACTGAAGCTGTAAAACATAATAATGGTCATTATCAGGTTCGAATATATTCAACAATGGTTTCTCTGTAGTTGAGTTTAAGAAATATGTAATGTGTAAAGTTGTTTTAGGTAACTATGCCACTATGTTGACTTAAAAAGGTAAGGTTGGACTTAGCAATTTAAGTCAGAGAGGTCTAACTGTAACACATGTCAGCTTAGAGAAAGTACAGTCTTTTGCTTACTTTATTTGGGATGAAGCTACTAGTAAGGCTTGAGGGAATAAAGCAAGATGCTGTCCAGTGATAGAGCATCTCTCAGAAAACTCAGGTCATTGGCGCTGGGTACCCTCAGGTAAGGTACTTCACTGTGTCTTCAATTATCTCCTTTCTATCAATAACAAAATCATAAGCCCCCTACAGTGGAGGCTATGCATGTAGACAGAGTGATATGATATACTCAGAGCAAGAAATAAGTGAAAAAGCAGCAACTACCAACTCATGTTTATAACTTCATAATTTTCTTTGGAAAATCTGTTTTCAGTCTTACTGTATAAAATCATGATAAATGGAAGCATGTTTTTCCCATCATGTTTTAAAACAATGGTCATTGTCTGGATTTGTCTAAAAAGTCAGAAACTGATGTGATTTATTCAACAAAGACTTCTGTCATTTGGGAGAAACATTGACAGAATAGCCATCTTATGGTTTGTGAAGGAGGCTTTATGTTCTTATTATTTAAATTTACGAGCTTTACTTTCTCAAGACACAGAAGGGATTTGATCATAATTAATAGAATTTCCAAGGTCTGGGCTCACTTTGAGGTTCTGTTAAACCCTGTCTTTACATAAGCCAACCTCTGATGGTATACTAAAAGTTCTAAACACAGGTCATATTACTAATATCAAGTAATGAACAAAAATTATGAAAATCACATTTGAAAAGCTGTAAGTTGAATTTATATGTAACATTATAATGTTTTGAACTGACTATAATACTTCTAATGAACATTTATATTAAAATAACTTCATATCTATATCTATATATCTTTTTTTCTTTCCCTTAATTTTGTGAGGTAAAATTTATTGTACTTAGGGCATAAACTTTTGTGGAAATATTTTGTGCTTAAAAATATCTGTTGTTCAGATGAGAAAATAATAGCAAAAATCATATTGCAATACAAATGCATAAATATGTTTTCAAACTTTTGTAAAAATATAAACTTGCACTATAAAATGGTATAAATGAAAGACTTATTTGCTGATTATTTTTGCTAGAAAGAATGCAGAGAACCTAAAACCAAAGAAATTGTAAAACTAGAATTTAAAGCTATCTTTTGTTCTGAACTTGAAAACTTGAAACAAAATTACATGCAGAATGGTTGTCTTTTCTAAAGAAACATTTCAGTGAATTAATTTAATGATTATTACAGATTATTCTGTTTCAGTACTGTTTAAGGTAAAAATTAAAGGACCCACAATTTGAACTGATACTTATTTTTTAATTGTCTTAGCATATTGGAATGGACAATACAAAATTTCACAGGACAAAGGCTAACAGAGTTTTGTCAAGTGAGTGCACTGGTCATAGCAAACAGCCTCATCCAACAATACAGGAGACAACTCTACACATGGACATCACTAAATATTCAATACCGAAATCAGATTGATTATGTTCTTTGCAGCCAAAGATAAAAAAGTTCTATACTGTATGTAAAACAAGACCTGAAGCAAACTGTGGCTCAGATCATGAGCTCTTTATTGCAAAATTCAGGCTAAGATTGAAGAAAGTAGGGAAAAACCACTAGGCCAATCAGGTATGACATAAATCAAATTCCTTATGATTTATACAGTGGAAGTGACAAATAGATTCAAGGGATTAGATCTGTAGATAGAGTGCCTGAAAAACTATGGACAGAGGTTCATAACATTGTGCAAGAGTTGGAGATCAAAACCATCTCAAAGTAGAAGAAATGAAAGAAGGCAAAGTGGTTGTCTGAAGCGAAATTTGTTCAGTTGTGTCCAACTCTTTGTGACCCCATGGACTATAGAGTCCATGGAATTCTCCAGGTCAGAATACTGGAGTGGATAGCCACTTCCTTTCTCCAGTGGATATTCCCAACCCAGGGATTGAATCCAGGTTTCCTGCATTGCAGGCAGATTCTTTACCAGCTGAGCCACCAGGAAAGCCCAAGAATACTGGAGTGGGTAGCCTATCCCTTCTCCAGGGGATCTTCTTGATGCAGGAATCAAAGCAAGGTCTCTGGCATTGCAGGCAGATTCTTACCAGTTGAGCTATCATGGAAGACCAAGGGGGCTTTACAAATAACTGAAGAAAGAAGATAAGCTAAAGGCAAAGGAGAAAGGGAAAGATATATCCAATTGAATGCAGAGTTTCAGAGAATAGCAAGGAGTGATAAAAAAAAAAAAAAAAAAAGCCTTCTTAAATGAACAATGCAAAGAATTAGAGGAAAGCAATAGGATGGAAAATCCCTTCAAGAAAACTGAAGATATCAAGGGAACATTTCATGCTAGGATAGGTACGAGAGGGCTTTCCTAGTGGCTCAGCTGGTAAAAAATCTGCCTGCAATGGGGGAGACCTGGGTTCGTCCTCTGGGTTGAGATTATCCCCTGGAGAAGAGAAAGGCTACCCACCCCAGTATTCTGGCCTAGAGAATTTCATGAACTGTATAGTCCATTGGGTCCTAAAGAATCAGACAGGACTGAACGACTTTCACTTTCATTTTCACTTTGGGCACAATAAAGGACAGAAACAGTAATGACCTACCAGAAACAGAAGAGATTAAGAAGTGGTGCTAAGAATACACAAAAGAACCAAAAAAATGGCAGATTCATGTCAATGTATGGCAAAACCAACACGATAATGTAAAGGAAAAAAATTAATTAATTAATAAAAAATAAAATAAAATAAAAATCAAAGGCTTGAAATTAAAAAAAAAAATCTATGTGCAGCTGAGAGGAAGCAGTAAGAGAGGAAACCTGGAAAGAAAGTGCAAGTTGGGCATGAGAACAATAAATGAATGAAGTAAAACTGTGTTGAGCTCCATGTTAAATGTTAACCCCAAACCACTCTAGGTTTATTTCAGTTAAAAGGCACATAGACAATTTTCCATTGGTATGCGCATTCTCAGAGGTATGAGTCTCTATTACAGCCCCTGCCTTGTCTTTCCATCCAGGCAGAAAGGACAATAATTCTGCTTTGGGTGACAAGAATCTTTCAGCTGAAACAGTGTGAACCAAATCTTCAGCATCTCCTCTGGACTAATCACACGGTGTTCGGACAAAGAGGGTTTTAATTACATAATTTGCAGAACTGGCCTGGCTTGCAGATGGATTTGAGGTCCCACATCATTGAATTAAAGGGAGAACATTACAGAAGCACAGCCAAATCAATTCTAGTTTCCATCCAATATGAGCATCTCCCAGACTGTGCTCAGATTAACACCTGTGTCTACTCCAAATTCAACCCAGCCAGCATTTACAGAATTCCTTCTGGGTCAGATGCCACTGATAGGACAGATGAAGTTGTGGAACACTTGAGAAGCGAATATGATAAAGTCCTGTCTTCTTGAATGATAGCAGCCCTCTATCTAAAAGCGAAGTAGTGCAGGTTTTAAAAACAACAATTTAGGGCCAAATCCCAGATCCTCACTTGCTAGCTATGACTAGGAAAAGCTCCCGTATCTGCATAATGGATGTCATAGTACTTACCGACCAGATGCGAGAAGCTCAAAAACATCATATTTTCTTTCTCCTTCTACCACTGGCCCCCTGCCCCTGCCAGTGGAGTATCCATTGCTCCTTTATGATTCACAAGCATCATGATGGGCAGAGGGTTAGATGGCCAAGAATTTGGCCATCTACAGAGAAGGGAAACCTAAGGTTTTACATATTTGTGGCTCCAGAAGCAGTAAAATGCGAAATGCTGGTGAGAGCAGTAATTCTCCTCCAGAACAATCCTAGAGGAGGACTCCTAGGTGAAGCCAACTCTCTCCTGTAAAAGGTTCCTTGATCCTGGATATGACTTAAATTTTTTCTTTTTTACTTTTGTTAATAACAAAGGGAAAATCTATCAAGTAAAATACATTGGGCCCCAGATTTATGATAAAGAAAGTTTGGAAACCACCTAAACATCCAATAATAAAGGCATGTTTGAATTAAAAAAAAAAAAAAGAACAAAAGTGGTCTTAATGACTGGGATAATCAGGATGGTGTGGTCAGTCTAGAATCAGACATCCTGGAGAATGAAATCAAGGGGGCCTTAGGAAGCATAACTATGAACAAAGCTAGTGGAAGTGACAGAATTATAGCTGAGCTTTTTCAAATCCTAAAAGACGATACTATTAAAATGCTGCACTCAAAATATCAGCAAATTTGGAAACTCAGCAGTGGCCTCAGGATTGGAAAAGGTCAGTTTTCATCCCAATCTCAAAGAAAGGCAATGCCAAGGAATGTACAAACTACCACACAGTTGTGCTCATTTCACATGCTAGCAAAGTAATGCTCAAAATTCTCCAAGCCAGCTTCAACCGTACATGAACTGAGAAATTCCAGACTACAAGCTAGATTTAGAAAAGGCAGTGAACCAGAGATAGAATTGCAAACTTACTTTGGATCATAGGGAAAGCAAAGGAATTCCAGAAAAATATCTACTTCTGCTTCATTGACTACGCTAAAGCCTTTGACTGTGTGGATCACCACAAACTGGAAAATTTGCAAAGAGATGGGAATATCAGACCACCTTACCTGCCTCCTGAGAAACCTGTATACAGGTCAAGAAGTAACAGTTAGAACCAGACATACAACAGACTGATTCAAAATTGGGAAAAGAGTAGGACAAGGCTGAATATTGTCACCCTGCTTATTTAACATATATGCAGAGTATATCATGGGAAATGCCAGGCTGGATGAGACACAAGCTGGAATCAAGATTGCAAGGAGAATATCAACAACCTCAGATATGCAGATTACACTACCCTTATGGCAGAAAGTGAAGAGGAACTAAAGAACCTCTTGAAGGTGAAAGAAGAGAGTGAAAAAGGTGGCTTGAAACTCAACATTAAAAAAAAAAATGATGATCATAGCATCTGGTCCCATCCCCTCATGGCAAATAGAAGGGGAAAAAGTGGAAGTAGTGATAGATTTTATTTTCTTTCATTGTGGACAGTGATTTCAGCCATGAAATCAAAAGCTGCTTGCTCTTTGAAAGGAATGCTATGACAAACCTAGACAGTGCATCTAAAACCAGAGACATCACCAGTGCATCTAAAACTAGATGTCCAAAACTGCTGACAAAGGTCTGTATGGTCAAAGCCATGGATTTCCCATAGTCATGCACAGATATCAACGTTGGACTATAAAGAAGGCTGAGTGCTGAGGAACTGATGCTTTCAAACTGTAATGCTGGAGAAGACTCTTGAGAGTCCCTTGGGCTGCTGAGAATTCAAACCAGTCAATCAGGAAGGAAATCAATCCTGACTATTCATTGGAAGGACTGAAGCTGAATATTTTGGTCACCTGAAGCAAAGAACCAACTCATTGGAAAGGACCTTGATTCTGGGAAAGATTGAAAGTGAAAGGAGAAGAGGGGCAGCAAAGGATGAGAGAGTTAGATAGCATTATCAACACAATGAATGTGAATCTGAGCAAACTCCAGGAGAAAGTGGGGAATGCTGAAGTCCATGGGGTTGTAATGAACTGAACGTAACTTAGGGACTGGACAACAGCAAAGATAGATAAGAAAAAAATAGCAATAGTTGTGTGTATGTGTGTTCACCTCTGTTTTTTTTTTTCCTGTGTTTGTATGTGTGTGTGTATGTATGCAGAAGATGCTTAGTAAAGCATCTGAAAGTTCTGAATACTTTCTCTTTTCAGTAAGGTAAATTATCATGTGATTGTAATGAGAGGTATATTCCATTTTATAGGTCTTTAAACAATTCATAGGTGCTAAGAATGCCTTCTTAACAACCTTTTAAATATTCAACTCCATGAAAATTATGTTCCTATATTGAAATGAATTCCTGTGTAATACATTGTTGAGGTGGAATTAGTGTGAATTTGCTGCATAAAGTGTCATCATTAATGGAAAAATTCATCTCCAGACAAAGACATTTTAAATTATTAAATTATTTCAATATGTTTCCTTTCCTTTAATTGACCTTCTTATTTTGTTCAGATTCCCTTCAATCTTCTATTAAAGAAGAAATATGAAAAAGGAAAGGTAGGTGAAGGAGAAGAAGAGAAGGAAAATGAGAAAAGAGGAGGAGGCATAAGTGAAGGAAAAGGAAACAGGGAAAAAGCTAGGGGATGGGGGCTTTACTTCATCATGCAAAATTTGGTGGTTTGGAGAGAAAAAAGAATTGCTGTCTAATAACAGGGAAAGCTACTCTAGCACTGAGTAGTTTGTAATATCTTTTTTTTTAATGTATTTATTTGTATGGGTCTTCCTTTTGGTCTGCAGAATCCTTAATCTTCTCTATGGCATGAGAAATCTTTAGATGGAGCATGTGGGATCTTTAGTTGCAGCATATAAACTCTTAGTTATGACATGTGGGAGCTAGTTACCTGACTGATCAAACCTGGGACCCCTACATTGGGAGCTCTGAGTCTCAGCCATTGGACCACAAGGCAGCCCTCTAGTGCATCAACTTAACAGTTCATCTATTACAGAAAAGATATAAGAGGAGCAATAACGTTGAAAGAGAGATGTAGATTATGCCTTCCATAGACTTACTCTCTAGTAAAGTAGATCAAGGACTTCCCTGGTAGTTCAGTGATAAAGAATTCACCTGCCAGTGCAGGAGATGCGAGTTTGATTCCTAAATAGGAAAGATCCCCTGGAGAAAGAAATGGCAACCCACTCCAATATTCTTGCCTGGGAAATTCCATGGATGGAGGAGAGTGGCAGGCTACAATCTGTGGGGTGACAAAGAGTCAGACATGACTTAGCAATTAAACAACAACAACAAACTAGATCAGATGGATAGACAAAGGATGATAATAGAAGAAAGACTTCTTTCAGTAACACACACAGTGATGGATTTACAGAATCATAAGGTTATTTATTGTTGTAATTTTAAGATTCAGTTTCAGGGAAGAGAACATTTGAGGTATGTCTTGAAGGTTGGATATGGCACCAGGTATGGATAACAGAGGGGATTCCAGGACACAGGAAAAATGCACATGAGTGCACAAAGGGATGACCATTGGCACTTGGCAAACTTGACTCAAGTAGGACAAAATAGTAAGAGGGTGAGTGACTGGCAATATATTTAAAGAAGAGCTTGAAGAATGTCTTGTTGAGCAAATAAAGAATCTGCATTTTATTAAGACATAAAAGGGGGTTTCAGAAGGCTTTGCTTTTATTAATTTATTATTGTCATATGATTTGTTCTTCATATGACAAATGTGTTGAGATTTCATGATCAGATATTTGTTTTTCCAAAAAAAGTTCTTCCTCGTGGCAGTGAGGAATATTTGAAACAGAAAATGACTGGAGGCAGTAATAGTAATTAGAAGATTAAATATATGAATGACAAACAGTTATCACCACTCATCAGCATGTAGTATAAGAAAAGAAAATGGAACAGAAGTGATGCTGAAGAAAGAATAGTTAGAATTTACCAGTAGACTGAAAGTAGGAACAAGGAAAATGGGTCAAATGTAAACCCATAAGATACCAATATTAGGTTTCAGACAAAAGAGATAGGAAAATAATGAGACAAAGCAATTTTAAGGAAGAATTGGTGAGTTTGATTTTGAATATGTTGAGTTTCAAGTGTCATGGAGATATACATGCACCTTTTGAACTTTAGGTAAGTGAAAACATGAAACTTGTGAGTTAAGAGGAATTTGAATTTGTTATCCATTAACCAAATATTTAAGCCTCACACCTGAGAAGTTACAGAGGCCAGAGGCATATATGTGTCAGGAGAGTACACATGTCCAGTACTTTATGTAGCATTTTCACCCACATTCTATGAGTGTCAGTCATCCTATCCATCTACCCAAACTTCCTAGACCTCCCTCTGAGACCAGGCATTGTTTTACATCGTGAGATAAAAGCTTGTGTTAGATCAAGACCCTAGTAATAATGTTTTGAGTCTGTGAACCAGCTTGTTAAAAGTAAGTGACATGATGGTGTACAAAATTAGGAGTGTGTCACTTCAAATCTAATATGACAACTTGGAAGTGGGCCTTTTGATAAAAATGTAGTTCATTATTGGCTATACCCTCAATGAAAATAAAAAGTTTAATGTTAAAATATGTAGCTCAGAAGCAGCCACCTACCAAGGTCCCTAAAGACCTCGAACACAGCTGTGCAAGAGCCCCAAGTACATCCAAAGCAGGTTTTCCCAGACATAGTGAGCAGGGGAGAGGACTGTACATTGTCAGCACATCATCTTAAATCTACCAGTGGATTCTCAGTTAGCCATTGTATAGCTATATTATATTTATAGTTATAATTTAAGGTATTCTAGATGTATTTGGTCTCCAAGTACTACAGACACTATCCGGACTACTAGGAATAAAGAAGGGGAGGGGTTTACTTGCTTATCTCTCTGTTCAAATCACTGCGGAGCAATGCTCCAAGAACAGGACAGAGCAAAAGGATATAAATGTGCAGGGAAGGTCTTTGTAGCCTTTCAGTAATCTCCCCAAATGTTCACTCCTTATACTGTGAAGGTTAGAAGTGCAGAACAGTTTTACTAGTCCTTTTAAACACTTGATCAATTTGTCATATTGTTTGTCAGAGAGAAAAATTGGTTTTTTAACATGTTTAACTTTGCAAATCTGTGTACTGCCAAACCCTGGTTTCTTTGCAACAACATGGGTATGATTCTATGAGGTAAGTAGTGTCATGGATTTACCAATCTCTAATTTTCCTTTAATTAGTCTTGTTTAATAATGCTTATTAAGGTACTTTACCAAAATCCATGGTGTTGTGGGCTGAAATGTGTCCCCTACAAATTCCTGTGTTAAAGCCCTAACTGCCATTACTTCAATAAAGCTTTAAAGGTGATTATGTTCAGACAAGATAATACAGGAAGGGCTCTAATCCATATAATGGGTGTCCTCATAAGAAGAAATGAGGACATAGATACAAACAGAGGAGACAAACATGTATAAACCAAGGAAAGAGACCTAGAGGAAAACAATCCTGCTACCACCATGATCTTAGACTTCTAGCCTCCAGAACTGTAGCAAATGAATTTCCATGTTGAAGCCACTGAACATGAGGTACTTGGTATGGCAAAATACCCAGCAAATATCATATACAAATCCTAGCAAACTAATATACATGACAATAAAGACATAGCCTTTGAACTACCATTCCCCAGTAGAATGCAAGCAACATAATCAATGTTATTATATTGCTTAAATAAAAGTAATTTCCACAAAAATATAGATTTTCACTACCCTAAATGAGAATTCTTAGAAAATATGTTCAATTAAAACTTGCATTAGTATAACAAAACAAAAGGCAGTATCAAGCACTATTTCTATCTCTAAAAAAGAAATTAAAATTATAAATGAAGCAATTCGATTTAGCTCAACAAAATGAGTGAGCTTGCATTTAGCCTAGATTTTGTTGGAAGCTGGTTAAGAATTACACAGCATCCTCTTATTCAGTAAACAGCCAGCGATTCATAATAAATGTTCTTTATTGGCATAATTGGTTTACTCTTATTACAATTCAACTATTTCATTTAAGGAAGAAGCTGATAAAGCAAAGTGTAAATGTACTACAGCATAACTGAAATGAACACATGTTTGGAAAAAAGAGTAGTTATTTTTTCAGGGTACTTCAAATATCTTTAAGTATTTTTAATAATATATTCATAAATTCTTAGCAAATGTAATTCCTACATGTAGGGGCATATCACTAATTTATTACAAAAAGATAAAATGCTACTTTTATCATGGGGGATTATTTTTATCATGGAATGAGAATTATCTCAAACCTGAAGCAATCACCTAGACTTGTCTTTGTTTTCTGAAAGAACTAGTCTAACATATCCTGTGATTATGGCTGGCTCTCTTTTACTTTTTTTCCAGGAAGGCAGCCAAATTTCGGTAATTAACAATATTTATGGCTGGGTTCAATCTCACTTGGTGAAGTTTAAACACTTTCCTCTTTAAAGTCCTTATTTATGCTCATTTTAAATATGGTCTCTTGTTTATGTCAAAGTTAGTATACAGGCTGTGTTCTGCCTGAAGAAACTTCTGGGAAGGTCTCAGACTTCTGATATTCAGAAAGTTCACTCTCCACATGGTCATGTACAGTAAATGTTTAGGAATATTGTTGAATTTTCCACTATTTCTCATCATTTCCCCTTTATTGCATATGTAGATTTTAATTCCATATTCACTTATGAGATTATTTGAATATCACTTGTCTCCCTTATATACTAGAGCACACAAATTTTTGCTTAATCTTGCTCAGGACTCAGCTTAAACTGGATACATAGCAAGCCGTCAATACATCCTGGTTTTTAAACTAGCTTGTACAGTTTAATAAATAATGTTGCAGAAATTCTTCCTCAGTCTTAACTACCCTCCATAAAGCACACTAATGTATTTCTTTGAAAAACAGACTTGAATTGTGGATATTTTGTCAATCTTTCTTTCTGTTAACCATAACTTATCTGAGTTCATTGTAGGATATTCACTTCAGGGCCATAATATTTTTCCCACTTATTGAATATTTACTAAATATCAGGCATTCTGCAAAGCATGTATTATGACACAAAGCATCTGAGGTGTGAAATACTACAATTCCTAATAAAAGCAAACAAATTAAAAAGTATATTCATGTTTAGAAGGAACAGGTAATCTTTAAGACCGTACATATAGGAAATAAGGAAATAAGTACAACAAGATGGGAAGACAGGATCAACAATCAAATAGCCATGTCTGAGTACGTGGTTTTTTTAAACATCCTTTGTTATTTATCTTATGGATGAGGAGGGTTGGAATGCATCTTAAATTCCTTATGGTTCCAGCCATCCATTGCCATTTGCAGTAACTGGGTCATTCCATTCTGGGAAAAAATATTGCCATTCATTTCTAAATGCCCTCAACAGAATCAAATGAGCTGGGAGAAAATGAAATTTGTGCAAGATCCAAAATGTCTATAAAATATGAGGAATGAATCTGTTTACATCACATGAATATGGGGATAGAATTTAACTTATGAAAAATAAATGACTCCAGTTGATACTCCATTTTTGTGAACATGGCTAACATGAACTGAAAAGTCCCACCAAGATTTTATAAACTATGAAGAAGAGATTAAGCTTATTTAAAATTATGATTTTTTTGATTTAACTAAATTTTTTGTGTTTTGTGATTATGCCTTAAATTGTAAAAACAGAATACCTTACACATTTATTTTAGCTTACCTTTTTCATGTGGGGTCTGTGTGTGTGCTTAGTTGCTCAGTTGTAGTTGTCTCTTTGTGACCCCATGGACTGTAGCCCATCAGAATCCTCTACCCAGGGGATTTTCCAGGAAGAATACTAGAGTGGGTTGCAGTGCCCTCCTCCAGGGGGTCTTCCAGATCTAGGGATTGAACTAGAGTCTCCTGTATTGCAGGCAGATTCTTTAGCATCTGAGCCACCAGGAAGCCCCCTTCAGGGGGTTTACCTATGCTAATTGACTTGGTTCTCCCAAAGCTTTGATGTAGCTTGATGCTCTGGTTTTGTTTTCGAAGGTGAGGAAAAGAAATTCTGAGAATCTTGGTGATTTGCCAAAGATCAGTCATGCTGCTGCTGCTGCTACTAAGTCGCTTCAGTCATGTTTGACTCTGTGTGACCTCACAGACAGCAGACCACCAAGCTCCTCTGTCCCTGAGATTCTCCAGGCAAGAATACTGGAGTGGGATGCCATCAAGATCATTCATAATAAGGGGCAATTAAGGCTTCTGCTGCTAGAATTCTTTATGCTATATCTCACTCCTTTTCTAAAATTTGAGTGTTATGGCTAACCAACCTTACAAAAGGGAATAAATGAAACAAATGCTAATGATAATATCCTTTTCCTAAACAGGAAGTATTTTATCACATAGACTTTAATTACTATCATCACAATAGGATAATAGATTCCAAATCAAAAAATAAATTGGCATCACATTGCAGGAAGAGCAACAAATAAAAGACTGAGAACTTACAGGGAAAACCTGGTGTTAGACATTCAGAAATAAACAGTCCTAAGCTATAAACAGCACCATAAAAACAAAATATACAGTGCTGGATCTTAATCTAAGCCTTTCAAAGATTTCCTTAGAAAACATGATATGCTTTTCTTCAGTAATGCAAAAAGCAGAAGTTAAAAATGCCTGTTATGTATGAAAAGAAACAAAAAAAGAATAAAGAAATCATGATTTAAAGGCACTGAAAGCAGCTGCTTGTATCAAGTACTATGAATCAACCCTAACCTGACCTTCACATGGAATATTTAATATCTAGCAGAGGACTTGGGTTTTGAACATCAAAATCTCATTTCAGATTACTGATCTGTGAAATTCTAGCAGACATTAGAAAATCCCATGGAAGATAACAAATAACCAAAAGGAAATATCAGCAAACAAACCAACAGTGTATTTAATGGAGCATAAGAAACTGTTCTGAAGTGTTCTGACTGATCTGTGGAAATTTAAATCTCATATTTTATGAGAAAATATATTAAAACACAATAAAATGTTATATATTCTACCACTGAAAACTAGGAGATGACCTAAAGTAACCAGAATATGTAAAAATGCATCTATATATCTACAAAAATATAAATATTTAAGGCATTTCTTCCAGAAATATAATGCTCAACCATTTTTAAATAACATAATTTTTAAGTTTCAAGGAACATCAATAAAGAAAAAAACATTGCAGTAAAATGATTATCATGAACTCAAACCATCCTGTTGGTTACAGGAAAAGTAATTAAATTACCAGTCTCCTGCAAGTCACCCCCCTTCCACCTTCTAGCAAAATCACAAGATTCACTATATAACTGAGAAGTAATTCAATTCATAATGACATCTTTATAGAATAATTAAATCATTTTTTGACCTACATAACCAAGGAGAATGTTGCCTTATCAGAGTCAGCATTTGTATTGAAGAAAACTTAATAAGGATAATCTGAAATTAACCATAGTAAGGAAGAGAAATCCCACTCTGGGTCTGAGAGACCTGATGGAGCTATTGGTTTGTCAACTTATATTAGGATAGATTTTTAAAGATAGTGTTACTAGTTAATTTACAAGAAACTTAATTACAAGCTTGAATACCTCTCTGGCAAAATTATATTGAGTAGTTCAGTTCAGTTCAGTCACTCAGTTGTGTCCGACTCTTTGCAACCCCAGGAACTGCAGCACGCCAGGCCTCCTTGTCCATCACCAACTCCCAGAGTCCACCCAAACCCATGTCCATTGAGTTGGTGATGCCATCCTTCCAGAGTCCTGCTCTGGCAGGTTCAGAACGCCCAAAGGGATGAGCAGCGTTGGCGATGGGAAGGAGTAGGGTTAGGGTTAGGAGGGGAGGGAATTGAGGGGAAGGAACCAAACGGAGTCTCTTGATGGTCTAAAGACAGCCGGGCTTTATTGTGCTTTGTTTATACTTATATAGTACATTTTTTGTTCTACTAATGATTCTTGTAATATTTTTCCATTTAGATCAATATCCCGATTCTAAGATGTGTTAAAGGTTTTTTCCTAGTCCTTTGTTACATTTTAGTTACATGTTTACCCCAAAACCTATTTTTATTCTACCAAAACATGGCCTATGAATCAGGTTATTCCATCTACTTATTCTGTACAGCCTGCTACTTCAGCAAATATAGCATCTTGCTTTGGTGAATAATCACTATAGCTGCAGCTAAGGTCTAAAGTTTTTCAAGGTGTAGCCATTGTCAGTGGCAGTTTGTTTACCATTTACCTACAAGACTATTTCTGGCAGGGATAAGTTTTTTTTTAACAATCTACCTAGAAATCACTTACATTATAACTCGTATATTTCTTTTTGTCCAATTTTAGATTCTAGGGGCACAAATATCTCTAGCATCCCAATCTTTGTTGAGAAAAGGTAATTGATTTAGTTTCTATAATTTTCCTGATACATTATCCAAATATTTCAGTCATCAATAAGTATCTCCTCATGAAGCCAGGTCACAATGGGCTTAGGACTTGTTTTCCTGGCTGATTTTTAAGAACCCATCATCCATTTAACCATTTTGGGGATATGTCTCTGGAACAGGGGATCATTTTTCTTTTTCTCTGGACTCTCATGACCTTGTCATGGAAGCCCCTGCAACTTCAGCCATCAAGGAATGAAACAAAGTTAGCCACAACTGAAGCATAGAAACAGGAAGGAGGGAAGGTTCCAATCCTGGAGAGAAACTGCTCTGCAGTATCTTCTTTAGTGTGCCATGACTTTTTCATACAGCAGGGGATCCAGAATGGCTCCCAACACCATCCAACCATCTCATCCTCTGTCATTCCCTTCTCCATCTGACCTCAATCTTTCCCAGCACCAAGGTCTTTACAAATGAGTCAGCTCTTCGCATCAGGTGTCCAAAGTATTGGAGCTTCAACATCAACCTTCCAATGAACACCCAGGACGGATCTGCTTTAGGATGGACTGGTTGTATCTCCTTGCAGTCCAAGGGACTCGCAAGAGTCTCCTCCAACACCACAGTTCAAAAGCATCAATTCTTCGGCACTCAGTCCTCTTTATAGTACAAATCTCACATCCATACATAACTACTGGAAAAACCATAGCCTTGATTAGATGGACCTTTGTTAACAAAGTAATGTCTCTGCTTTTTAATATGCTGTCTAGGTTGGTCATGACTTTCCTTCCAAGGAGTAAAGTTCTTTTAATTTCATGGCTGCAATCACCATAATCGTGATGTCATCTGCATATCTGATATTTGATATTTCTCCCAGCAATCCTGATTCCAGCTTGTGCTTCTTCCAGCCCAGCATTTCTCATGATTACTCTGCACATAAGTTAAATAAGCAGGGTGACAATATACAGCCTTGACATACTCCTTTTCCTATTTGGAACCAGTCTGTTGTTTCATGTTCAGTTCTTGCTGCTTCCTGACCTGCATACAGGCTTCTCAAGAGGCAAGTCAGGTGGGGTCTGGTATTCCCTTCTCTTTAAGAATTTTCCACAGTTTATTGTGATCCACACAGTCAAAGGCTTTGACATAGTCAATAAAGCAGAAATAGATGTTTTTCTGGAACTCTCTTGCTTTTTCGATGATCCAGCAGATGTTGGCAATCTGATCTCTGGTTCCTCTGCCTTTTCTAAAACCAGCTTGAACATCTGGAAGTTCACAGTTAATGTATTGCTGAAGGCTGGCTTGGAGAATTTTAAGCATCACTTTGAGCCTTCTTTGGCATTGTCTTTCTTTGGAATTGGAATGAAAACTGACCTTTTCCAGTCCTGTGGCCACTGATGAGTTTTCCTAATTTGCTGGCATATTGAGTGCAGCACTTTCACAGCATAAATTATATTACTAAATAGCCCAAATAGATAAGTAGTTTTCCTTTTGTAAATTTTATTGGAGTATGGTTAATAGTCAAAGCTATGGGTTTTCCAGTAGGTCTGTATGGATGTAAGAGTGGGACAATAAATAAAGCTGAGCACCAAAGAATTGTTGCTTTTGAATTGTGGTGCTGGAGAAGACTCTTGAGAGTCCCATGGACTATAAAGAGATCAAACCAATCAATCCTATATGAAATCAACCCTGAGTACTCATTGGAAAGATTGATGCTGAAGCTTCAATACTTTGGTCATCTGATGCAATGAATTGACTCATTGGAAAAGGCCCTGATGATGGGAAAGATGGAAGGCAAAAGGAGAAGAGGGCAGCAGAGGATGAGATGGTCAGATAGCATCACCAATTCAATGGACATGAATTTGAGCAAACTCCAGGAGATAGTGAAGGGCAGGGAAGCCTAGTGTACTGTAGCTCATGGGTCACAAAGAGTCAGACACAACTTAATGACTGAACAACAACAATATTTGGTCTACAATATTGTGCAAGTTCAAGATATACACTGAAGTGATTCAGTTAAACATATACAGATTATTCATTCCTTTTCAGATTCTTTTTTCACATAGATTATTATAGAATATTGAGTGTAGTTTATACTGCTATACAATAGGTCCTTGTTGGTTATCTATTTTATAAACAGTAGTCTATGTATATTAATTCCAAACACCTGATTTATCCCTATCCCCCACATTTCCTCCTTGAGAGATAAGGTTTTTTTGTTTGTTTTGTTTCTTTTTTGAGAGATGAGTTTTTTAAATGGTGGTATTTCAGAAACTTTAGGGAAAAATCAGTTCAGTCACTCAGTCATGTCCGACTCTTTGTGATCCCATGGACTGCAGCATGCCAGGCTTCCTTGTCGATCACCAACTCCCAGAGCTTGCTCAAACTCATGTTCATTGAGTCAGTGACATCATCCAGCCATCTCAGTTTCCGTCATCTCCTTCTCCCCCTGCCTTAAATCTTTCCCAGCAGGAGTTGCTTGTTTATTTTTGAGATTAATTGTTTGTCCATTGCTTCATTTGCTATTATTTTCTCTCGTTCTGAAGGCTGTCTTTTCACCCTGCTTTTATTTTCTTTTGTTGTGCAGAAGCTTTTAATTAGGTCCCATTTATTTTTGCTTTTATTTCCAATATTCTGGGAGGTGGGTCATAGAGGATCCTGCTTTGGTTTATGTTGGAGAGTGTTTTGCCTATGTTTTCCTCTAGGAGTTTTGTAGTTTCTGGTCTTATGTTTAGATCTTTGATCCATTTCGAGACCCAGCAACCCCACTGCTGGGCATACACACCGAGGAAAGCAGAATTGAAAGAGACACGTGTACCCCAATGTTCATTGCTGCATTGTTTACAACAGCCAGGACATGGAAGCAACCTAGATGTTCATCAACAGATGAATGGATAAGAAAGCTGTGGTACATATACACAATGGAATATTACTCAGCCATTAAAAAGAATACACTTGAATCAGTTCTACTGAGGTGGACGAAACTGGAGCCTATTATACAGAGTGAAGTAAGCCAGAAGGAAAAACAATAATACAATATACTAATGCATATATACGGAATTTAGAAAGATGGTAACGAGAACCCTGTATGCGAGACAGCAAAAGAGATGCAGATGTATAGAACAGTCTTTTGGACTCTATGGGAGAGGGCAAGGGTGGGATGATATGGGAGAACGGTATTGAAACATGTAAATTATCCTATGTGAAATCAATCGCCAGCCCAGGTTTGATGCTTGATACAGCGTGCTCCGGGCTGGTGCACCAGGATGACCCAGAGAGATGGAATTGGTAGGGAGGTGGGAGGGGGGTTCTGGAAGGGGAACACATGTATACCCATGGCGGATTCATGTCAATGTATGGCAAAACCAACACGATAATGTAAAGAAAAATAAATAAATAAATAAAATTTTAAAAAAAGAAAAAAATCTTTCCCGGCATCAGGGTCTTTTCCAATGAGTCAGTTCTTTGCATCTTGTGGCTAAATTATTGAAGCTTCCACTTCAGCATCAGTCCTTCCAGTGATATTAAGGACTGATTTCCTTAAGGTTGACTGGTTGGATTCCAAGGGACTCTCAAGAGCCTCCTCCACTACCACAGTTCAAAAGCATCAATTCTTTGGCACTCAGCCTTCTTTATGTTCCAACTCTCACATCCATAATGACTGCTGGAAAACCCACAGCTTTGACTACAGACTTTGTCAACAAAGTAATGTCTCTGCTTTTTAATATGCTGTCTAGATTTGTCATAGCTTTTCTTCCAAGGAGCAAGCATCTTTTAATTTCATGGTTGCAGTCAACATCTGCAGTGATTTTGAAGCCCAAGAAAATAAAATCTGTCACTGTTTCCATTGTTTCCCCATATATTTGCCATGAAGAGATGGGACTGGATGCCATGATCTTTGCTTTTTGAATGTTGTGGTTTAAGCCAGCTTTTTCACTCTCCTCTTTCACTTTCAACAGGCTCTTGAGTTTCTCTTCAGTTTAAATAATCCTGTACAATGGACTTCCCATGTGGCACCATGGTAAAGAATCAGCCTGCCAATGCAGGAGACATGAGGGGCTCTGGATTCATTCCAGGGTTAGGAAGATCCCCTGGAGAAGTAAATAACAACCCACTCCAGTATTATTGCCTGGAAATTTCCATGGACATAACAGCCTGGCAGGCTATAGTTCATGGGGTCGCAAGAGTCAAACATGACTAAGCACCCACTCACACACACACAATCTAATACAGCACAATAGTAGATACATAGCTTCCTGAGAACTTCTTCCTACCCTTTTCCCTAGTAAACACGACTTAAATGAAACCTTTATCCACCACTTCTCATCAGGATGCTATCCACTTTCCCCTTATTCTTTGAGAGGGAAGGATCCACAGTAAAGTGGGTATGGAGGGTGGGAGATGCAAAGAAAGGTAAGCTTTCTAGGATGCGAGCAGAGGGATTCTGAGAGATGGAAGGAGGTAGGTCAAAGTTGAAGAGAGAATTCATAGAGAAGGCCTGCTTGCTCCTTTGGAAAGGAGAGGAAGGGAACAGAGCCTCATACATATTTGTGGCTTCAATCCCAAAAGGTACATTTAACCTGAAACCCACAGGGGTGTGTGGATGGAGAAGTTAGATGAGTTCCTCTGATATTTGTACAGCATGGTTTATAGTCTGTCCCTTTCAAGGTGTCTCTTGAAGAATTCAGATAAAGCAGACGTATGTTCAAGCTGTAATAGCAAACTGGTAGACAGGATTGACCTGTTAAAAGTTCAGTTTGGCCAATTTCATGTTTTACCTTTTTATTTTACTATTTTGGGCCTAGATTTTACTAGGTCCACCTAGTAAAATTTTACAGATTTTACTAGGTCCACCAAACCAGGACCTAGTCTTTGGTTTGCTGGTGTCCACACATCCTCTGCTGTCTTATACTTAGTCCTCTTCAAAAGGGCATGAAAGCATGTGAGTTTGCAATTCCTTTTCCAGAGCATTTGACAAGGATCCTCGTGTTGGAGGGTATTAATGCTAGAAACACTATTATCACTGGAAAACTAATCTTTTGGGGTGTGTGTTGGGGGAGTGGTACGTGGGTGTGTGTATTTATGAACCTGTAGTGATTTCCGTGTAATGCTGAATGCTTTATCCCTAGAAATATATAATACAGAACAACAAAGAAGGACAAATGACATTTTTTACTTAATCTGTGTATTTAGCAAATTCATACAGAGAGATTAAAATGTATAGATTTAAAACATACGTGTAACATTTTGAGCTACTCATTGAACCTTTATAGAATATAAAGAATCACATTTTTGTTCTTAGAGTTCATTATTTAGCTAATTTTTAATGTTAAGATATCACATTTTTCAACTGCATTTTTCATTTTACTCTGTAAGAGAAGGTTTCTGTATAATACATATAAATGCTCAGCCACAGTCTTAGTGTTCCTTCCTGAGTACTTTTTATCGCAAAACAGGTTCCCTGCTACTATGTGTAAGTTTTTCCAAGCATTTTTTTCTCACTTCTCATTCCAAACAGAGCCTAGAGATAGGATGCTTGGTGGCTCACGAAAGCATGCATGCAGTGAGCGCTAGAATCTTAAAAAATAACCCAGGCCTATCTTTCCCTTCTTCTCCCCCACTGCCTTTGCCTCCTCATGTATTATTAAAGTCATCAGAGCTTCCTGGACTGCCAAACAAAGCTCACCATCTTCCACCAACAAATTCCATCCACAGGCTTCTGAATGTTTGCCAGTGCTCTGTGTCGCCTGCACATGGCAGATATAATTGGCAAACTGAATGAAAAATTTCCTATTCTTACCAGGCGGTATTTCAGATAGAAGATAAGAATAGCCTGAATAGCTAAGCTGGCATGTGAAAGTGGCCCTGCTTTTCACATAACACTTATTATGAAGATGCAAATTTCCTCTCAACCAGAAGTGGTATTTGTGGCTGCTCAGAAGACATTCTTTAGCTGGTAGCAATTTGCGTCCCCAGTGTTTTATTTTTCAGTATTTTCCAACCCCATTTTGAGATGATATAATAACATCATCTCAGAATTCACTATAGACATAGGCTGACAAATGTTTGCAAATCATATCTAATCATATCCTCCGTGTTGTGTTGTCTATTCAAAATGCCATAACCAAGTGTCCTACTCCATGTTCACTTCACTGAAACCTAAGTTAGTAAAACTGAATAAAATAATTGGTTCTGATGCACATTTTCATTATGTAATATTTCATAAAAGAGTTACTAAATATCTGTGCATCGCTCTGGCCAATTTGTATGTAGGCATTTTTTTTAAGTATCTGGCTGATGTGTTGATATGTGTTCACATAAGTGATTTTGTAATTTCACTCCTATCAGTATATTTCATTCATTAAATTATATACTCTGTGCATATACACTCTAAAAATAATCATTAAGCTTTTACAAGACCAAGAAAATATCCTTGGCCCCATATTTGACTCTCACTCTCCAAATTTCTTCCTTTGGTATTTTCAAATACTTGGTTTTCCATCTAGAAATGCTCAATACATATAAAGAAAAGGTCATAATTCCAGGATTTTATACCAGATTTTCACGTCTTCATTTTTTCACTGCAACCACTTTTGAAACCTGACAGTTTATAGCAAGTTGACACCTAGATTTACCATTAGCATAGTTGTTAAAGTTTGTTCTTAGATTGAAAGCAGACATATAAATATGAGTCCAGTAGACACAGAAATGCTATTCACTCATTCTTGAACTCACTGCTCATTCAAGACCCGGTGTGCTGTATGCCAACTCTTGCAAAGCCTTCCACTAAGGCTGCCAATAATACCCAGTTCTACAGGTCACTCTCTGCCATTCTCACAGCCAGAGGATGGATACCTCTAACTGACTATCTGACATGTCAAGCTTCTTTGTATGTCATCTGGTCTCCCATCCCTCCCCTTCTCACTCCCCCTAGAAGCCTTCATTCCTTCATTCTCTCTCCCTGAGCACATTCCTTTCTCACCCTCGGTGTGGCTCTGTGTCCACAGGCAGATGTTTCCTTCTCCCTTGCTTCTCTTTCTATCTCCCTTTACCTCTTTCCAGCTTCCTTTCTCTCACTCCCTCAGCTCTCTGACTCCCCTCTTCTCCTTCTATCCTCTTCTTATCCCTTCCTTCACGCTCCATCTTCAGAAGTACAGCATCTCTCTGTCCATCCTCTCCTCACTGTTCCCACTGTCAAGTTTCCCACAACTGTACTCCCCTTTCTCTGCCTGCCTCTCTCCTTTCTTTGTAAGTAAATCGCCACCACACTCATGCCCCCCCTCCACTTCACCTCACCTGGTCCACTGCTACTTTCATATCAGGTCTTAGCATAAAGCTATCTCTCTCATCTAGATTAAATAATTTTTAGAAAAAACAAAAAAATTATCTATCTCTCTCAGCCAGGTTAAATACTTTTTAAACCTATAATCCCATACTCTCATTGTTCTTCAAAGTTTCAACTCATTTGCAACTATTTTTAAAATTTTTGAAAGAAAACAAGTTTAAAAGAGAATATAAAGGAATGAAGTGGAAAGAACCCATGTACCCCTGTTCCCCTCCAGCCAAATGTCCACACAATTCTCTATACCACCATCCATCCGCCATACAAGGTGACCATAAGTTTTAGTTACTTCTGAGTCTTTGCATAGCCCCTCTGTCTATATACAAACAAAAATGAATATCTGTTCTGATTCCATTTTCATTACACATGATATACAGTCAGCTTATACGTACCATCACTCATTGTATTTTTATCATAATGTGTTCTGGAAATCTCTCTATACTAGTAAATACATAGCTTAGTCATTAGTTTCCTAAAGCTGCATTCTGTTTTATTGTTTGTATGTATCATGAATTGATTAAATCACTGACTATTGATGGGTATGCCCGTTTTACCCAATATAAACAAATTAAATAATCTTGATTATGCATTATTTCATATATGTGTGAATTTGGGATACATTTCTAACAGTGGATATGCTTGATAAAAGATGATGTGCATTTTTTCATAAGAAAAATGTCCCGTTGTCGCCTTAAATGGAGGCTATGAGAAATTTACATTCTCATGGACAATATATGAGAGCAGATCTTTCCCCCAAATTTGTGTCGAGAAAGCAAACTTAAACATCTTGTCAGCTTAATGAGTGAAAAGCTGCATTGCAGGGTATTATCCACTCTCTCCAACATACGATAAGACTGTCTGACTCTCTTGAATTCTTTCTCCTAGTCTAAAAACATGCTCAGTCTTTCCTTACATTAAACAAAGGAAACTACCTGTAACTTGATTGTTTCTCTGCCTAGCCATCACTCTCTTTCTCATTTTCTTTCACTTCTTTACAACCAGTGACTCTGGAACCCATTTTAATCTGACTAGTATTCTTATCACCCCACTGTTATTGTTACCAATAACATCCCAATTTTCAAATGTATGGAGGATTTTTCTATCCTTATCTCACTTGATGTTTTTTTTGAATATTTGAAACTAATCATCATGCTCTCCCTCAAAAATTTATTACCACTGACTTTTAGGGAAAAACTCTTCTCATTGTTCTATAATCTCTTTGGTTAATTCTTTAGTTATTCTGTGTCAATCTCTTTGATAGGTTTGTATTTAAATCCCTTTAATCTTCTGATAGCAGTACAATACTTTCTTCTTTCTCTTTTAAATTAGAATTCCTCCTGGTCCACCTCTTTTACATTCACTGCTTCCAATACATGAGTATGATAGCAGCAGTGGCCCCAAATCTTAATCTATGGAGGTAAAGAGCATCTGCTTACACCCTTCTCTGTGTGATTGTATAACACAGAAGGGTACAACGTACAAAATATTACTCAATTATGGACTTGTTACAAAAACGAGTTGTATAAATTATTAATAATAAGTAACACTAATGGAGTACTTGGGATGTGGCTGGCAAGAAATAAAGTATGAGTTGGAAACATTCTGTTATTATGCTATGAAACAAGGTACATAGTAGGGCCTCATGTAAGCCTTTAATTATTGAGAAATAAATGACTGAATGAATATTCAGTATTCTAGACAGTGATCGTTTAGTCCCTTCCAGAAAAGTAAAAATGTGATCTTCTGGAAATACTGAGAATATATACTGTTTATAAAAAGTAGATGCCTAATAAGAACATAATTTATAGCACAGGGAACTCAATACTCTGCAATGACCTATATTATTAGGAAAATAATCTTAAAAAAGAATGGATATATGTGCATATATAACTGATTCACTGCTGATAGTACAGCAGAAACTAACACAACATTTGTAAATGAATTGTACTCCAACAAGAGTTAATTATACATAAATACAGAATTTTACAAAAAGAAAGCCTATATTGAAAAGATCCCTTGTATTTATTGAACTGGTAGGCTTGGAGAGCCACCTGGTGGTAAGAGAATATGTGAGGAAAGGCGGAGCTTGCACTGAACCTAAAAACACATCCCATGAGTGGTGTACTGCCTTACTAAGAACGAATAGGGCAAGAGCTGTTCGGCTCTGCCTAGGTTTCATACAAGATTCTACTCTTCCAGTTTTGCTGAACCAGCATATTTGATTTTCTTTACACATTTTCAGAAAAGTATTTCTTTTTCTATGGATTTATCAACCTGGCAGTAGATACTCAGCATTGGGAGGAGATGCATGACCATGAGGTATGTAAAAACAAGGAAACAAAAAAAATGATGGTGAGCTTATCCCATCAGAGGGATAGAGATGGGGGCAGTAATGGTACAAGTTGCTGCTACAAGCCTCCTTCTCTTCCTTATTTCCCATCTTTCTACTGTCTGATGTGGTTTCAGAGTTAACTCTCACTTAATAACATGCTTCTTCTTGGTGCGTGTCAGAAATAGGTACAGAATTATCCATAAAAAAGTAAGTCAGGAGACCCATGAGGGCTGCTTTTAAGATTTAAGAATGAAGGGATAATAAACAAATAAAGAAGCTTTTGCTACATGATGCTAAGGTAATAAAAAAAATTCTCAAATCTTAGTAGTTCTCAATAATATACATTTGTCATTCATGTAACATGTGGATGGTAGCTGGTAGCTTTAGCTTTACTCTGGTCCAGAGTGAAGTTCTTCTCAATCCAGAACTCAGGCTGAAGGGACAGCTCTAATATGAAACAGACTATTCCCATGGCACAGAGACAGATCAAAAGATCTCAAAGAAACTTGCACTAACTCTTAAAGTTTCTTCTCAGAGCCAGGATTGGTCTCTTTAATTCATATCTCATTGGATAAAACATGTCACATGGTCAAACCTGATATTGATGGAGACGTAAATATACTCTCACTTAAGAAGTAAATATATATTATACTAAGTGTAATATAATTTATTGTCCAAAGCAGGACAATGTTAGGAATGAACATGTTTTTCAATAGTTGAGTCAGGATAATAGGCGTAATTTGGGATTGTCCTGACAAACTTGAATATACTGTCACCTTCTTATAATCCTCTTACAGGGGAAAAATGAACAGCAATTGAAGTAATTGAGTTGATCATAAGTTTTGGTTAAACGATCTGGCAGATACACATAGATACATACACTCATGCTAAGGGACACATGGGAAATCAGACAGGAAGAAAGACTAGATCAGGCACATCAAGAAGTCGGATATTATCCTTGGGCTATGATATCACTCCTGAAAGAGAAGTGAAGACAAAGGATGATGAACCAGAGCGCTATTCTGTGCTGTGCTACCAAGCACTCAGTCAAGTCCGACATTTTGCAATTCCATGGTCTGTAGCCCACCAAGCTCCTCTGTCCATGGGGATTCTCCAGTCAAGACTGCTGGAGTGGGCTGCCATGTCCTCCTCCAGGGGATCTGCCCAACCCAGGGATTGAACCTAGGTCTCCGTATTGCAAGCAGATTCTTTACTGTCTGAACCACCAGGGAAGCTGGATGAACCAGAGTAGCTCTATTTAAAAGGCCTACTTCTCAAAAGGTCAACAATGGTTAAACAAACAAACAAACAAACAAAAAAACAGAGTTTCTCTGACCCCAGTGGTTGAGTCACATGCCTTGAGACTCAAGGTCTTCCTGGGAGTAGAGAGGACAGGAGGCTATCAAGGATCCAGGTTTGTTGGTTCAGCGATTGCAAGTGTTTAATATGTGAAACAAAAATATTTATTCAAGTATATTCCCAAATGAGGGAAACGAATCATTTACACTAGGAGAGCATGAAGGATTAAGATTAAAAACCCACAAATCTTCTGGGTCTAGGCTATTTTTTTTAAATAATCAGAAATTCAAAATAGAAGAGATTAATTACCTGGAGAGTAAACAAGTGAATATGGAGTGGAATAGTGATAGGAGCATGGGAGGGAAGATCAACTAGCCAGCCAATGAATTAGAAATTAATATATTTCTATTGTTAAAATTTGATTCTAATGAAATTAATGTTTCCTAGCTCAGAAATAATTTTAAAGCATGAACTCAAAAGCAATTCAGAGCCACTTAAAAACAAATACCTTTTGTGGCAAAAAATACTTATGAGTGAGAAAGTTAAAATCACATCTTTTGTTCTTATGTGGTTAAATATATGGCAAAAATATGTGGGTTAAAGACAAGTCAAATAGTTAAATGAAATTCTCTAGGCTACAATTCATAGTGTTAAAGAGAGAATATGTGTTTCAGATATTCTCTGGACATTAGCTGTTGTCTCTGAATGAACCAAGCTTTGATCTTGATGCTACTGTATCAATTTTTGACTGCATTAAAATAGCAAGCCTAAACAGATGGTGGTCTTGGGAAAGCATCACCTCCCTTCAATTGCTCATTTACTAATTGCAGCATTTAATTACATTAGCTTTCTATCCTTGATGTGTCCCAGGAACATACAATTTAAATTTGCTGTCCTTTCTTTACATGTCAGAGAAATCACTATATGTGTGTTAGTCGCTCAGTTGTGTAGGACTCTGAAACCTCATGGACTTGCCAAGCTCTCTGTCCGTGGAATTCTCCAGGTAAGAATACTGGAGTGTATAACCATTTTCTTTTCCAGGGATTTTCCCGACCCAGGGATCGAACCTGCGTCTCCCACAATGCGGCAGATTTCTCACCATCTGAGCCACCAAGTAAGCCCCAAAGAAAGCACCATATTGTCTTAAATATTTTCATATTTATCAAAAAACATATATTTAAAAATAGCGTTCTTAGTGATTCTTATTTATGAAATACTGGAAATTTCCTAAGGTAAAAAAAATACTTATTTGGAAATTGTTGGTGTAAAAAGTTTACTATTTTATCCACAAGGTGGCAGAATAAGCTAGGCACTTCGTGTGCCTTTTTCAAATTTCTCAAACTAACTTCAGAGCCTAGTTCATCAAATTCGATGAAAAATGCTGAAATAAACGTACAACATGCCTTCTTTGACTTGGACACATGTGTAAGGCAAGTAACTATATGAGTAACAGTTTCTGAAACAACCTAAAACAACTGAACATTCTTTCATGCCCTCAAGGCAAACCTCATTCAAAAGGTATTTTAAAGTGGGTTTCTAGTAAACACCTGAGTTGCTTTCAAGTAAACACTTTTCCTTAGCAGATTTTTATTTTTATTTTTTTTTTTAGCACCATGACTGTATTTGACCTCCTGCACTGTGAACCCAGGGACTTGTTCTCTCCACAGTCTACCCCTGGGGAGGGGCCACTGAAAGATGTCTTGGACATCTGTGCCAGTAGAACCGGGAGGTTACCTCTCTGGTGAAAACACAAAACACACGCTTACCTTTGGAAACTCATCCAAAGGTAATAACACAGTCATGCTAAAATAATAAAAAATACTATAATTTATGATAACCTCCAATATAGCCAAATGCATGAAGCTAACAAACAAGATGTGTATTTCAGTGCATCTGAGGCACTGTTACTCTGTAGAAATTGAATAATTGTTTTGGCATAATCAATGCTGATTGCTGTATTTTAATGATTGCTGGTAACTGTATTGCCAGAAGAAAATCCAAACTTCAAATGGCATCCAAGACTCCTGATTATCTGTTGTTCTTAGGCAATCAGTCTCTATATTTAACTAAACAGACTATACGATCTTTCACACCACTTTCTTGGGCAAGGCTCATACTTGGAATGTCTGCTTCGCCTCTGTTCCTCTAGAGCCGGTGAGCCACAACTAGTGAGCCCGCATACCCTAACTAGTGAGTCCATGCAGCACAACTAGTGACTCTGCACGCCACGACTAGTGAGTGGACACATGACAACTACTGAAGCCTGCACGCTCTAGGGCCTGCACACAGGCAGCAACTACTGAACGCAGCTGTTGCCACTACTGAAGCTCATGAGACTAGATCCTGTGTCCTGCAACAAAAGAAGCCACCACTAGAAGCTAAAATGTATTATTTACTTAAATTTCAAAAATCAAGAAATGCTGAAAATTAATGTACATCTATTGCAGAAAGAACTGAACAAAAAGAACTGAAAAAAAGCAAATATCCTTTACAAGTTTCTATGCTCTTAGACAATAAGAAACAGACAAAAGCTGTACATGGGTTATAAAGCTGGCTCTGCACTACTTCTGTGATCATTTGGCAAGTGCTTGTACGTGGTAGCTTCCCTCATAGCTCAGTTGGTATAGAATCTGCCTGCAATGCAGGAGACCCTGGTTCGATTCCTGGGTCGGGAAGATCCTCTGGAGAAAGGAAAAGACTACCCATTCCAGTATTCTGGCCTGGAGAATTGCAAGGACTGTATAGTCCATGGGGTCACAAAGAGTTGGACATGACTGAGCAAGCTTCACTTTCACTTTATATGTGGTGCTGAGACTTAGCAGGCACACATACGCACATGCCATGAACTTGATACAGTAACACTTGCCTTGTATAGAGGATTGTTAAATGGAAGAAAAAGTGAATAAAAGCTAATAGCACAGTGCTTACCAGGTAGCAGGTATTTTTAATTGTGGTAACAAATATCACAAGCTCTCTGTTACTAGAATATATATGTCATTTGATTTCAGCAGTTCTATTCAGAAACAAAAGTTCAGAGATTATGATTTACTTGCATTTAATAACAAATTAACACACATTTTGTATCCAGGAGTTTGTGATTTAAAGCCAATATTGCAAAATCTTTTATAATGCATAATAATTATATGAATTATAAACTAGGTAAATTTTCTATTTTTAAGGGCTTTAATTTATAAAATAGATTCAATTTAGTAACCTCTTGCAATTATGATTCTAAAGAATTAAGATAATACTTTAAGAAGATAAAAATGAGTCCAGCTGTTAAAAATGTGTGAACCATCATTACAGATTTTCTCCCCATGTTGCAGTCTAACAACATGTTGCCTAAATATGACAAAAAGTTTTAGTATAAATATGAATTTGGTTTTTATCATTCTTTCTATGGACTTCCTAGTAGCTCAGACAGTAAAAGCGTCTGCCTACAATGCGGGAGACCCAGGTTCCATCCCTGGGTCGGGAAGACGCCCTGGAGAAGGAAATGGCAACCCACGCTAATACTCTTGCCTGGAAAATCCCATGGATGGAGGAGCCTAGTAGGCTACAGTCCATAGGGTGGCAAAGAGTTGGACATCACTGAGCGACTTCATTTTCACTTTCATTCTTTCTATGCATTGGAATCAATTTCCTTTTGAATCCATGGAGGTTTCCATGCATGACTTACATTAAACCTAAGGTTAATTATTTGAAGGAATCAGTTTTATAGCTTCCTTGGAACATATTCCTAAACCAAATTGAATAAATATTGATTTATTTAATTTTACTCAAATATATCCATTCAACAAGAAGCACATCCCCCCCCCTCAACAGAGATAAACCGAGGTCTACAGCTCAATGTTCATGTCAACACTTGATCTTTTTTTTAACTTTCAAAGAATTTTAGAAATCTTTACCAATAATTAAGAGGATCATTTTGAGAAATGGAATATTCCCTACAGTATCAGTAGACAAGGATGTCATAGTCATCAGAGATTCTGCGCGGCCCCCTCCCCACCCTTGTGAGCTGGTGAGCCCTGAAGGAACTCAGGAAGGAGAAGAATACCTGGCATCTAGCAGCCATTAGACCACAGCCACGCCCTTCAATGAGCCCCTAGGAGCTCAGGATATGAAAACACAGGCTACAGGTCCCAGATAGCTAAGCTACATACCAAAGGGATGATTTCAGTGAACCACAGACTTGAATCTTCCCTGCATGAAAAGTGCTAAATCCCTTAACTTAGGTTATCTGTTTTTTTTTTTAATTAATAATAATCTTCTGGTGCTCACGCTACCTACCCTGTGTTGCAAAACTTCTTTGTACCCTGGCTTCTACCCATCTCCCCACCTGCCTCCTTGAAGCAGTTTTCTCAGGGTTGCTTGTGATGTGGCTGCCTCCCAGGTTTGAAATTCTCCAAATTCCCACCCATTAAAACGTAAGTGTCAACTTCTAGGTTGTGAATTTTTTTAAGCAACATTTTGCTTAAAGTACTGTAAATCATGTCAATTATAATTTGATTCAGATTTGTTACTACAATGACACAAAATAATTCAGTAGTTAGTTTGGTAACTTTTATTATAAATCAAATCCCTGCAAATATCTTATGATTAATACTATTTGCAAAACATTAAGATCTAAAATGCAACTTTAACATGTCTCTACACAGAAAATTCTCCCATTCTTATACATTAAATTCATCTACATTTCAAGGAGACAGTAATTATTTCAATGACCAAAAGAGAGAATTACAGTTTCTTTGAGATTATCAAGGTCCTTTTGGACAGCTAATCTCATCAAAAGGATTAGTAACATTTATAGAAATATTATCAACCCTCAAACTAAAGGCTTCAAAAAGAAAAATAATTGTATTTACACATTTTAGTAAAGCAGTTATGAGCTGTATGAAACAGCTAAATGTCCCTTTATACTCAGAGATGACTAATATGCTTACATGCAAGATTAAATCATTTCTTCTGTTTTAAATCTAGCCTTTCCATAAATGGTTGATAGAGCCTGTGGAATGATATTATGCCAATTTAATGATAATATCAATTTTCATGGAATTGCTTGAATATAAGGATGTGGTATGTTCTAGTTCAGAGATATCATCACAAGATGCAGTAGTTACATGAGAAAGGAGTCTTGACTTTGCTGTATTCTGGAAATATCTACCCCCTAATCCTCAAAATTAGGCCAAAGAGAGTGAAAGTTGCTCAGTCATGTCCAATTATTTGTGACCCCATGGACTATATAGTCCATTGAATTCTCCAGGCCAGAATACTGGAGTGGGTAGCCTTTCCCTTCTCCAGAGGATCTTTCCAACCCAGGGATCAAACCCAAGTATACCACATTGCAGGCAGATTCTTTCTTTCTTTCTTTCTTTTTTAAATTTTCTTTACTTTATTGTGTTGGTTTTGCCATACATTGACATGAAACCACCATGGGTATACATATGCTCCCCCTCCAGAACCCCCCTCCCTCATCCCTCCTGATTCCCTCCCCTTGGGACATCTCGGTGCCCCAGCCCCGAGCATCAACCCTGGGCTGGCGATTGATTTCACATATGATAATTAACATGTTTCAATGCCATTCTCCCATATCATCCCACCCCTGCCCTCTTCCACAGAGTCCACGAGTCTGTTCTATACATCCGTGTTCCTTTTGCTGTCTCGCATGCAGGGTTCTCGTTACCATCTTTCTAAATTCCATATATATGCGTTAGTATACTGTATTATTGTTTTTCCTTCTGGCTTACTTCACTCTGGATAATAGACTCCAGTTCTGTCCACCTGAGTAGAACTGATTTAAATGAATTTTTTTTAATGGCTGAGTAATATTCCATTGTGTATATGTACCACAGCTTTCTTATCCATTCGTCAGTTGATGGGCATCTAGGTTGCTTCCATGTCCTGGCTATTGTAAACAATGTGGCGATGAACATTGGGGTACACGTGTCTCTTTCAATTTGCAGGCAGATTCTTTACCACCTGAGACACAAGGGAAATCCTGAAATCCTGGAGTGGGTTAGCCTATCCCTTCTCCAGAGAATCTTCCTGACCCAGGAATTGAACTGAAGCCTCTGGCCTTGCAGGTGGATTCTTTACCAACTGAGCTATGAGGGAAGCCTGAAAGTGAAAGTGTTAGTCTCTAAGTCGTGTCTGACTCTTTTTTGACCCCATGGACTGTAGCATACCAGGCTCCTGTGTCCTTGGGATTCTCTAGGCAAGAATACTGCAGTGGGTAGTCATTCCCTTATCCAGGGGATCTTCCTGAGCCAGATATTGAACCCAGTTCTCCCACATTATAGGCAGCTTCTTTACCATCTGAGCCAGGAAGCAAGCCCGGGTTTACTATTCATATATTTAATATAACTCTGTAATAGATGGATTTAGTCATTTCCACCCAAATATCCTGTCCCATGCCAAAAGAAAACAAAGCAAAACAAAGGAATCAAACAGGGAACTCAAGTCATATATAAGTAGGTTTATGTTATTTGATTTCTCCCATTCAACTCTGTTTGCTGTAAATTCCTGTGACCAAAATCAACCTATAAAACTTATCATCCTAGACTAGGAGAGGGTGGCTACTTAAACACTCAGTAAAAGATAACCTTGAAAATTATCTTTAATTTTTGATGAGAAAATTGATTACATTTATTTATCATCTTCCTGAGCTGATCAGGAAATAAGCCTGGAAAACATACTCCAGAATAATCTACCTAATTTAAAAATGTCAACTACAAATTGGCACTTGCCATCTACCTCCACAAAGAATAAATCATGTACTGCTGCAGCTGCTGATTTTCAACACCCCTGAAAGGAGTTCATGGCAGAGAGCAGAAATGAGGCACTCTGTGCTTGGGGAGGAGGGGTTATTACAACTGGCAGAACAGGTTTTCAGAGAGTTAGATGTCAGCAGCTGATTTTAGGAGCCCAATTCTTATACTTCCTCATATCTAGAAAAGCACTAAAATACTTCATGGTGACGATTGTTCCTCATATTTAGTGGTACCAGGAGAAACCTTCTGCTAAAAATATGTACTTGATTGCATGCACTCCCTCTTCAACAAAATTACATATATACTGATCATTCCCCCTGACTCTTTGGAGTATTTTCTCAGAGCTATCTGAGACGGTGTCTCCCAGGCTATAGTCTTTATTTTGCCCCAGATAAAACTTGATTCACAACTCTTTTTCTGCAACTTTTTTTTTAAGTAGACAAAAAAGAGTATAATTATCCACTCCTAACTGGAGTAAAGAAGAAAGAAAAGTATCATGTAAGGAATGGAAATTAAAATCCAACTTCTTTTCTGTCCCTAAATTTTTTTTTTTAATGAAAGGGGGAATGAGGAGTGAAGTCCCCCATAAACTTCAAAGTTTTTCTGATTCAGAGATGACACAGGCTTGTGAAATAATTAAGAAAATATGGTTATATGCTACAGTATCATGGTACCTCAAAGAAAGACATCTTTGTGCAAAGGAGAGCACCTTAAGTTTAACTTGCCAAGGTTATCCTCAATCTTTCATGACTTAAACACTGAGCTAAGCACTTATGGTTTGGCTCTCCATTCATTTGAAAGACAGTGATAGACTAGAAGGTCGGGCAGATATTCACACTCGTGTGTGAATGAAATAACAGATTTCTGCTACACATGGTGAGAAAATAAAGTATGTGCGAGAACTGACTCTCAACAACAAAACTAAAAAGATATTGTACTGTCCAAAATATAAGAATAATTTTCTGAGTACAAAGGTTCAGATTTCATTTCTCAGGGTTTTGGTTGATGAATATGGAAGACTAGATTACAAGAATATTTTGATCACAATATATAAATATATGTCCAATTATTTATATCTTATAGGAAGTTCATAAAAACATTCTTATAATTTGTATTAAAACAAATGAATCACAACAAATTAATTATGCAAAATCACAGTCCTTTTGGATCACATTTAGAGATCTTATTGACCTTTTATCTGTTTTTCCTTACTTTTTGCTTTGCTTTCTTTCATTAATTCACTTTATGGAAAGCGTTTTCCCAGTTCTTATATAGAGTTTGGAGAAGGAAATGGCAACCCACTCCAGTGTTCTTGCCTTGAGAATCCCAGGGACAGAGGAGCCTGACGGGCTGCTGTCTATGGGGTCGCACAGAGTCAGACACGACTGAGGCAACTTAGCAGCAGCAGCAGCAGCATACAGACTTTAGTTTTCTTAACATTGCCATGAATTTTGGATTAAATAAATTCAATGAAAGGTATTAATCCATGTTCCTGGCAATAATAAACACCATGGCATTTGCTTCATCTACATTTTTCACTGTTTGGAATACCTCAGATTGACAGCAAAATAAATATGCATATACAAATAGGTGTGATTTTATCAAAGTATTGCACATTCAGCTATTGAAACCATTTGGTATTACAACAAGGCAGCTAAATCCTTCAGTCTCAGCACTGAGAATCTTTCATGTTTTTAATGGAAATTTGAGGTCCAAAGATTAATATTTACTATCTCCATATAGCATTTGAATCATTGCAACAGTTATTGTCAGTTGAAATAAACAAGGTTCCTGCTCCTAGATAGCTTCCTAAACCAAATGACAAGGCTCAAAATGATGCTCATTTGTAACCAAGTATTTTAAAAATTAGTTAAAAGAAAAAAGCCTCACACTTTTCCTGATAGAATTCAATGTCTTTTGGAAATATTGTCATTGAAGCAGTTGAATGCCCCAACCACGGAAATGGGGAGAAATATCTTGATATCATAAAGAAGAAACAACTATCTTTCTAGACTATCCTATTAAAAAAAAAACAATTTATGGTAATTCTTCTTTATGCATTATATATCTCAGACACATAATACCTCCATTATGCATAAGTAAATGCATAAAATTATTTCTTCAACATATATTCTAACTCAATAACAGTAGTATCATTTCATAATACCTTTTGTTGGTTTTCAGACAGTGCCTTATAGAATTTAATCTACTGTTAAAAATTATGTGGTCTCTGTTTATGTCATATACAACAACAACTTTTTTGGTTTTAATAATGTCTTACCTAAAAATATTTTGAGAAAGGTCTTTTCTTCTTAGGGATATTATTAAAAAGAAAGAATTCAAAGTTTGGGTAGGATTTAAGGGAAACTGGGCATTAATTCAAAATGGGCTAATAAACAACCACCAAAATTTCCATAAAATCAAATCAGAGTAATAAAATGATTATTGTTTGTAATATAATAAGTTGTTATTAAAATCTTCCAATAATAAATTTTAATAAATAGATTTGTGATATACCTGTTTATTTACATTTATAGAGAAAATGCAATTATTTGTCATTTTAAGATAAATATTTAAAAGCATGGGGTAGATACTTGGAGAATTCCTTACCAATGTAACCAGAGAGACTTTTGTTCATATAAGCATAAAATATTCACATTATACTTTGCTCTAATGTAATAGTACAAAATAGCACATGATTAAATTGCTATAAAAATAATGACACTTTTGATTCATAATTTCACACTTTTTGTAATATATAACTATTTTAATATTGCATTTTACTACTACCAAAGCCCTCATAGCACTGTATATTTGTCCTTATTTTATACTCTCTCCCAGATCCTGATGCAGCAATAGGTTTGGCATGAGGTTGAACCTGCAAACAACATCCCTCAAATAAATATCATCACCAAATAACTTTCCTCTGAATCCAAAAGAGTTCTATTTCCCATTTGTCTGTTTGGCATTGCTAATGGGATTTGACATTCTAGACGCAATAATACCCAAAACTAAACTTAAGATCAAAATATACATTGAAAGAATGGCGTCACCATCTATCTATAATCCAGGTAGAATATTTCAAGTCATCCTAACATTTCCTTCTTTATCACACCCATATACAACTATAACCAATTCTGGTCAATTTTACTCCCTAAGCTCATTTCAAACCCATCCACTCTTAGTAAACTCTCCCACAACTCTGGTCAAAACTGGATCATGGTTATAGTAGTTTCCTAGATGACTTGGGCTCCCCTCTAGTACCTTCCTGAGCAGTGAGGTGTGTTAATCGCTCAGTCATGCCCACCTCTTTGCAACCTCTTGGACTATAGCTCACCAGGATCCTCTGTCCATGGAATTCTCCAGGCAAGAATACTGGAGTGGGGAACCATTCCTTCCTCCATGTCTGAGCCACCAGGGAAGCCCCATGAATACTGGAGTCAGTGCCAGTCCCTTCTCCAGGGGATCTTCCCTACTCAGGGATGGAACCTGGGTCTCCCTCACTGTGGGCAGATTCTTTAATGTCGGAGCCTCAGTGAGAATGATGTTCTTGAATTGCAAATGTTTAACTACGCAGACTCACACCCTGCAACCACACAAACACAACTTCTTTCCATGGATGTTCATTTTCCTTGTAATAAAGATAGAAGTCCTCTACATAAATTACCTGACCTTCCATGACAAGTCCTCAATTACTCTTTAGCCTCATTTTGCAGGACATGGCCCTTCCTTGATTCTGCTGAGCTGTACTAGTCAACTTTCATTTTCTTAAATGCATCACTCTTCCTCTTGGTAAGTGTTCTATGTTGCTTCTTTTACCTCAAAACTCTTCCCTGAGCAGTGACCCAAACTTTTTTTTTTTTTTTTAATTCTCAAATTAGAATTAATTTCTCTAGGAAACCTTTCCTTGACCTCTCTCTGCTGATGACTTTTGTTTTCCACTTCTCTGTTTTCAACAGACATTCTCTGCAGTATATCAAATCTTTGTACCCCCCCAAAATTCTTAGTTGAGATCCTGAGCTGTAACATGATGGTATAAGGAGATAAGGTTCTTGAGAGGTTGATCAGGTCATAAAGGTAGAGACTCATGAATGGGATTAAATTCCTTATAAAAGAGACCCTAGAGAGCAATTCAGCTCTTTCCACATGTGAGGATTTGGAAAGTAAGTAAGAAATAAGAAGATGGCCATAAGAACAAGGAAGTGGGCTCTCATCAGAAACCAAGTCTGCTGGCAGCTTATCTTGGACTTCTTAGCTTTTAGAATTGTGAGAAAGATTTGTCTGATGTTCAAGCCACTTACACTATGAAATTTTTGTTTCAAAACAGACTGAATGGACTGAGCTAGTCTTCCTTCATATTATTTATCATACCTCCAGATGATACCAATTTACTGATCAATTTGAGGCTTCTCTGGTGGCTCAGAGGGTAAAAGAATCCGTCTGCAATGCAGGAGACCCAGGTTTGATCCTTGGGTTGGGAAGATCACCTGGAGAAGGAACTGGCAACCCACTCTATTATTCTTGACTGGAGAATTCCATGGACAGCCCATGGGGTTGCAAAGAGTTGGACACAACTGAGCAACTAACACTTTTCACTGATTAATTTTCCCAGAAGTCCTAAACGTCTCATGGACAGGAACCATTAGTAGTTCTGGTAGATGCTCAGTAAATATACTAAATGAAATTAATGAAATATTATCTATGTAATGCTTAACATTAAACTGTAACATTCACATTGAAATAATGTGAACTTTTATCTGTGTCTTTATATGTATACACACAACATGAATATTATGGTACAATATTGACAACATTGGAAACTCTGAGAAATATACAAACTGATTCTTGGCCTCTATTTTGTGTTTTCTACAGGAAGTTATAATCCCAGTGCCTATCTCAGTATACTGGCAGAATTTGACATTCCTTTATTTGATATGTAAACCCTCTATATTAAACATGGTATATGCCTTAAAAATGGCATATTTTTATATATGACATTTTTACAGACATAGAGAACATACCTATGGACATGGGGGGAGGAGAGGAGGGAGAAGGGGAGATGTATGGAGAAAGTAAAACAGAAATTTACAATACCACATGTAAAACAGATAGCCAGTGGTAATTTGCTGTGTGACTCAGGGAACTCAAACACAGGCTCTGTGACAGGCTGAAGGGTAGGACAGGCAGGGAGATGAGAGGGAGGTGTGGGAAGGAGGGAACACGGGTGTTCCCTATGGCTGCTTTTTGTTGCTGTATGAGAGAAAACCACAAAATTGTGTAAAGCAATTATCTTTCAATTAGAAAAATTAACAAACAAACCAAATAAAATGGCATATTGATCTAGGAAAATTAAACTCCAAGCAAGGAAGATTAACCATATTATAGTTTGAAAGTATAAATTAAAAGCTATCACTGGGGAAAGACCTGAATTATCATTAGAAAAGTATAGACAAATTGACACAGGAGAATAAGAGAGAATAAAAACTGATAGAACTTGAGAAGGTGGCATGCTGGAGAGAGGATTTGAAATATGTCCTGAAACACCAAGATGTTTCATTGGCACTGAACTTTTAGTCAAGGTGGATGGTATGCAAATAGAGGGTCTGACCAGAGCTAAGGTAGTTGGTTGACTCTGGAAGCGAGTTTGAATGATGTAATTTGAACTTATTATAAAATGATAAGGCATATAAATAGAACTATCTAACAAGTGAAAAAAATGAATCCAAAATTTGGTAATTAGGCCAGGAGTGAATATTATTAAATTCAGTCTGGATACAGAATTTCTCAAACTTTAGAACTGCTAAAGAGAGAAGACCATCAGGCAGTACACAGAGTAAGTCCCTTTCATATGAATGAGTTCCATTCTGAGAGCACTTTCATAAGTCCCATTTGCTCATAAGTCCAACAAAGTTAGGTTAGGTACCCAAATAACACAATAAGCTATATAGTACTGTACGGTAATAGGTTTATAATACTGTTCACACAAAGAATACATAAAAAACAAACACAAAAATGAGGAAAACATATTTAATCTTACTCCAAGTACAGCAGCTTGGAAAGTACAGTAGTACAGTACAATAGCTGGCATATAGGGCTAGCATCAAGTGAACAGGCAAGAAGAATTACTGACGGCAGGAGGTGGGAGATGGTAGAGCTGAAGGATCACCAGTAATAGGAGTCAGAGGGCATGCTGCAATGTCACTCACACCTGAGGTAGATGGCACAGGTTCTGAACCCTTGCTGGATTCAATTCCATCTACTCTCTTGACAAAATGATCCACTAATGTCTGGGTAATAGCTCTTTTTTTCTTGTCATAGAAGACATGGTAGCACTGGATTGTATTCTGAAAGGCTGCAGCAAACTCACGTACAGTTCTATGTTCAGGTCCTGTGTCTCAAATCTAACAGTGCCTCCTTAAATAAAGAAAATCCCCTTGCCCTTTCCTGTGTTATGAATCTCTTCAGTTCTTCAGCCAGATCAGCTACATCACTGCTTCTTTAATACTTGCTTCCAGACATCCTGGGCTTAAGCAAAAGATACAGTACTACCGTATTCTACCCAGTACTGAACAGTAAAGTACACAAAAGCACAACCACTTTCAGTCCTCCGGTACACCAGACCTGTGATTAAAGTTAAGTGATTGGACACATAAACACATCAGAGTTCATATGCAGGGGACTTACTCTATTTAAACCACTGATATTTTCTCATATATTGCACAAAAATATTCAAATACAAATGCACATCTCTGTTCTTCTATGTATCTTAGACTGGCTTCACAGGTGATAAAGAATCAGCCTGCCAATGTAGGAGATGCAAAAGACTTAGGTTCAGTCTCTGAGTAGGGAAGATCTGTAGGAGGAAATGGCAACCCACTCCAGTATACTTGCCTGGAGAATCCCCCTGGACAGAGGATCCTGGTGGGTTACAGTCCATGTGGTCACAAAGAATCGGATATGACCAAGAGACTAAGCACATACACACACACTGTCAAATAAACTTGGAGCTTTAAAAGAGTTTACATGTTCAGAGAAAGAAGAAACAAGGAAGCAAAAATCAGAAACAGTTCAGAAAAGGACTTGTTCTCAGACATGGCAGACTCAAAATGCTTTCCTTCACTTCAGAAGTCATTTCACACCAATATCCTACATTGTCATAAATTCTATAATTTGTGGTTTTATTTAATCATTTTACATTGAATTATGTTTTAGTCAGTTAAGTTGCTTAGTTGTGTCCGACTCTTTGCAACCCCATGGACTGCAGCACATTAGGCTTCCCTGTCCTCACCACACCTAGAGCCTACTCAAACTAATGTCCATCAAGTCGGTGATACCATCGAACCATCTCATCCTTTGTCATCCCCTTCACTTCCTGCCTTCAATCTTTCCCAGAATCAGGGTCTTTTCTAATGAGTCAGTTCTTCACATCAGGTGGCCAAAGCATTGGAGTTTCAGCTCAAGCATCAATCCTTCCAATGAATACTTAGGACTGATTTCCTTTAAGACTAACTGGTTTGATCTCCTTGTAGTCGAAGGGACTCTCAAGAGTCTCCTCTAACACTGATTAGCACTCAGTCATCATTACTCTATAATAGTTAAATTAATTGGGTTGGGTTTTTAAAAATATGCTTTAAGTGTTTTGAAGAATGATTAGTTTCCTTTAAATATAAGGGGGAAGATTTTCCTCTTGTACAGAATATTTCTAGGTGCCTGGGTAGGTCTGGGTCATGGAAAGGACATAGGCAGTGGGTATTGTAACTTTGAGGGAGGGATGGCACAAAAAAGGAAATGGAAAGGAATAAAGTACAATTCTTTTGACTCTAAATTTCAATATTTGGGGATCACCATGATTATTTATCTTTATGAATATTTATAAGACCTTCTAGAACTAACAAATTTACATTGAATTATGTAAATAATTTACATAATGTACAGTGAATTATGTTTGAGTCAGTTCAGTTAAATCTAGTTAATTGCTCAATTTGTAGTCGAAGGAACCGCTGAGCTACGGCCAGCCCTAATTGCTCAATTGTGTCCAACTCTGCGACCCCATGGACTGAGCACATCAGGCATCCCTGTCCATCACCAACTCCTGGAGCTTGCTCAACCTCATGTCTATCGAGTTGGTGATGTCATCCAACCATCTCCTCTTCTGTCATCCCCTTTTCCTCCTGTCCTCAATCATTCCCAGCATTAGGGTCTTTTCTAATGAGTTAGTTCTTTGTATCAGGTGGTGAATAAGACATTATTCTATATTTACAAGACATTCTAGAACTAATATCTACAAGACTTTATAGAACTAACAAGTGAAAGATGTCCTTTTCATAATTGGGGATTGGAATGCAAAAGTAGGAAGTCAAGAGACACCTGGAGCAATGGGAAAATTTTGCCTCAGAGTACAAAATGAAGCAGTGCAAAGGCTAACAGAATTTTGCCAAGAGAACATACTGGTCATAGCAAAGACCCTCTTCCAACAACACATGACTCTACACATGGATATCACCAGATGGTCAATACCAATATCAGACTGATTATATTGTTTGGAGCCAAAGATGGAGAAGCTCTATAGAGTCAGCAAAAAAAAAAGGGGGGGGGGAGCTAACTATGACTCAGATCCTGAACTCCTATTGTAAAATTCACACTTAAATTGAAGAAAGTAGGAAAAACCACTAGACCATTCAGATATGAACTAATCTAATCCCTCATGATTATGCACTGGAAGTGACAAGTAGATTCAAGGGATTAGATCTGATAGATAGAGTAACTGAAGACAATGGATGGAGGTTTTGTGACATAGTACAGGAGGCGGTGATCAAGACCATCCCCAAGAAAAAGAAATGCAAAAATGCAAAATGGTTGTTTCAGGAGGCCTTATGAATAGCTGAGAAAAAAATAGAGGTTAAAGGCAAAGGAGAAAAGGAAAGATGTACTCATTTGAATGCAGAGTTCCAAAGAACAGCAAGGAGAGATAAGAAAGCCTTCCTCAGTGATTAATGAAAAGAAATAGAAGAAAACAATAGAATGTCAAAGACTAGATATCTCTTCAAGAAAATTAGACATACCAAGGGAAGTTTTTATGCAAAGCTGGGCAACAATAAATGATAGAAATGGTATGGACCAAACAGAAGCAGAAGATATTAAGAAGAGGTGGCAAGAACACACAGAAGAGCTATACAAAAAAGATCTTCATGACCCAGATAACCATGATGGTGTGATCACTCACCTAGAGCCAGACATCCTGGAATGTGAAGTCAAGTGGTCCTTAGGAAGCACCACTACTAACAAAGATAGTGGAAGTGATGGAATTCCAGTTAAGCTATTTCAAATCCTAAAATATGATGCTGTGAAAGTGCTGTACTCCATATGTCAGAAAATTTGGAAAACTCAGTGGTGGCCACAGGACTGGAAAAGGTCAGTTTCCATTCCAATCCCAAACAAAGGCAATGCCAAAGAATGTTTGAACTACTGCACAGTTGCACTCATCTCACATGCTAGCAAAGTAGTGCTCAAAATTTTCTAAGCCAGGCTTCAACAGTATGTGAACTGTGAACTTCCAGATTTTCAAGCTGGCTTTAGAAAAGACAGAGGAACCAGAGATCAAATTGCCAACATCTGGATCATAGAAAATGCAAGAGAGTTCCAGAAGACATCTACTTCTGTTTATTAACTACGCCAAAGTCTTTGACTGTGCAGATCACAACAAACTGGAAAATTCTTCAAGAGATGGGAATGGAATACCAGACCACCTTATCTGCCTCCTAAGAAATCTATATGCAGGTCAGAAACAACAGTTAGAACTTTGAACTGGACGTGGAACAACAGACTGGTTCCAAATTTGGAAAGGGATACTTCCTGGCAAATAGATGGGGAAACAGTGAAAACAGTGGCAGACTTTATTTTTCTGGGCTCCAAAATCACTGCAGATGGTGATTGCAGCCATGAAATTAAAAGATGCTTACTCCTTGGAAGGAAAGTTATGATCAACCTAGATAGCATATTAAAAATCAGAGACATTACTTTGCCAACAAAGGTCCATCTAGTCAAAGCTATGGTTTTTCCAGTGGTCATGTATGGATGTGAGAGTTGGACTATAAAGAAAGCTGAGAACCAAAGAATTGATGCTTTTGAACTGTGATGTTGGAGAAGACTCTTCAGAGTCCCTTGGACTGCAAGGAGATCCAACCAGTCCATCCTAAAGCAGATAAGTAAGTCCTGGGTGTTCATTGGAAGGACTGATGCTGAAGCTGAAACTCCAATACTTTGGTCACCAGATGTGAAGAAATGACTCATTGGAAAAGACCATGATGCTGGGAAAGATTGAGGGTAGGAGGAGAAGGGGATGACAGAGGATGAGATGGATGGATGGCATCACTGACTCAATTGACATGAGTTTGAGGAAGCTCTAGTAATGGATAGGGAAGCCTGGTATGCTGCAGTCCATGGGGTTGCAAAAAGTGAGACACAACTGAGTGACTAAACTGAACTGAACCATGATTATTCATCTTTGTGGGTATTTGAAACATTTCTATTCCATCCATTTGATCATTAATATACCTAGGTATATTTTTTGCTTTAAAACACTTATCCTATTATTATTTCACTTTTCCAATAATTTCTAATTCAACATGGTGATGTGATAGGATAAGTTTATTTAAATTTTCTTACTTTAAAATGTTTTTTCTTATAATAAATCAATGGTTGAAATGATATCATATTACTGGCAAACATTTTATTTACTTATGGGAGTGATAATTCATCTATTGCATTAGATGCCTAGAAAAAACTGGAAACATACTTTTGTGTCTGTTAGAACATAAGGATAAATATTGGGTCAATTCTGAACTTTGTTTCATCCCGTTAAGTGTTTAACATGATTCTGATGATATGATAGCCCCTCAGTATATAATAACAATGTACTTTACTTTTGGCCCTCATAATATGTTTTAATCAATTTGATAGCTCTTTTGAAATACAGAAATGTATTTTAAGTATAGGACTTTATTATATGTACAGTTTTCTATTCAAGTTTCAAAACAATGTGTAATAGAGGTTTACATTTTGGCAGTTTTTCCTCCGTGAGAGGCATTAAGACATCTACCCTCTAATTCCTAAAACCTATAACTATGCTATATTACATGGAAAATGGGAACTAAGGTAGCAGCATAAGGAATTAATATTGATATTCAGCTGATTTTAAAAAAAGGAGACCATCCTAGGTTACCTGGTGATCTGGTTATCCAGTAAATCCACTCACAAGGATCCTTAAATGTGGAGTAAAGCAGAAAGTAAATGTCACAGTGATGAGACAAAAACTCAAAAGCTATCGTTGAATTTGAAGATGAAATATGTGTTTGTGGGCAGACTCTAAAAATGGAAAAGGCATGACAGCTGATCCTTCAAAAAGGAATACAATCCTACTGATAAAGCTGATTTCAGCCCAAGAAGAGCCACATTGCATTTCAATTTAAAGAAGTTTTGTGTTGTTTTACAGCCAGTAAGTGGTTGGTAATTTTTTTAACAGCAAGAATAGAAAACTAACACATCATCATTTCATGTAGAAAAGGAATTCTAGTATCTTCCACAGCTGGCACTGTGCAGTCTGCTCACCTCAGTAAGTTCCTGAATGTCCTTCCTAGTTTTTCCCTGGATAATTATTTTCATAAGTCTAGTAGAAACTGCTCAATTCTTCTCCTAATATCAGCTAAGCCAAGTCTTAATGAGTTTATTGTTCCATTCTGTCCTTAGATAGAGCCTGAAAAATATTGTAACTCTATTTTAAAGAAAGGAAGAATGAAAAAACAAAAAGGAAGAATGTATGTTACTTGGTGCTTTCTCTGAAGTAGGACATCTTAATCTTTCCTTTCATATCAGTGCTTTTCTTTTGGATGTTTTTCAAAGAATTAAATGTGCAACACACTCAAGATTCAGTCCTCAGCCTTGGGGGCTGCTGTTCCCTCATCAAACAGCTCATCCATCTATTGACAGATTTATTAGGGCTATTCTAAAAGTTAAGCCTCCTAGATTTCCTGTCTCCAAATAGAATTTGAATTGGATCCTTCAGGCACTCAACTGACCTCCCCTTGAACTGTGATCAGGGGCTTCTTTCTAACTCTGTATTTGACTCCCTGGGTATGCATACTAATAACTATAGCTTTACCTCTGACAAGGTTTAGTCAGTTCTCTGCTTCATTTGTCTTTTGGTTCTTAAGATCTATTGTGTTGCTTACTTGTTTAAGCTTTTCTTAGTTAAATGTTAAGGTAAATCATCTTTTACACAGTCTCTCCTAGAAGACACTTTGTAGAACTCTCAAAGCTCCTACTCCATGAGGTTCATCACTATTTTCCAGAATTTAAAAAAAAAAAAAAGAGTTTAATGAAGATTTAACCAGAAGTCTTAAATTACCATTCAGCATATTTAGAGAAGTGCCCACTTGCAATAACCAAACTCTAAGGGATACATTGGGAATCCAACTGTTATCCATTTTAGGGATCCATTAAAAAATTTAGACACATTTTTACAAAGTGAAATTAAAAATTCACTAATAAAATTTAAAATTCTATTGTAGAGTTTGGTGTTGGATTTCTTACAATAAATTGCAGATCTCCCCTCTCGAAAAGTGCATTTACACATTTTATGTAAGACACCAAAATTCAGTGTGAGCTACTGAGGTCACATACAAGGGAGAAGAAACTGGTATTCTTCCTCTCAGTGAGTATGAAATAGTAATGAAATATGGCAACATTGCTGATGGCCAATTTGATAACTATTCTTCACTGCTTTCTTGTTGCCAGAGCTTCCCCATGATGATGGAGATTGAAATTCCCAGTTACTTGCCTTCCTAGTCTTTGCAATAAAGTCATAGGATTGGGTATAATCAATGGGATTTTAGGAAAACTGTGCTTCAGAAATTTATATATATTATATATAAATATATATTTACAAATAAATATATATTTTATATATTTAAAATATATATGTGTGTGTATATACATATATTATATATATGTGTGTATATATATATATATATATATATATATACTCATATTGAATATATGTGTTTCTGTAATACAAAAGATTTCGGAGACTTATTCCCTCTCATTCTTCCCAAGTATGTTGACAGATGAGGACATGATGACCAGAGCTGCTGCAGTCATTTGTGTCTAGGAGGGAGAGTCAGGAGACTAGATAAGCGAATTCTTGGCTCTTGATTTCCTCTCTCTCAATACCACTCCTTTCATCACTTTTGTGGGTGCTATACACTGAGCTTTTGTGTCCTCCCCTCAAGAACAAAGTTCATATGTTGAAATCCTCATCCCCTAACATTTTGGCACTAGGATATGAGACCTTTAGGAGATGATGAGGTAAAACCCCCATGAATGGGATGAACGCCCTTATAAAAGAGACTCCAGAATATCAGAAAGAGAAGAAGACAGTTTACAAATTGGGAAATGGGCTCTCACCAGCCACCAGATCAGCTAGAATCTTGATCTTGTGCTAACCAACTTCCAGAATTGTGGGAAATAGATTTCCATTGTTTATAAGCCACCCAGTCTACGGTATTCTGTTATAGCAGTTTAAATAGTCTAAAACAGAGGGTGATTGATTTTTAAAAAAAATTTTTGTCTATATATGTATACATTTATGATATATGTATAAATTTTTTATAACATGATTAAATACTACCTATCAGTCCTTGGTCTATGACTTGATTTTTCGGTTAATAATATATCCTGGAGATCTGTACATCAATGTGTACACACACATATACTTTTTAAACTGCTACATAATATTTCAAAATAGCTTTGTATAAATATATATATATGCAACAAATATCTTATTGGTATAGATGAAGGTTCTTTTTCAATCAGGATTGTTCTTAAAGGCTCTTCACATTTTCACATTTCAGATATATATCCCAGAGAGCTTTCCAAGTTGATATGATCTGTATATACTGTTACAAATACACACCCATGCATACATCCACACACATATATACACAAATGCATCCAGATATACATGAATATCATAAACTAGTTTGTCCCAAGTCCTATTTGTCTGTATTTAGTCTGGTGTCAGTACCATGAACTGTAGTTTTATTAAATGTTTCTGAGGGAGTAAGTTCCATAAATAATATCATCAAAAACACGAAAAAAAGTCAGAGATTACACACATTACATACTGTAACATTCTTACATCTGTGTTTGATAACTTTCAGGACTTTGGATACTTACTTAACAGGTTCATGTCTGGAAGAGTTAATACAGATTTATCCAATTCATAAGATAGATGTAGTACAATAACCAAGAGTGCCTGGTTCACTTTCCTTTAATTTGAAGATGTTAAAGGCAATGAAGATGTACTTCAATAATGCATCATGAGGATATTTTAAAAGAATAGTGTATCATCTGATAATGCTAAAACTACCTCACAATTTTGTCTATATGAAAAAAAGTAGGGTATATTATAATTGCTATGTGCTCAGTCCCTCAGTAATGTCCAACTCTGTGACTCCATGGAATTCAGCCTGCCAGGCTCCTTTGTGCATGGAATTTTCCAGGCAAGAATTTTGGAGTGGGTTGCCTCTTCCTCCTCCAGGGGATCCTCCCGATACAGGGATCAAATCTGTATTTGTCTCTTGTGTTTCCTGCATTGGCAAATGGATTATTTACTGCTTTGCCACCTCGGAAGCCCAATATGCTGAATGACACGACAAAAAGGCATGACCCAAATCAAGTTGTGTTAGCTGTGCTCAACTTAGGCAGTTACCTTCATGCTTCTAATATATTCACTGTTGGGCAACCGCAACCCAAAATGTACGTACTGACCCTGGCACATCAGTGATAGTAAAACCATATACTCAGATGGACGAAACTGGAGCCCATTATCCAGAGTGAAGTAAGCCAGAAGCAAAAACAACAATACAGTATATTAACGCATATATATGGAATTTAGAAAGACAGTAACGAGAACCCAACATGCGAGACAACAAAAGGAACGCAGATGTATAGAATAGACTCGTGGACTTTGTGGATGAGGGTAAGGGTGGGATGTTATGGGAGAAGGGCATTGAAGCGTGTTAATTGTCATGTGTCTAATCAATCGCCAGCCCAGGATTGATGCTCGGGACTGGTGCAGCGAGATTTCCCGTGGGGGAGGGAGGAGGGAGGGGGGTTCTGGAGGGGAAGCATATGTAAACCCATGGTGATATCATGACATTGTATGGCAAAAACAAGTAAAAAAAAAAAAAAAGAAAAAAAAAAAACATATACTGCATTAACAAATCCTATCTGAGAGCTTTATAGGATCTCTCCCTTCAAACTGCTAACCTTCCAAACGATTTTGTCCCCTTTCCCTGCCACCTGGTGAAAGGTTATCATTTTTTTAGAAACCATTGTCCTAGTGCTTAAAAATAATGCCTTTTTATTTCTTGAATGCCTAAAACTTTTTAATAATGTTTAATTTTAGAGTTGCATGTAAATACCATGCAAGGTTTTATTTTTTGTAATCTCTTTAATCAGAAACAAGGGAATTAGCCAGCTGTTTAGAACTCATGTTAAGATGTAATTAAACATCTGATTGAATTTCCTTGCCTATCAAATAGGAGAGGCTAGTGCTTATAACCAAGACATACCATGCTCATTAGAATTAAAAAAAGAAAAAAGGCCCTTCCTACCAGATGACAATGGTAGAGTGTTGGTGAGGGTTTTCATCCAATATTTTCTCTGTGATAATTTTCCTCAAAAAAAAAAAACTATAATTTGGCAGAGTTTAACATACTATGTAAATCACAGTAACCGATTTTTTAAAAATCAATTAAAACATCTTAACAGCGGACTCCCAATGTATTTTCTATTATGAAATCTTTTCAAAGAAATATTCCATGCTTTATAAGTTTTAAAATATTGAATTATAAGATATTATGGCGACATTCTTCAATACCTCTCATTTTAGAATAAATAGAAAAATGAACAAATTTTGAAAAAAATACTAAATTAACATTTGTATTAGTTGTTTTAGGGAAGATAGATGGTGTGTTATCATTTTAGACATGTTAAATATGTTGTGACCAGAATAATTAAGGAATAATATAATTTTAGGTCTTTTGCTAAAGAACCATGCTGCAATATTTCCTGGATTTTAAAGTATATGTTTTAACAAATAAATACAAAAAAATGAATATAAAGTATGCATTTTAATTCTTGATGGTAATAATGCTAAGACTTTGCTTAATTGATTTCATGCTTGGACAAGTAAAGGCTGTTTACTTAAATCATTTAACGTTTGGAAAAAAATAAAAATGTTATTTTTTTGAGCTTCATATTAAGATTTGCATAGTATATAAGACTATTAATCTTTTTAGTTTAATATCACATTTGGGACAATTTTTCATGCTTAAGAAGAAGATAAATTCTACAAAACATACATACCTAATCGTGCAGTGAAATTTTGTTTCTGGACTTCTTCAGAGTAAAAAGTGTCTACTCATTATTATGTTTGATTTTATGACATAGGTTATTGCCCAGAGGAATTCTACAAAAATTTGAAGGCTAATTTTACATGTGGCATCAACTTGGATTTAAGTCTGGGCTTTGAACTTATAATAATTCTTTCCCTAATATGATTACTTTTCATAATTCCTTAGAGGTTACTGTAATTCTAGTTACATGAGCCAACACTGTTTGATAAATTGCAGTGATGACTTATTTCAGAGAGTTGAAATTTGGCACATGTTAGCAAATATTTTCAGAGTCTACTCTTACAACAGTTGATAAAATTATAATAACACAGCAGTTCAAAAAGTTGCTATCTTGTATTTGTATTATAAAATATAATGGAAAGGACAATTTAACAGTACTCAGCAATATTTTCATAATTTGTGATTTAGCTTATAAGCTCAGAACTAGAGAGCTACATATTGACCATAAATTGTCCATTGTCTATAAATTTAAAAATGTGTCTAAATAATAATGCAATGCAGGTTCAGTTGATAAAACAGACACTGGTTAAATTATTTTATTTTTACATGTTACATTTAAAGCATCCTAAAGGTGAATGTTTTCCAGGATTTTTGGTATCCTCAAACCTCTTTAACTGTATAATGTATTCAAGTTTTTACTTATCAGCTCTAGGCCTAAATATAGTATAAATACATGCTAGCATGACTTTTTAGAATGCCTACTTATTCTAGTTCTTCAATAAGATCAAGTGAGTTTCTATATCCAACTAGACTGTCTTGATCTTAACCAGGTTGACCAGGGCAGGAAGAGGTTCAACAATGAGAAATTCACTCCTGATTGATTATACTCTAGTGAATACTGTGGTCATGTTGTATTTTAAATTCTGTCAATATTGATGAGCTGCACCTGATGTAGATTACGTGGGCTCCAGCACACATCCTGCCTAGATAAATCTGGGCTTGGGAGTGGGGGATAGATGAGCTTTCAGGAGGTCTGGTATGACCCTGCTCATTCAGGAATATCATTAGCAAAAATGTGTTGATGTGACTATTCCATGAATCCACTTTTGTACCTTTTTTATCTGTAAATGTCAAATAAAATATTCTTATCTGCTTTCTCTCTCAGCCTGAGTCTACTACTTGACAAGTGTCACTGTAGTAATTGAGAAGCAGCTAAACATGGACGGGGCTAAACCTGGTGATTCAGACTATAACGAATCTGCCTGCAAAGCAGGAGACCTGGGTTTGATTCCCTGGCCCAGGTAGATCCCATGGAGCATGGAACGGCAACCCACTTAAGTATTCTTGCCTGGAGAATTCCCATAGGCAGAGGAAACTGGCAGGCTACAGTCCATGGGTTACAAAGAGTCGGAAATGACTGAGCGACTAACACAACACTAACATGGACAATAGCTAAATCCAGTTTCTTGGTGCCCCTGAGTGTGTGTGTGTGTGAGTGTGTGTGTGTCTGTACTTAATATTAAAAGTTTAAAGGACTGTGTAATAAGCCCTCATGGATCCATTTGTCAACATCAACAGTTATCACATACCACACCACCCCATCTCCCACTAAGAAATACTCATGCTCAAGTCATAATAATCCACTTTCTGATAAACACAGGCATTTCTGACATTTCTTATTCTAATTTCTGTCTGAAGTGCTTTTACTATTTCCGGTCTTTATTTCCAGCTCAGGAGATTTCTTTACTGTCCAGTTTCACTTTTATCTTCTTTGAGAAGTATCACCTGAAAACCAAGTATTTTCTTTAATATGCCCCCTCAGCATTTTGAAGTTATTCACTAAGTTTTAAGTTACAGTTTTTATGTGCCTGGTGGCTCAGATGGTAAAGAATTTCCCTACAATTCAGGAGAGCTGGATTTGATCCTTGGGTTGGGAAGATCCCCTGGAGAAGGGATACTCTCCAGTATTTCCTGGATAGGAAAGATTCCCTGGAGAAGGGATAACCATTACAGTATTCTTGCCTGGAGAATTCTATGAACAGAGGAGCCTGGAGGGCTCCAGTCATGGGTGCAAAGAGTTGGACATGACTGAGCTACTAGCACACACACTATGCTTTTATTAGGTAGTGCTTATTTAAGGCCATGGGGATTATCCTGTCATTGTTTTAACTCTCACTGTGTAACTCTCAGGGTTCAAAAGTGTTTGAATGAAATTATTTTCACAAATATTTAATATTATCACAAATCTTTAATAATATAGTATTTATTAAATTTTGAGTAATAATGTATGTGAAACTCTCTACTACGTTTCTCTTTTATTTAGTTTTTACATTTCTCTTTCAGATGTATCAATGAAATATACTTGTACTTGAGTACATTTCTTGTGAATAATTCTTCATCTTAATATCTTGGCTTAAATAAAATTATAAAGCAGTATCAACTTCTTATTGCTTATAGAAATGCATAGGTGATCATATGCATACTGGCTTCACTTTAATCAAAGTTTATGTTTGAAACTCTACAAGTCTAAAAATGGCATCAGCAATACCAGTTACAAATTCCAATGATCTAACTCCACATGCATTCACCCACATTTCACTACCTGGTTCATAGGGTTATTGAACCACTCCTTGTAATTTAAGTGGAGTGACAGGTCAATTCAAGCAACTGAAGTGACCTTGTTTCTGCTACTTGATTTTGATTGAAATTACCCACAACAATGTTTCAAACATGCTTCCTCCCCTTAGCCAGTGGTGCCTCTGACACAGAGCTGGATGGACATTTAGAGGGTTTTGGGGGAACGTGTGTTTAAGAATAGGGGTAAATGTGATTTCACAGCCTCAAGAGAGATATAATATTTATTTTAAGAAACTGAAATGACTGCAGTCATATACATGCAGATATAATGTTTTCCTTCATATGTATCTTATCAAATTTCAAAAGTTGAGATTAAAAAACTGCAAAAGATTTTGCTAAAAATCTTTTATCCACTTTCTTTTGCCTCCCCCAAATTTAGCTGTGCATTGTCTAGAGGAAATATGTCTCTATATGTAATGTCTATAACTACCTATAATATATGTACATATTAATTTACATATTATTTCAAAATATATATGATTTTCTAATTAAAAATAATTAAGGATGATGATTTTTAGTGGTTGGTTTCCTAAATTACATTCTACTCTAATAGAATTACTAAGCACGTTAATCAATGAGGTCATCAACTCTGATTTTATAGGGTTTGCTCTTCAGTTAAATTAGATCATCCACTGGTGAAGAATAATATTTTTTCACAGCCATTGGGCTAAACCTGAAAATATAATGATCTTTCATCTCTAAAGGATTGTCAGTAGCAATTAATAAGATTTATCATTAAAGTGTCTAAAATCACAGATTCTAATTTTCTGCTTCAGTGTATGAGTCTGTATTATTATATTTGCCCACAAATTTACATAATTTAGAAATTTAAGAAATCCCCAAACTTAAAGTATTTATCATCTGTCATTGCAAGTGTACTGTCATATATTTCTCATTTGCTTCTCCAGGTTACAAAATTGTGCCAAGAAAAATTTTCACTGTAACTTTCTGAATAAAACTATTTACCAGAAATGCATTAAAAAACACCTGACTTTTTTTCAAGCTAAATTTAGCTAATTAGAATTGAAAGAAATTCTTTCAAGGGTCATCCACATCATTACATAATATATATTCAGAGGTTTTCAGTGGATCTACATTTTAAAATAAATAAAATTACTACTAATAATGCATGCTTTTGCTTACAAAATTAAAATATCTGCTACTCAATTAAATGGCATGTCTCATTTAATCCTCATGAAAACTCTATTATTTGCATTTAATGGATGAGATAACTGATATTTCAAGCCTCTGAGTTCTCAACCACTCAGCTAGTAAGCTGATGAACCAAGAATCAGACATTGGTCTAATTTCATAGTTTATTTCTTTGCTATTGCTTTGTTTTTCAGTAGCCAGGAAGGTACAGAAGTAGCATTTCAGATAGTTCTATGTACCAAATTATCAGCCTATAATTTAAAAAATATATTAAAAAGTATTAGCTAAATAAGATACAATTAAACATAATGACCTTTCACAGGGATATATCACATAATAGAGTAAGACAATTCATAACTATCCATGAGAAAGATGTAAACATTAAATTTAAAATTTTTGATATTTATTTGATTAAAATACCAACCTCTGTGTGTATTTATTTCATACAATGAATTGCATATTTCAGATTTAGCTTGGAAAACATTTGTTCATTACACAGGCAGGAGGGAGAGAAGCTATTCACTAGCTATCATTTTCCTCAAGTAATTATAAACTGGAGAACTGCTTGGAGTGACTTTATGGAATATTTTTCTAGGGAAAAATATATGTATACTTAATGGCTATAGCAATCCTAAAGGATGAGATTCTCCAGATTTACTTTTTTCAAGGCTTTAAGTTTAGCCTTAGAACTGTCATTTCTCTTGTTCTGCATAAAATATGGCGTTAAACCAGGCATACTGTTCCTTTCAAGTTGATTTGTGTTCCCTGACACAGGGGCATCAAATTACTGTGAGGTACCCCTTGCCCTTGATTGCCTGGGAGAATTAAATTGGTAAAGAGATAGTGCATAACTGGAAAACCCAATTGAAAGAAAGCGTGAAGCAAAATCATTGATTTGACCTGCTAAACGGATTATTCAAGCTGCATATAAAATTTTCTCACATTTTAAAGTTGTCACTAAATTGATTTATGATTAATGCTGGGTGAATAGTTCAGAACAATAAATCTGGAATTAATCCATACGAAAGCATACATATATATTTTGTCCCCCAACAGAAGCAAGCCCTTTTTATTAGCTGTGTTCAACTCTGACTTCTGAAATCCTTCATTCGAAGCAACTCATGATTCAAAGAGGGAACTCATCTAGCTCTGGTTCTATTGCTTTGGAGTCCCCATGAGGTTTTCAAAATCTATTTGTGGAAATGGACTCTAGGATTCAGCATTATCATGTGTATGTAAATGTGGTGGTGGATTTTACAGTTTCATTTCAGATTTCTTTTGTATATTTATTGTCTTTCCTTTTAAGCTTGATGGAAACAGAAATAAGCTAAAATATCTAGAATAAAAGAAAAAAATGATTCCAGAATGCATAGAAATTACACAAGGTAAGGTGAGACCCTGTGGTACATACTGCATTGAAGAATATTTAACACAGTACAATGTAGTATTCAGTTGAGTTTTCATTAGACTTACCCAACTGAAGACTGAAGAATATAAGTAGCATTAGTAATTCAAATTAAAAAAATTCACATTTATAATATATAAAAGTTTCTTTTTCCTCTTTAACCTACTTAAAGGTTCTGGAGAAGCACATGGCAACCCATTCCAGTATTCTTGCCTGGAGAATCCCATGGACAGAGGAGCCTGGTGGCTTGCAGTGCATGGGGTCACAAAGATTCAGACACGACTGAAGTGACTTAGCACAGCATAGCATAAAGACTACTTTGAAGAAGTATAAAGAAAATTTTTATCATATTCTCTCAAAGAGTATGATAAATAATGTATTTTTTTGTGAGAAGAATATTTTATGTCTCATTTTAAGGTTTTAATCTATAGCTTATGTTTCTTTTTTATGGTTTTAGTCAACTAGCTTATTTCATTATTCATGAAATTTCAGTATTTATATTAATAATTTGAACACTCAATCCACAATTTTTACTTAATAAAATTTAAGCCAATTTTAACCTAGCTGTATAGATTACTTTGTCTTCAAAGTTGACTTGAAATTCATAAATTAGGTAAAATGTTTAATACAAAGTATTTCACTTCTAAACAGGGTTGCAAATATTAATACAAGTGCAGAGGTGGGCATGTTCACAAAACCTTAATATCTGTTGTGGGAAACTTTTGAAATGCTATACATTGCTTATGTTGGGTAGAAGTTATATGTTGTATACTTCCTAAATTTTCAATATATTTTTCCCAATAAGTAAACAATATATTTTCAGGTTGCAGAAATATTAATCTAAAAATACATATATTGAATATTGCAAATTGCATTTTATTGGTCAAAAATCTGCATCTAAATACTCATTCTTGTCAGGGTACAGAATAAAGAGTAAGGTAGGAGTTATGAGCTAATTGCTTAGCCTTACACTTTGTATTGTTAATTAGCATGAACCTCAAATTTCTATCTCTAAAATGACATGATATCTGTCCAATTTGCCTAATAATAATCTTTTTCTGAAACACAAAGGAAACTCAAAGGAAATGGTAAAATACACATTATACTGTTTTTTTTTATCTCTAAAAAGCTATTTGGTGATGGTGTCTTAGAAACTGATATTTAACATAATATTTTCCTAACTTACATAGATATCTAAATATTAGCATCTTTCTAGAAATTGATACACAAAGCAAATGTTACTCAATGAGCAGCATGTAAGCAGAAACTAAACAAACGGCAGAGCTCCAGGAAAACTGCTAGTGGACACTGAATGAACCACCTCAGAGAATGGAATGATAACTGAGAAACGGTGATGGATAAGGAGAAGTATGCATCAAATAAAGTCCTGAAAATCATATACATGTATTCTTCCAATCCGTAGTCTTCTCAATCACTAAAGCAGTCTGCATGGGAATGCTATTTTCTATTTCCTCACAAACAGATGGGATGCACAGATTAGACAGTAAGACGATGTCATCTACCTCTTCCCTTGTTAGAATTTTTCTTCCAAGTCTTTATATTATGTAAATTTAACCTATTTTCATGAATATATAGTATTTGTGCTACACGAAATGTGTGTATTTTGTCTGGGTCTTGAATACACCAGTGATGCCCTAGTTTTGAGGGGATCAAGAATGGAGAAAAAGAAGTGGAGGAAGATTCTGAATTACAGATTTCAAGAATGAGGTAGTAATGGGAAAATCATCTGAACAAGTCCAGTTGGTAGTTAGAGATAATATTTTGGACTTGATACAAGAAAACTAGCTAGGCTTAATCTATTATTTAACAAATAATTCTACCTAACTATGGGAATTTCATTCAATGATCATTTATTTAACAGTACACATGGATTTTAAAGTAACTACATTTTCTTATTATCAATAAAAATAACACAGAGGTATCAACTAGTGTGCATTGCTTTTATTTTCTTAATAAATAGAGCAATAGTTCTACTTTCTCATATTTCTCTGGGATTGATTACTAAGGAACAGAACAATCTTCTTTGTGAATGACAAGTTTGATTTAAGGAGACTTACGGAATAATGCTGCATTTATAAAAGTGTTCAGTTTTTATTCTTGCAATTTTTATATCTTTCTCATTCATTTGCAATATAAATTAAGAACTAAGCAATGATTTAGATCATTTTACAAGCATGGAATGACAATTTTTAATAAAAAAGGCTGAAACACTTTTCCAGCAAGCATTTGAGCACTAACCAGAGAAATAATAATAATAACAATAATAAGTGCTATTGAATTTTTAATGAAAATCTAGAGATTCAATCATAGATTGGCTTGTGTCTCAGTCTACACTCTCCATTTGCTGAGAATCATTAGAGTTCATGAACGTCATTAAACCAGAAACTTACCATGGAGAATCTACTCATTGCCTTCTTCACTACTTATAATAAAATACCAATGGCTTTCATATGGTTTTGAAGGAGCTTGTCTTAGTTGCTTCGGCTGCTCTAACAAAATACCATAGACTGGTGGCTTAAACAACAGAAGTGTATTTCTCACAGTTCTGAAGGCTGGAAATCTGAAATCAGGGTGCCAGCATGGCACCTGAATTCTGAATTCTGGTGAGAAAACTCATCCTGATTTGTGGATGCCAGCTTTCTATGTCCTCACATAGTGTCCTCTTCTGTGTATTTCTCTTTCTATAAGGCCACTAATCCCATTATGAGGGCCCCACCTTCTTGACTTTATCTAAATTGAATTATGTCCCAAGGACATAATCTTTAAATACCACCTTATTGGCAATTAGGGTTTCAAATATGAATTTTCATGGACATAATTCTGTCTGTAGCTGTCATAGAAATTCAGGTCCCAAAAACGTCTTGATGCATTACTGTCAATTTTGCTTAGTAGAGTCCAGCCTCTTTGGCTTGTTTTGGCTTCAAGAACACAAGTTGCCCTTTCCTGTCTTGGTACCTTTCTATGCATACTTCTTTGCCTACAACACTTCCTCTGGGCCTGTGCTTGCTTGGTCCTTCTTCATTTTGTTCTCTACTAAGGTAGACTCCTCTGCCAGACTTGCTGACCCCTAACCTCCTGCAGCCTCCCTGATTTCATGTTATCCTGCTCTGGTTTCTTTACAGCACTTAGGAATACCTAGAACTAACTTGCATTCTGCCTTTCAGAGTTTTTGTCTATTTCTCTCATAGATGTGGGTTTCCCTTGTGGCTCAGCTGGTAAAGAATCTGCCTTCAATGCAGATGACCTGGGTTTGATCCTTGGGTTGGGAAGATCCCCTGGTAAAAGGAAAGGCTACCCACTCCAGTATTCTGGCCTGGAAAATTCCATGGACTGTACAGTAAATGGGGTCGCAAAGAGTCGGACACGAGTGAATGACTTTCACTTTTGCATAGATGTAAATTTCATGACAGCAACCTACTCTATTGCCTTGTCCTTTGTTTTTTACCCAGTGCTTGGTATATAATAATCACTTCATAAATGTTTACTGAATTAGTTAATAAATAAATGATATCCTTATGAATTATAAACAATAACAACAACAGAATTCTGGGCCTTAGTATTTGAAATTGGATCCAGACATAAAAGTGATTTGCCTTCGACATCCTCTCAAAAAATTAAGCCATGAAGCAACACTTCTATACTCTCAGCCACAGCAAGCTTGGCATTTACAAAGTATAAAAAGCAACAAACTTACGTCCAGGAGCATGTGACAGTTTGTTTACTGTGCAAAGGGAATGAATTCTCTTATTGGTATACACTTTTTTTTATCAATTTAGTTTATTTTAATTGGAGGATAGTTGCTTTACAATATTATGTTAGTTTTTGCCATACATCAACATGAATCAGCCATAGGTATCCATATGTCCTCTCCCTTCCTCCCACCTTCTATTCCATTCCCCTCGACCCAGGTTGTCACAGAACACCAAGTTTGAGCTCCCTGCATCATACAGCAAATTCCCACTTACTATCTGTTTTCCATATGGTAATGTATATGTTTCCATGCTACTGTCTCAATTTATCCCACCTTCTCCTTCCGCCATTATTGTATGCTCAGTTACTCAGTCACATCCAACTCTTTGCAACCCTATGGACTGTAGCCTGACAGGCTCCTCTGTGCATGGGGTTTCCCAGGCAAGAATACCGGACTGGGCTGCCATTTCCTTCTCCAGGTCCACCATTGTATATTAATACATATGTATGGAATCTCGAAAGATGGTACTGATGAATCTATATGCAGAGCAGCAATGGAGACACAGACATAGTGAACAGACTTGCAGCAGATAAACTAAGCATTTTCTTGTGAAAGTGGAGAAGAATGAGAAAATTGACACCACAAAATGTAAAGAAAAAAGATCAGAATGTGGAGAGAAAGACCTCTCTTTGGACTGAGGATGATTAGAAGAGATTGGTGGGGATGCAGATTTATTTACCTGAGAATAAAAGACTGAACAATAAAGAGAAATTTAAAACTTTAGTTTGGGTGAGAGGAGATAGGGTCTCTGTACCTCATGGTCACTCTTGCTGCTCTTGGCAGAAGATGTCACATGACATCAAGGAGAGATTATGGTCTCCTCTCAAACAGGACTGATTTCAGTCTTAGCTCAGCCACTTACTGTATCACTTAATCTTCCTGAACAAACATCTTCCATCTGTGAAGTGGAGACTATATCTTGGGAGGCTATCTTCATGAATTTTAATCTCAATACTTTATAGCATTAAATAAGTGATTATGATTTTCTAACAATATTTAGTCAATGATGAATAAAGAGCAGAGAGATGGGCATGTTCCACATGATTATAAAACTTGGGATGGTAGGGTTTTTGTAGCTGTCACAGATATGAAAATGAGGTTGTTTAAGATTTTATTTCTCTACTTTCAGAAATGATCTGAATTCACTAAACCCAAGCAGAGTCTGTCATAAGGCCTGCATAGGGGTTTGCATGGCCTTCCCATGTGGTGCAATGGTAAAGAATCTACTGCCAATGCAGGAACACAAGAGACATAGATTTGATCCCTCGGTTGGGAAGGTTACCTGGAGAAGGAAATGGCAACCCACTTCAGTATGCTGGCCTAGAAAATCCCATGGACAGAGGAGCTTGGTGGACTACAGTCCATTGAGTAACAAAGAATCAGACATGACAGCTACCGAGGACACCGGGGTTTTCACAGATGGCTTGGCCAACTTAAGAATTAAGTATATGATAGAACCGTTACTAGGATTCTATACAGTGAAAGAACTGGTCGTCCAATAGGAAAAAAATAAGACTTGGAAAGTAAAAAAAAAAAAAAAAAAAAAAGGGGGGGTTTTCATTTCTGATCAGATTAATATTAGAACATAATTTGTAAGAGTCAAAATTGGGTAAACGTTTAAGAAGTTTGCATTATTTCACGACTAGGCATCCTACTGCTGCACAGGGCACACTCCACTTGTCTCAGGAAGAGAAGGATGACTGAAATTCTTAATGATAATGGGAAATTTATCTTTGAAAGCAAGTTCCAGGGCAATCATTACTGGACATGTCCACTCAGCATTATGTGCAAGCTGTTGACAGCAGATCACTGTAACAGGTTATTTAATGATGGCCTCGAGGCAGTGAACAGGTTATGACCATAATGCTCCCTTTATAACAATTATGCTTAGAAATACTTATCAAGACTAATTAAAATAGAAAAGTGCTTATTCTTGAAGTGAAATAACTGAATTTTGAACTAACTGTAATCTTGGTAAGATTTTATTATGCAGTATATATTGGAGTAGGTTGCCATGCCCTTCTCCAGGGGATCTTCCCAAGCCAGTGATTGAACCCAGGTCTCCACATTGCATGTGGATTCTTTATTTTACCATCTGAGTCACCAGGGAAGCCACATAGAATATGCTAAGATTTTACTTTACCATACTAAGATTATTTTAATACACTAAAATTTTATTATGCAGTGTAGAATATACCTGTTTGGGATTAAACCAAAACTGTTTAGTTTAGAATTTAAGGTAAGAAATGCAAGCAGTTCATTATGGCAAGTGCTAACGCAGGTTTAAAAGGTAGTGCATGATCAGTGATGATGGGTTTTGACCTAGATTTGGAGCACTTGGCAGAGTATATTTTTTATATAAAATGGAGGAAAGTGAGAAGTTAGTTTATCGAGCTTTGATTAAGATCCTTCCATATGTTCTCACATTTCATTTCCTCTAATTCTGATGTAGTTATTTTTAATTTTACCTTGCAAATGATGAAAGTGAGATTACAAAATTTTAGAAAATTTCCAAGTGTGTGTGTGTGTGTGTATATATACTTTTTTTTTTCTTGATGGCAAGGTCCAAGGAAATGAGAATTTGTCTTTTTAATCTCATTCTTGAATTAATCCTTTATAATGAAAACAGCATGTGCCATGGTGTCTTCCCGGGTTTCTGTACAGTTGTTTTAGCAGAGTTGAAGTTCAACAAGGAGGACTAGTATCTAAATCTCAAGATGATCAACATCACATGGTATGACATTTTTTTCCCATCTGCTTTCCCAGGGTGATAAATACTTCCAGGAGAAAATTTATGGTGATTTCATTGATGTTGAAGACATGTGACTGAGGCTTCCTCATATCAGTGTAGAAACAGTTTCAAATACTCATTGTCACTCTTGATTAAATCACTAGTGAAATGCCCAATGGGTGGGCATTAAAATATCTGAATGGGAAGCACTCATTATGTGATAGCAGCAGACAACTTTCTCACTCAAGATTAAGATTCCCTTCCTTCCCTCTCTTGACCCTTACTGCACAAGTCCATGAGCCTGCGGTGTTGGGAAGGAGAATCCATCACCAGCTTCACCACTGATCGGTATGTTTGTTGATCTGCTCCTTTTTCATTAAATCTCTTAAACAAATACTCGCTTGAGTAGCCATAAAACAGAAGCAAGACACTGTGCAATGGGTTTCCCATGTCCCCATGTAGTGTGAATACTCAGTCTAGAGCATGTACTATAGAGTTTCTCTGGGCATGAGAAATCTACCAACATGGTTCACATAAAATTAGACAACTAAAGTGGAACCACACTGTTAAGTGCCTCGTAAATATGAAGAGCATAGCAGTGACCTGAGAATAACAAACTCTTGCTTATTAAAGGCTAATGGGTGCATTCATGCAGTAATAAATGGAAGCGAAAGTGAAAGAGTTAGTTCCTCCATCATGTCTGACTCTTTGTGACCCCATGGACTGTAGCCCGCCAAGCTCCTCTGTCCCATGGGATTTCCCAGGCAAGAATACTAGAGTGGGTTGCCATTTCCTTCTCCAAGGGATCTTCCCAGTCCAGGGGTCAAACTCAGATCTCTCACATTGCAGGCACATTCTTTATTGTCTGACCCACCAGGGAAGCCTGTGGTAATGAATAGCATGTCAAAATTGGTACTCCTTTCTCAGTGATAACTTTCAATACAAAAAGTTAAACACCAATGATGTTAAGACAACTTTTATGGTGGGAAGGTTGAAGACTCATTTGATGTGTGAACAGAGCTGGGTTGTATATGTGTGTTGTGTTGTGCTAAGTCTCTTCAGTCTTGTCCAGGTCTTGGTGGCCCTATGGATTGTAGCCTGCCGGGCTCCTCTGTTCATGTGGATTCTCCAAGCAAGAATTCTGGAGTAACTTGTTATTCCCTCCCTCAGTGGACCTTGCCAACGCAGGGACCTAACCCACATCTCTTATGACTCCTGCATTGGTAGTCAGGTCCTTTACCACTAGTGCCACCTGGGTTGTGTATATATTTACCTACAAGCACTAGATTCTGAGAAAAGAAGAGGCATATTCTCTAATTCCAACATGGCCATTTATAAGAATGCTTTTCTGCTACCTTTGAGAGTGGTGACCAGACTTGGATGTCAGTCCTCATGCTTGGCAACAGCAGGATTTTGAATCATTGCCTGCCTCCACCATTGAGGGGCAAGCACTCAGAAAGTTGAGAGTGCTGGCCAGTGCACAAGTAGAACAAAGTGCTGTGAAGAGATTCTTGTGCTGCTCTTCTTCTCAGTTGGAGAATCTGGGGTCATTGTCAGTGGATATTGAGACAGGGTTTCTGTATTCATTGTTATTAATTGAACCGCTCTTTGAAGGGAAGGTTTGCTTTAGAAAGGATTCTGGTCTCTCATCGGCTAAGAAATACTATAAAAACAATCTGGCTGTATCAAAATAAACATATGAGGGGGGAAAATCAAGATTTCAGGCAGAGCAATTTTGAGTACATCGATTTTACTTGTACTAAATTCACTGATTCATTATATTTTTATAAAGCATCAATTATATATAGGGGTTTCCCAGTTGGCACTAGTGGTAAAGAAACCACCTGCCAACACAGGAGACATAAGAGATGCAGGTTCAATCCCTGGGTCAGAAAGATCACCTGGAAAGGGAAATGGCAACTGATTCCAGTATTCTTGCCTGGAGAATCCCATGGACACTGGAGCTTGGTGGGCTACAGTCCATAGGATCACAAAGGGTCAGACATGACCCAAGCGACTTAGCAGCATGCATGCAATTATACTTAGACATGAAAAGAATGGGAGTAAGAAGAGAAAAAGATCCTGCCTTAAAGAAATATATACAATTTTTGATATAGGACACATACAAAATAAAATGTATAAATAATATTTTATTATATGTTGAGTGTATATATATATATATATATATATATATACACACTAACACAGATATAGCACCTAACTTAGCTTCCATATTGTGACTATCTTATGACTATCTTCCATATTGTGACTATTGTACATAGCGCTACAATGAACACAGTGGTACATATGTCTTTCCAGTTAGTATTTTCATTTCCTTCAAATAAACAAATGTTATGTGAATGTAATGTACACATAGTGAATATAGCCAACAGCATTATGTACCAGCTTTATACGGTGACAGTTGATAACTGATCCATTTCATATCTGAGAAAATATAAAATCACTATTGATATACCTAGTAATATATTGTGTACCTGAAAGTAATATAGCATTATATGTTAATTATAATTCAGTAAAAACAGGGTCTCAAAATTAAGGATCTGTTTTTCTCCTCATCTTGTATATAAGAAACACTACTTGGTTAACACTAAAACATTCCTAGGCACAATCCAATTTCACTGAAAAGCTATTGCTCTCTGAATCAGCAGGGTTGAGTAAGCCAAAGTACATAACAAGCACAGCTTTTATAGAGCTCTCTCACAGTATGAAGAGAATGGGAAGCACTTTAGAAAACATCTCTATAGAAATCATTGATGTTATTTGGAACATGAAATAACTTTTATTCAACAGTCAGGTCTGTAGTCTTTGTGATGTGAACATATTTAATTGTTTCAGTAAACAAAAACTACCTTCTTCCTAAAGTTATGGTTTATGTTACAATACATGCTTAGAAAATTTGAATAATTTATTGCACAGTGGTGAAATATGGAGGAAAACTCATTTCTACTACAGGTAAAGACTGGAATGAATAGTTCAGTCACTTTAAAACATGACTCTTGGAATAAGAATTAGTAGAACACATAAGAACAACCCTCAAGGGTTGATAATATATAAATATTTTCTAATCAAGAACTGGAATTTGGAGATGGGGTGGCAAAAAGTAGATTCACTTAGTGAGAAATACATTCACTTTGCAGTTAAAGAGTGATAGCTATTCTAGATTTATACTATCCAAAGTTTTGTAAAGTAAAAATGTGTTGCTGCATTTTCTTTACTCTTTACCTCCAGTCAAGGCTGGAAATTATGCAGATCCTTTTGGATAGCAAAAAAAGCAAAGTCTGGGCAGGGGGAGAGAAAGGCAGTATTAATCAAGACAAAGAAAAATTCTTAACTATTCAAGATAAATGCCATTTGTGGTAACCAGCTATTGTCAGAAGAGCAAGTTCTTGGTGACTATGACATCCCAGAAGTGACAGTAATACTTAAACACGGTGTCATTTATGTGGCAAAATAAAGCTTATGTGAACCAGGAGTTAAAAGATCTTTGAAAGGAAGATTTTATGAACTCTCTCCTTTCAAGCATATAAGGTGGAAGAATCACCTCATTTTATAGATGAGTAAACTGAAGGCACATAGTAATTAAAATATTTTCCCCTCTTTTTGCACTGATGTGTGTGTGCTAAGTCACATCAGTTGTGTCCGACTGTTTGTGATCCTATGGACTGTAGCCCACCAGGCTCCCCTGTCCCATGCGATTCTCCAAGTAAGAATACTGGAGTGGGTTGCCATGCCCTCCTCCAGGGGATCTTCCTGACCCAGGGACTGAACCCGCATCTCTTACATCTCCTGCAAAGGCAGGTGGGTTCTTTACCACTAGTGCCACCTGGGAAGCCCCTTTTGCACTCATATATTCCTATAAACTAACAATATATGGATGATGGGGGAGTTCATCTCACATCCTGTGATCCCTCTCTGGACTAAGAAGAAAAAGATCTGAGACTATTTACCCATAGAGTACAACTAAAGTGACAAAAAGGGCCTTCTTTCATCTTACAACTGTACTCTAACTTAAGATACTACCTACTGCAATGGAAAAGTCACTAAACACTGTCACCAAAATTTGTTCTGCAGCATAATAATTGCACCCCCAACAGCCCCCCAACTAGACTTCTGGTCAAATGTGTTTCAACAAGAATACACACTTTCAGGAATGTTCACTGTGAATGTTAGCATATTTGTGATACAAAAATATGCACATATTTTCTTCTGTGGTTCAAGGTATTTTAAGTTTCACCTGTGAGATTCAAAGCAGCATTCACACAAACTAGTGAGTTTTCCTTTCTATGACTTGTGCAATAAGAGTATTCATCCCCTCACTCTCAGATCAATTCTTAGGCATTTTATCTTTTTAAATTGAATGTGGGCATAAAGAGGACACTGTCTTGATATAGTGTTTTATAAAAGCAACTTCTATTCTCTTACAGAATGATAAATTCACAAATTTAATGGACAGATAAAGAAGCAGGCATTTTAAATATGCAAAGTATAACCATGTGAAACATTCTAATGTTCATTCCCAACTGAATTCTCTGAACCAAAAAGAAATATTTTCCAATTTAACAGTTCATGTTACCCAAACGTTAGCTTGGCATTGGCAGATAGTTGGCAGTTTTTGTGGAAAATAAGAAGCAGATCATTTCTGTTTGTTAGGCTTCAATTTCTGCCTCTGTGAGTTAAACCCTAAGAAAAGGCAGCAGTGCTCAGTATATGCATTTTATAAACTTTCACATTGCAATTTCCTAGAGGCTCAGGTATTTGTTACTGCTAGAGTCAGTACTTAATTACAAGGATATAATAACAGATAAATATAATAACAAAAATATATGTTGAGCATTCACTATTGTTAAAGCTATTATGGCTCACAGAAACAAATAGAAAACAAACCTCTGCATTATTTTTCTAACTACCATAGCTAAAGAAACAGACTGTTCTTCAGTATGTGTGAAATTCCACTTTAGGTTCAAGCTACTACAATTTCACGGTTGAATCTTAAAAATTGTCACGGAGCCCCATTGAGTAAATCTCATATTTCCATGCATTCAAGGTCACTATTGAATATGACTGTAATGAGATTCGATACCTCTGTTTATTTGTCAGGGAGTGGGTTTTAAATTTGAACAGACTTTAATTGTGCTTATTCCATAACAAGCTGGGGTGACTTCTGTCCTGACAACTTGTCATAACAAAATTTCCACTTCTAAAACACAGTCTTTCAGTAATTCTACTCTTTGGTCAGATTTCCAGTGTGGAATTGAATTTATATCATGCCACATAAATACACAGAATACAGGTTTCTCATTTCATGTGATTTCTTTCTGAGAAGATAAGAATACGAACATTTATTCTATTAGAGTATATGTAAAATGCTCATTCAAAAATGAATCTTAATATCAGTTTCCAGGAATTTAAAATAGCATATAAAGAAAACTTTTTCACTCTGTGGTCAGAAAGTGCTCTATGTCAGCTATGTACCAAAAGTCATTTCTTGAACAGTATAATTGATGATGTAAACAGGACTGTCAGTAAGAATGACTAGTATTGGAACATTTATTAAGCCCTACATTATTACTAAATACAATAAAACTTAAAAGGACAGTTTCCTTTTCAGTGTCAAAGATTAAAGAATTACAACTTCTTAATAATATTATGGCCAACATAATTTTACATATTATAATGTTGATTTCAATGAAGATGTCAATTCATACTGATTATTATTCCTTTTTATTTGTTAAGAAGGGCCTAGACTGTTGCTTTTTGACTATTTAATGTAAATTGGTTCTTACTGCACTGCAATTACAAAAAAAGATTCATTTCCTATTATTCATTATAAAGTTTTATGTTGAGCTAATAAGTAAACAGTGAACTGATGAATGAGAACTCAATAAACTCAGTGATTTCGAACATTTTTGGTTGCATAGATAAATAATAATAGAGGCCATAAATCATTTTCTATTAACACATTTAAAGAGTAGCTTCACCCTAATATCTACTTTTAGTAATTAAATAAGATATTATTAGTTCAAAATATCTCAATATGTGCATTCAATTTCACAAAACACATTTTCTATCCCATATGCACTTATTCTGTGCAATTTTGTGATTTTAAGCTAGATAGGACCTGGGAAAAGGGAATGATACTGGTACTTAAATAGCTTACAGTTTACTGAGTGATAACTTAAAACTATAAAAACAATAATTCTTTCAGAATAATACAGTATTAAGTCCCAGAAGTGTTGCACATATAAAATGCTTTGAAACTACACAGAAAGAATTACTCCTAATTGATTACAATAAAGCAAGAGGAATTATGGAGAAAGTGAACATCTAAGCAGTGTATTAAAGGATGGTTTAAATCTATATTTAAGAGAAATGTACAGAAATTTATCCCAGGCAGTGGAAGCGGCATTGGTAAAGACATGGAAAAAGAAAGACATAGCATATATATGGGTAATCGTGTGTGTTCAAACTTAAGACGCACAGTAAAAAATAGATTTGAAAAGATATGTCAAGCTCTAGAAAAGCAGAACAACATTGTAGGAAGAATTAACTTATTTACAAGGTCAGATTGCTGAAGAAGGAAAATCTGGGTAGGCTACTTGATACAGGAAAAATGAGCTGCACTTGGAGCCTGAAGATGTGCACTGCAATCATCTCAGAGATATGGACAGGGCCCTTAACCTTTTAAATGCCTCAGTTCTGATCTGTAAAATAGAGCAACTCAGGACTTACTGTGAGGGGTAACTGAAAGAATAAAGGTTTAAAGTTTTCTGAAGATGGCAGAGAACTTATATGCAGAGTACATGATGAGAAACGCTGGGCTGGAAGAAGCACAAGCTGAAATCAAGATTGCTGGGAGAAATATCAATAACCTCAGGTATAGAGACGACACCACCCTTATGGCAGAAAGTGAAGAGGAACTAAAAAGCCTCTTGCTGAAAGTGAAAGAGGAGAGTGAAAAAGTTGGCTTAAGGCTCAACATTAAGAAAACTAAGATCATGGCATCTGGTCCCATCACTTCATGGGAAATAGATGGGGAAATAGTGGAAAAAGTGTCAGACTTTATTTTTGGGGGTTCCAAAATCACTGCAGATGGTGATTGCAGCCATGAAATCAAAAGATACCTACTCCTTGGGAGGAAAGTTATGGCCAGTCTGTATAGCATATTGAAAAGTGGAGACATTACTTTGCCAATGAAGGTTAGTCTAGTCAAGGCTATGGTTTTTCCAGTAGTTGCATATGGATGTGAGAGTTGGACAGTGAAAAAGGTTGAGCACTGAAGAACTGATGCTTTTGAACAATGGTATTGGAGAAGACTCTTGAGAATACCTTGAACTGCAAGAAGATCCAACAAGTCCATCCTAAAGGAAATCAGTCTTGGCATTGGAAGGACTGATGTTGAAGCTGAAACTCCAATACTTTGGCCACCTCATGCAAAGAGTTGACTCATTGGAAAAGACCTTGACGCTGAGGAAGATTGGGGGCAGGAGAAGAAGGGGAAGACAGAGGATGAGATGGCTGGATGGTATCACCAACTCGATGGACATGGGTTTGGGTGGACTCCGGGAGTTGGTGACAGACAGGGAGGCCTGGCATGCTGCAGTTCATGGGGTCTCAAAGAATCGGACACGACTGAGTGACTGAACTGAACTGAACTGAACTGAAGATGGCATACAGATGATATATCTCAAAATGTATTAGAGCTTAGCCTTAAAACACTTAAACTCGCCTGTAAGGTATGGAATGACCGAATTTGGATTCAGAAAGATGCTTGGGTTAATTGGTCCTGTCTTCATGTTACAATAGGAAAAAGAAAATAAAAATACTACTATTGCTGGTCTATGAAGCCTTTAGTCACTACAGTTTCATGTTGTTTCAAGAGAGGTAATTTTTTATTAATTATATTTCATATATTTCCATTTGCAATGTTTCACATACTTTTACCACCGAGCCACCAGGCTTCCCAACAATGTTGTACATATTTTTAAAATATAAATTAGACTGTGTTTGAGATTACCCCTCCTACTGCCTCATATCATTTGATCCAGCTTTAGAATGCAAACTGAGCTCAGAACCACGGTTGGGAGAAATGCCAAGATTGACCACATTGTTAATGACCCTGGCCAAAGCTATATGAAACAGGAAGAAAACTGATTCCTGGGCAGTCAAATTATAGCATGAATAATAATTAATCAAGCTAGTAAGGCTATTTGTATTAACATCAAACATGAAATATTGAGCTGGTAGGTAGAGAAGAGGGGCTTCCCAGGTTGTTCAGTGGTAAAGAATGCCTGCCAATGCAGGAGCCACAGGAGACATGGGTTCGATCCCTGGGATGGGAACAAGGAAATGGCAACCAACTCCAGTATCCTTGCCTGGGAAATCCCATGGACAGAGGAGCTACAATCCATGGATTAGCAAAGAGTCTGATATGACTGAGCACCTGAGCACACACATACATAGGGGGAAAAGAAACAGAAGCAGAAAATAAAGACTAGCTTTGCTAATTTACATTAATGATTCAGTAGAATAAAGATGGGGTTTCCCTGGTGGCTAAGTTGGTAAAGAATCCAATTGAGCCACCTGCAATGCGGGAGACCTAGGTTTGATCCTTGGATTGGGAAAATCCCCTGGAGGAGGGCATGGCAAGCCACTCCAGCATTCTTGCCTGGAGAATCCCTGTAAACAGAGGAGTCTGGCAGGCTGCTGTCCACAGTGTTGCAAAGAGTTGGACACAACTAGGTGACTAAGCACAGTACAGAATAAAGATGAATGAAATTCTGGAAGTCAAGTTCCAAAGCTGTGTTGGACCTAGACACATCTCCAACTTTCTGAGCTGCATTTTCGGCAGGCCTTGTAACCAATAAAAATTGAGATTTAAGTCTCGTTACAGAGACTTTTTTGATTAAGCTTTTTCAGTTTTCTGTCAGGATTGGTCTCATGGATAATATTCTAGTCTTTTTTATGGCCATTGTGGTTTTTTTTTTCCAATAAAACCTTAAAGATTTTATGTAACCTTAAATCTTCTTAGCAAAACAATTCTACCAACAGTGAAGTTACAACTCTTTCAACAAAATCTATTGTATTATGTATCATGAGTGACAGAATTGTGATGTTACCAGAATTTGCATATAACCTGCAATTTATCTAATCAATGGGTAGATCCATTGAAGTACATGATGCATGCTAATATGATTTGTCATGTGTGTTGAAGTAGATCGAAATACATAGCTTCTGTGGTATACAATTCTCTAAGAATTAATATGGTTGTTCAGTGGATTCTGTAAGAGGATGTGCTCTACATTTGCTTTCAAAAATTTACATATCAGGGTCTTTAAGTATTGTAATGCATAACTATAAACCTTCAATCTTTTGAGTGCACAGAATCAGATAGCTTCAGTTCTTAAATGCCATATTTGATCAAATCTAATGTTGCCATCATTTACAAGATATAGTATGTATGTATGTATGTCCTCAAAGTCACCACAGCCAAATATGGTTTTGAAAGCTATCTTAGTTCAGAAATGTTACTATGTGAAAAACTGTATATCTTAGAATTGTTGCAACAGTATGTAAATAAATCATCTAGTTACTCAACTTGTTCATTCTGATGATAATTAAAAAATACTCATCACAAAGAATGGACAAGTTTTCTAATTCTTGGCAATTAAGACCCAAATCTGAGCCTCCTCAAACACAGTTAAATGTAATTTCTACCCACCATATTGCATGAAATTGTATGTAATCTACAATCACAAGAGAAGACAATTGTTACTTACTCCAACAATGCAAGTTGTATTAATGTATTTATTCAATAAACTTTTACAAAATATTTTATATCATATATATCCACATAGACTATACATACTAATATAAAATTAGTAAAACAGTATCATTTCTATTTTTAAATCAATGTTACTTCCCACTTCTACTGATAGCTTTTGTCAGATTATATATATTTTAAAAAAATTTAGAACATATTCTTTACTTTCCACTAAATTATAATCAACTCCTCATTCTGCTCCATATATAAAATTTAGACAGTCTCTTTTACAAATACTGTTTAATTCACTTATATGTTACTATGAACTCTTAGTTATTTCTTGTTGTTGTATAGATATGTTGTATCTATATGTTGTATAGAAAATTAATCATTGTGCACAAAGATTTTGTCAGTTAAGCATTCCCATAACTCTTTAACCACTTTCCATGACACTTAACTCAAAGAGTTTCAATGATTCATTTCCCTTTTATTGTTAGAGAAACAAGAATTTAAGCTGTGTTATTCTATAAAAAAATGAAATAAAACTTTAGAGTTTTTGCCTCTCTTGATACCTGGTGCTATCTCTTGTGTGATAGCAAATTATTTGATCAAGAAATTTCAATATTTCAACAATTGACATAAGAAACACTAACTTCAATAGCTTTCTTATTTTGAAAAAGGAAAACATCTTTTATTCTAAAAAATTTGAAGTCTTGAAACAGAAAAAAATAGTCCACAATGTCAGAAGATGTTTCAATAAATAAAGCAACTCAATTTTCAAGAAGTATCTTTGTACATACCTTAATCATACTATTAGAGGATCTTTCTGACTAATGTTTAGTCTAGTGTCTAACTCAATTATCTGTATATATAGAGAGAAAGTCATGTGGATTTAAAAAGGCATATCCTCTGTCATCTTCATTCATTTTGACTTTAAATTTACTATTCACATATGACTTAGTGGCTGTAAAATCTTCAGATACAAATATAAAAGAACCACTTTGCTGTAACTTTGTCTATATTTCCTATTATACTTGAAAAGACTGTATTTTTTTTCTATGAAATGTTTTTCAGAGCCCTCAAGCCAGTGATAGCATGACAAATGAAGGAAAGATACACAGTTCTGTTAAATATCATCTTTGATAAGCAGTCCATGGGGCTCATGGTTTGAATCTATAAACTTTAACAGACTTCAAATTCTCCATTCAAGCATTCAATGTTTGATTCTTTGTTACTTAGCTATTATATAATAATGAGCCTGATTAGAAGAGCCTGTCAAATCTGTGAATTGTTTGTGTGAATTTCCAGCTAACGTAGTCTAGTATCAGCTCTAAGTAAATGTGCTTAGGGAGAAATATTACTATGTTTTAATATTTAAACTATATTAGGTATGTTAAAATAATATTGCTTCAAATTATATTATCATACTTTTCTGCTAAAATATGGTCTTGGGTTAAATTAAAACTCTATAATACAATCAAATATAATTTCAAATAAAATTATATTACTGTGCTATCACTTTAGCGTAACATATGCAAAAGAAAATGTACAGAACACCTAAGTTATACATCTTTGAAAATACCATTTTCCCCCCTCTGAGTGAAACATTTGTTTGGCACACAACACAGGAAACTGATATCTAATTACAGACCATTAATACACCTATTGGTCATACTATGTTATAAATATAGACCTTTAAATTACACAATGTTATATTACCAAACAAAAAGAGAATTTGAGTAGATACATAGATTTCAAAGTACTAAAGTTTAATACTTGATGATACGGATCTCCTAAAAGATAGATAAGGCTTAGAGTAAGATTGTAAGATATCTCTTACAATAAGAGACATCTGAGTCTTGTGACATTGGGGGCATGGTAAGATATTCAAGGCAGAGTATCAGGTTATGTGAAGCCCTAGAAGTAAGGAACATAAAGTTGGGATTGAGAGCTTTCATCAGTGTACTGCTGTTGGAGTTTGGATTGGAGGCAAGAGTGAAATGTGAGGATGTAGATTAAAACATAGATGAGATCAGGACATTGTAAGTCGTGCTGTTGATGGTAAATTTTATCCCTGAAGTTCCAAGAGGCCAGTAAGTGATTTTGCACTGGAAAGTAACTTGGTTGGATTTATAGTTTTAGAAGATTGCCTGTGACATTATTTGGGGAATGAATTGAAGTTAAACAAGATAGATAGCAGGTTGCGGTAAATCCAAGTAAAAAATGATAAAAGACAAACAAACAACAGAGTGAATGAAGAGAAAAGAGGTTTGGGCCATTATGTTTAACAACAGCTAAATGAAGACTGCAGGGATATAAATCACTGGGGTTTAAAAGAATACCACTTGTCTATTAGACATAAAACGCCTGAGGTGACAACACAAGGGTAGACAGGAGAGAGCACAAAGATGATTCCTATCATCTCAGGGTTATTTGTCGATCTCCTGAGGACCAACGTCATTTCTATATGATTAGAATTAATAACCCTTAGGTGACAACTGGCTTTACTTCTTCACTTCCCAATCTAAAGCTTTATACATGTGGCCTCCACAGATAAACTCAGCCATTCATCTTCATACTTCGATAGATAGCCACTTCTTGTCAGAAGGTTCAGTGACAAAGGTCAGAGGCCAAAATGTTCTATCTGAATATAGTCTCTGAACTATGTCATGTGCTATTATCATGAGGTGTCACTTAGCCGTAAGTGAAAATTACTTATTTTCCACTTTATTTTTCCTAAAATTATCCTCATCTGTAATGTGGCAAACATTTTACACATGTATGTATATTAGTGTATACACACACACACACACACACACACACACACACACACACACACACAAGGAATAAGAAAAAACCAGAAAAATAGCACAGGAGAAGACATAAAGATTTGAATATCAATTACTATTTTTTAGTATATAACATCTAAAGATCATCTGACAAAGGGTGCTAGATTGAAACATGTCCAAGACAACAAATTTAAGACTAGTTGAAGGCTCTTCTGAGTTGAGGGATGAATATATTCAATGAATATTCAGTTTAATTAAATAGTAATGGGATGCAACCAAAATAGTCATGCAATCAAAACAAGAAAACACTGTTTCCACAGATTACCGAACTGGTTATTTTTAACGTGCCAAATTTATTTCTCATTGGTTTTCTCGGTGTAATGTGGTAAGTAAACACCTCCACATTTACACTGAATTTTTCATAGTAACATAAGGTAATATTAATTTCAAAAAGCAAACCAAATGAAAAATAAACCTCCAGTGGGTTTTGCCCTTCCCATGTACCTCAAATAGTTTATTTCTATACTAATATCTATAGCAGATTGGTGATAAGTGAAATACAGAAACTTGATATACTTGAAGAAATTCATTTTAAAAGTAAGAGTTATAAAAGTGTTTGAGATTGTATTCCCTGTATCCAATTTATTTCATCAGTATGTGGTATCTCATGGTTCAGACATTTTCACCTGGGAATACAAATGTGGCTACTGTGAATTACTATACTTGATCATCTGTGAGGGCATGATCATCTATGAGCAAGAGACTGTCCCTGGACATTTCACATCCTTTTCTTTTTGGTATTGCCTATTCTGTTCTATTGTAACTCCCTTCCACTTGTGGCACACAAATCTGATCAAGAAAAGTACAAAATAAATTAAATAAAATTGAAAACAGGAAGTTTCATAAAAATGATGCAGATAAAATTAGCTCATGGTTTCTAAACAAAAGAGATGAATGTCAACTATAAATGATGTAATGTAATCAGAAATACCTCAAAAAGCAAGTCCATCCATTCATGCCTACTGTCTTGCTTATGCTTCAGTGTTTACTGCTTATACTTTTGGTGATAGTAATTTATTTCATTGGCACTGAAAGTCATTTTGGTAATAACTGTGCTTATACCACATGGCTTTTTACTATCTTTATTCAAAAAACAGCTAGGCTTATCATAGACTTTCTGTAAATATAATGCAAATTAATGAATAGAATAGAAAAATAGTAAAAATCAGTAAAATCTGTTAAAATAGCCAATAAGAAAGAAATTACTATCTGCAATTTAGAGCTTAATCATAAAACTTAAAAAAATCATTGTAGAAAATGAAATCATTTTTGTTCATATTATAAAATTACATACTTTTCATACATTGCACAATATACAGGGAGCAAATTTGGACAATTTTGCATAGAAAACACCTCATGTCAAAGTAAAATAAATGAATTAAGCTTATTTTAACTTTTGGCAAATTCAGGTTTGTCTTAATTTGATGACATTTTAAAAATTAAGATTTACTTTATCAATATTTATTTCATAATATAGATCTTAGAAAATTAATACTGAACTTTTAAATAAAAATTATACAGTGGAATAGCATTCAAAAGAAACATGTGACAGAGAAAAAATAATGAAAAGTGGTAAGAATTGGCAAGGGCTCCAACTCCACAGTAAACACATTTAAGTGGAAACTTGTCCTTATATACAATTATAAAAATTCAGGCTTTACAACCACAGTGGATAAGGCAAAACTGAAAAATACATTTTTTTTTCTGCAAATTTTCATGCAACATGGCACATTTCTAGTAGAACTCTGAGGTTTCTGTGGTGAACTGATTCTGCCAAATTTCCTTTTACACCAGGTAGTCCTTCCCTGGGGTAGCATAGAACATGCAGGTTTTCAGTATGGAGCATGGTTCACTGCAACACATGCTACTGTACCTCTTATAAGAAACAGTAATCATATGTCATTCTGTGATCTACTGCTGTGTTCTGCTACCGGTTTCATAAATAAAGTTGAGAGGTCATTTCCACCATAAATTTCTGTTTGTCAGATATCTTCAGTCAAAAGAAAATATGTATTGCAAAATGGAAGGCCAAAGCTAAAAACAATTTTTCCACCAAGGTGATCTTTTATATATCTAATGCTGGTCAATGTAACTGTGAAATTAGAGACTGTATCAAAATTATTTCTGTTATAATTTTGCAAACTTATGTGTTTTCAGAAAGTGTATACACAGGTACCTTTGTGAGAGTTTTTACAAAATCTTTTTTTGGATAAAAATATGCTGCTTTGTATAAGAGTACAAATTCACTTAAAATAGAATGCCAGAGATTTGAAAACACTGACATACTAGGAAATTAACTGCATATTTCATACTTTGTAAAGTTAACAACTACAGATATTTATCAAGTAGTATTAGTTTGTATATAGAAGAAAATAATGCCCTGGTAATATATCTGATCGCAAGCATAGCCAATGGGATAGAATTTAATCATTTGCTAGTATAGGTTTCCATCAATACAGATGAAAAAGGAGTTGTCAAGTAAAATGCTAGCTCATGAACTTTAAGTTTCTAAAAAGAATGCTTAGGTTCATGTTAACTTATTTATGTTCCAAAATATTTTTAAATTAACTCAAGCAAAATTAATTCCAGTGGAAAATTGCAGAACTTTAGCCACTGAGTTGGCATCAACTACAAAATGTAACTGCTAGAAGAGATTGAGAAATTCTATTTTCAACTCCTAGGGTCCAGCTTATCAAGATATTGGATTAGAATCCCTGTTAATGGTAGAGAAGTGCATTGCATAGTCATCTTGCTCTCCACCACCAAAAACAATAAACACGAGAGGAACAGAGTATGGTGGGATGAGCAGTCTCAACTATTAATATCAGAAAGACTCATTACATTTCACTACTCCACCTCTTCTCCACATGTCTTGCAAAGTGACATATCGTTTAACTTCAGTTTTCTCAAACATAAAATTGAGAGACTAATACTTAATATATAGAAGAATTTGGAAAATTAAATTTGAAGTTATATATAAAATGCCTATTGAGACACATGGCAAGCGATTGAAAAAAAATGCAATAATAGTTATTAATATAATGACCTTAAAGTGAAAAATTAGAGGTGGATGAAGTATAGGGTCACAAACCCACATTTGTTCAAATCTGCTTTATGTCTTTAGTGATAGATCTTAGAGGATAAATCTGGAAATTATATCAAAGACTGTTTCCCACAATAAAAACAGCAAAAATGGAAAGACATCTCCAAGACCAAATGAGACTTAGACTGAAAATTCATTCTGGGCTCGGCTCAGAAAACATCATATCTGTTGAGAAGTTCTGAAAGGCTGGACAAGCTCCTGAAAACTTTGTATTCTCCTACCAGCCACCATATGGGCTTCCCAGATAGTTCAGTGGTAAAGAATCTGCCTACCAATACAGGTGATACAGAAAACACAGGTTCAATCCTTGGGCCAGAAAGATCCCTTGGAGGAGGAAATGGCAACCCACTCCAGGATTCTTTTCTGGAGAATGCTCATGGACAGAGGAACTTGGTAGGCTATATAGTTCATGAGGTTACAAGAACACATTCACATGCACACCAGCCAGCATAAAGCACTGTAGTTAGGCTACACTCATGATCAAACCACATCTGTTACAACAACTTTCCCATTGCTAATAGAAAACATCATGGGATCACTTTGATGTGGAGATATCTTGGAACTTTTTCTGAAGTGACAATATTTCCTCCAAATTCTGCTTAATTCTAGAGTGATTAAAGTCAGAAGACACAAGAAAACACTGAAAAAAGTGCTATAACAAAGAACTTTTATAGAACTATTTGACTTGAGCCCTTGTATCTTGCTTCATTTAAACAAACATGAACCCTTCAGTTTTCCTTTAAACGTGTTTGAAGTCGTCATCAAGACAGTATGGTACTGGCACAAAGACAGAAATATAGATCAATATAACAAAATAGAAAGCCCAGAGATAATCCAAGCACATGTGGACACCTTATCTTTGAAAAAGTAGGCAAGAATATACAATGGAGAAAAGATAATCTCTTTAATGAATGGTGCTGGGAAAACTGGTCAACTGCTTGTAAAAGAATGAAATTAGAACACTTTCTAACACCATACACAAAAATAAACTCAAAATGGATTAAACATCTAAAGGTAAGACCACATGGACCACAGCTTTGTGTAACTCAATGAAACTAAGCCATGCCATATAGGGCCACCCAAGATGGACAGGTCATGGTGGAAAGGTCTAATAGAATGTGGTCCACTGGAGAAGGGAACGGCAAACCACTTCAGTATTCTTGCCTTGAGAACCCCATGAACCGTATGAAAAGGCAAAAAGACAGGACACTGAAAGATGAACTCCCAGGTCAGTAGGTGCCCAATATGATACTGGAGATCAGTGGAGAAATAACTCCAGAAAAAATTAAGGCATGGAGCCAAAGCAAAAACAACACCCAGTTGTGAATGGGACTGGTGATAGAAGCAAGATTCAATGCTGTAAAGAGCAATATTGCATAGGAACTGGAAATGTTAGGTCCATGAATTAGGGCAAATTGGAAGTGGTCAAACAGGAGATAACAAGAGTGGACATCGACATTCTAGGAATCAGTGAACTAAGATGGACTGGAATGGGTGAATTTAACTCAGATGACCATTATATCTACTACTGTGGGCAGGGATCCCTTACAAGAAATGGAGTAGCCATCATAGTCAACAAGAGTCTGAAATGCAGTACTTGGATGCAATCTCAAAACCGACAGAATGATCTCTATTCATTTCCAAACCAAACCATTGAATATAAGGCAAATCAAGTTGATGCCCCAACCAGTAATGCCAAAGAAGCTGAAGTTGAATAGTTCCATGAAGACCGACAAGACTTTCTAGAACTAATACACCAAAGAGATGTCCTTTTCATTATAGGGGACTGGAATGCAAAAGTAGGAAGTCAAGAAGCACCTGGAGTAACAGGCAAATTTGGCTTTGGAGTACATAATGAAGCAGGGCAAAGGCTAATAGAGTTCTGCCAGGAGAACACACTGGTCATAACAAACAACCTTTTCCAAAAATACAAGAGAAGACTCTACAAATGGACATAACCAGATGGCCAACACGGAAATCAGACAGATTATATTCTTTGTAGCCAAAGATGGAGAAGCTTTATGCAGTCAGCAAAAACAAGACTGTGAGCTGACTGTGGCTCAGATTATGAATTATTTATTGCCAAATTCAGATTTAAATTGAAGAAAGTGGGAAAAACTACTAAACCATCCAGGTACGACTATACAGTGGAAGTGAGAAATAGAGTTAAAGGACTAGACCTGATAGACAGAATGCCTGATGAACTATGGATTCGTGACATTGTACAGGAGACAGGAATCAAGACCATCCCCAAGAAAAAGAAATACAAAAAAGCAAAATTACTGTCTGAGGGGATCTTACAAACAGCTGTGAAAAGACGGGAAGCTAAAAGTTAAGGAGAAAAGGAAATATATACTTATTTGAATGCAGAATTCCAAAGAATAGCAAGGAGAGATAAGAAAGCCTTCCTCAGTGATCAATGCAAAGAAATAGAGGAAAACAATAGAATATGAAAGACTAGAGATCTCCTTAAGAAAATTAGAGATACCAACGCAAAATTTCATGCAAATATGGGCTCAATAAAGGACAGAAATGGTAGGGATATAACAGAAGCAGAAGATATTAAGAAGAGGTGGCAAGAATACACAGAAGAATTGTACAAAAAAGATCGTCATGATGCAGATAATCACGATGGTGTGATCACTCACCTAGAGCCTGACATCCTGGAATGCAAAGTCAAGTGGGCCTTAGGAAGCAGCACTATGAACAAAGCTAATGGAGATGATGGAATTAGAGTTGAGCTATTTCAAATCCTGAAAGATAATGCCATGAAAGTGCTTCACTCAATATGCCAGCAAACATGGAAAACTCAGCAGAGGCCACAGGACTGGAAAAGGTCAGTTTTCATTCCAATCCCAAAGAAAGGTGATGCCAAAGAATGCTCAAACTATTGCACAATTGCACTCATCTCACACACTAGTAAAGTAATGCTCAAAATTCTCGAAGCCAGGCTTCAGCAGTACGTGATCCGTGAACTTCCAGATATTCAACTTTCAGATGATTTTAGAAAAGGCAGAGAAACCAGAGATCAATTGCCGACATTCACTGGATCATCGAAAAAGCAAGAGAGTTCCAGAAGAACATCTATTTCTGCTTTACTGACTATCCCAAAGCCTTTGACTGTGTGAATCACAATAAACTGTGAAAAATTCTGAAAGAGATGGGAATACCAGACAACCTGACCTGCCTCTTCAGAACCCTGTATGCAGGTCAGGAAGCAACAGTTAGAACTGGACATGGAACAACAGACTGGTTCCAAATAGGAAAAAAGTACGTCAAGACTATGTATTTGTCACCCTGCTTACTTAACTTACATACAGAGTATATCATGAGAAATGTTGGGCGGGATGAAGCACAAGCTGGAATCAAGATTGCCCGGAGAAATATCAATAACCTCAGATATGCAGATGACACCACCCTTATGGCAGAAAGTGAAGAAGAACTAAAGAGCCTCTTGATAAAAGTGAAAGAGGAGAGTGAAAAAGTTGACTTAAAGCTCAACATTCAGAAAACTAAGACATGGCATCTGGTCCCATCACTTCATGGCAGATATATGGGGAAACAGTGGCTGACTTTAGTTTTCTAGGCTCCAAAATCACTGCAGATGGTGACTGCAGCAATGAAATTAAAAGATGCTTACTCCTTGGAAGGAAAGTTATGACCAACCTAGAGAGCATATTAAAAAGCAAGGACATTACTTTGCCAACCAAGGTCTATGTAGTCAAGGCTATGGTTTTTCCAGTAGTCATGTATGGATGTGAGAGTTGGATGGTTAAGAAAGCTGAGCACCAAAGAATTGATGCTTTTGAACTGTAGTGTTGGAGAAGACTCTTGAGAGTCCCTTGGACTGCAAGGAGATCCAACCAGTCCATCCTAAAGGAGATCAGTCCTGGGTATTCATTGGAAGGACTGTTGTTGAAGCTGAAACCCTAATACTTTGGCCACCAGCTGTGAAGAGGTGACTCATTGGAAAAGACCCTGTTGTTAGGAAAGATTGAGGGTAGGTGGAGAAGGGGATGACAGAAGATAAGATGGCTGGATGACATCATCAACTCAACCGCCATGGTTTTGCATGGACTCTGGGCATTGGTGATGAACAGGGAGGCCTGGCATGCTGTGGTTCATGGGGTCAAAGAGTCAGACATGACTGAGTGACTGGACTGAACTGAAAACAATAAAACTCCCAGAGGAAAACATAGGCGAAACACTCTTTGCCATCAATCACAGCAGGATCCTCTATGACCAACCTCCCACAGTAATGGAAATAAAAGCAAAAATAAACAAAAAGGACCTAATTAAACTTAAAAACTTTGCATAATGAAGGAAACTATAAGCAAGCTGAAAAGGCAGCCTTCAGAATGGGAGAAAATAATAGCAAATGAAGCAGCTGACAAAGTATTAATCTCAAAAATATACAAGCATCTCACGCAGCTCGATTCCAGAAAAATAAATGACCCAATCAAAAAATGGGCCAAAGAACTAAACAGGCACTTCTCCAAAGAAGACATACAGATGGCTAACAGACGTATGAAAAGGTAGTCAACATCACTCATTATCAGAGAAGTGCAAATCAAAACCAAAATGAGGTACCATCTCACATAGGTCAGAATGGCTGCTATCAAAAATTCTACATAAAATCAATGCTGGAGAGAGTGCAGAGAAAAGGGAACCCTTTTACACTGTTGGTGGGAATGCAAACTTGTACAGCCACTATGGAGAACAGTGTGGAGATCCCTTAAAAAACTGGAAATAGAACTGCTATATGACCCAGAAATCCCACTGCTGGACATACATACCAAATAAATCTAAATTGAAACAGACATGTGTACTCCAATGTTCATTGCAGCACTGTTTACAATAGTTAGGACATGGAAGCAACCTAGTTGCCCATCAGCAGACAAATAGATAAAAAAGCTGTGGTACATATACACAATGGAATATTACTCAGCTGTTAAAAAAATGCATTTGAATAAGTTCTAATGAGGTGGATGAATCAGAGCCTATTATACAGAGCGAAGTAAGTCAGAAAAACACCATTACAGTATATTAATGCATATATATGGAATTTAGAAAGATGGTAATGATGACCTTATATGTGAGACAGCAAAAGCGACACAGATGTAAAGAAGAGACTTTTGGACTCTGTGAGAGAAGGTGAGGTTGGGATGATTTGAGAGAATAGCATTGAAACATGTATATTACCATATGTGAAATATATCGCCAGTCCAGCTTTGATGCATGAGACAGGGAACTCAGAGCCAGCGCACTGGATGACCCTGAGGAATTGGATGGGGAGGGAGTGGGGAGGGAGGGTCAGTATAGGATAGCCATGCATCTACACCCATGGCTGATTCATATCAATGTATGGTAAAAACCACTAAAATACTGTAAAGTAATTAGACTCCAATTAAAATAAAGTAATTAATTTATAATTAATTAATTTAAAAAGTGTTTAAAGTCAAGAGAGTACTCTTCAGCTCTCAGTTTATTCTTATTAAAACATTTTAATATTTATCTTTAATTGAAAGATAATTGCTTTACAATATTGTGATGGTTTCTGCTATACATCAACATGAATCAGCCATAGGTATACATATATCCCCTTCCTCTTGAAACTCCTCTTGATCAACAAAACAAATTGAGTAACAATGAATAACAAAAGAAAATATTTTCTCTTGTGTAGAGTGATCAGGAACAACTTAACCATGTTAGTTATTCAACTTAGATCATAATGTTATTCACTCTAACTTAAGTCTAACCATGTAGCATCAAGTACTTCACAGCATACCTTAAAAACTACACATTTGGAAAAAAAAATGTGTAAGTAAACAAATAGAAAAGCAAAAGAAATTATAATATGCATTAGTTTTTAAGCTCTTCTATTGCACTAATGAAACTAACTTAGTAAATATATTTGCCAGATCTGGATTTAATGGAATATAAAAAATCAGAGCTATTTGGTTTAAACAGACTGACAATAATATTCAAGCCCTCTAACACAAACCATAATGAAAGGGGAACAATTTACCCTCTTTTCTCACCACTAATTTGGAAGTTCTGAATATTGAATGACTGTGCTCATGTGATAGTTTCTGCAAGTTTTAGTATCATCAAGTGATATGTATCTGGTATTCTTATCACTTTAAAATGTATTGACAAACTAGATTGATTATTTTGATCCTACTTAAAGTCTTTTTATTAAGGCCATGAATTATTATAACTTCTAAAGAAGTTAGGGCAAAGGATTTGATGCCCTTCCTTCTAATGTGCTTCATTCAGAATTTTTAAATTAAGAGATTCATCAAATCTTTCTTCCAGTAAAAGTGTTACTTTTATTCATATCAGTCTACATAAATATATTTTAGACTTTATGTGGACCAGGACTTATTTCATAGGTAATGAAAATGCTTTTGGTAAGTGTAATGTTTGATGCAGTGAACATAAATCTGATTCATTATATTGTGAATGGTCAACAATCCCATCTCTCTATATAAATATACTTTAGAAAGTAGACCAACTCAGATGTTATTACTATTTTAAAAAGGAACACAGTCAACCTGCAGTTAAACGGAAGTAAAATATGTAAGTAATTAATGCACTAAAAATTAACAGAAAGATAAATCATTTCTTGTCAGTCAGCAAAGTAGAAGACAAGAAGATGGACTGTACACTTACAGAAGGACAAAATGAAAAGTGATTTGAATGTCTTAATGAACCATAACCAAATCATTCTATTTTCAAGCCTTCAGACAATTAGAAAATAAAAAAGTTGGATTTGGTGATTGTTGATGCCTGAATTTCAATTTCAGTGTTAACTAGCCCACAAGGTTTTTCTCCTCTATTTTCTACATGAAAAAAATCAGACAAATTGCATAACTTTTTTCTAATCTTAACTCTTGCTTTCTCTCTGACTCATCATTGAATAAATAGGGGGGGTCCATGAATCAACTTTAGAACAATCTCTCATCCTCTTGAAACTGTATGTAAAATTGTAAAAATTCATGCCTGAACATCCTTTGTTCTGTAATTAAAAAAAAATACAGTTTCTAGATCCCTGCACCCAAAAAGTAAGAAGGTGAAATGACTTGCCATGTCACTGCAAAAGTAAACTTTAAGTTATCCCAAACAGGAATTTGCTTTTTAAATTAAAACTGTTATGAATATAGCATATTTAATTACTATTGTTTTATATTCTGAGTTTTACAAACAGAAAGTCCAGCTACAAATTTAGAAAAGGTGTTTGCAATACTTAAAATACTTTTATTTTATATTTTAACTCAACTTTTTGAACAATATGAAACATTAAAAGAAGTTAGGTGGGCCACATACCTAGCTGTTACATCTTTCAGAAGAATGTGGTATCACATTTTATTTTATTTTAAATCTTTATTGGAATATAGTTGATTTACAAAACTGTGCTAGTTTCTGCTGCACAGCACAGTGAATTAGTTATACATATACACATATCCACACTTTTTAAGATTCTTAAGTCATTCCCATATAAGTCATTACAGAGTATTAAGTAGAGTTCCCTGTGCTATATAGTAGGTCCTTATTAGTAATCTCTTTTATATAAAGGAATGTGCTCATGCCAGTCCCAATCTCCCAGTAGTATCACACTTTAAATTTGCTCTCAATAGCCTTGTGTTGGAGATCTAAAAATTCTTCTCTTCTTTATTAATCAGGTTAAACCCCCAACACACACTCTCACACATTCTCTCTCTCTCAAACACACACACATATACACACATCCACACACCTTTTGAAAGAAAACAATGCATGTTGGGACAGTTGGGCACCCTTTTGATTGAAGTATTAATCAAACATTTTAGTTTATTTGCACTATTTATTCAGCAAATTCCAACATTTTTAAAAGGTTGATTTATTTTGCTAAAAATTTATTAAATATATAGTCTTCCAAACTAATAAAACTAATTCTGAGTCAAAAGCATTTTTATTAACACTAGGGACTAACATAAATTGAAAAAGGTTGTGGAAGCTTAAGCCAGCAAATATAAAAGCACTACTTATAGCCTTTCATATCTATGCTGACAAGGGATTAAACTAATAAAATTCTCATATGATAATAATTCAATTTATAGTAGAGTCTTCAGCCTTATTTTTATATTTAAAAATTATTATATTCCCACATCCAGAGTATATTCAATGTTACTGTATGAACTCAATTCATTTAAATGCCCATGTTTCAATGTTTACATGTATATTTTGCCCAACACAAAACATTTTTTTAAGGTTCTACAATTTAAAGTAAAATAGGTCAATGCAACCAGTGAAAGAACTGGAAAATACTAATAAGATCAAGCCAACTCACCTGAATTATCTCATGTATATAGATACTTCCTGAAGTTCTGCTGTACCAAACTTTTGGAAGGTAAGCTGAAAGCTGAGGAAGCAGCCAAAATGATGGCAAGCATCCACCTCATGACTGCATAACTAGATTCACTGTTTAAACAGATGAGCTATTTTCTATTATCTCTAGAGAACTAAACTACTGAAATGTGTGTGTGTGTGTGTGTGTGTGTGTGTCTTGTGTGCCTGTGGGAGTAAACCTGATTGAAAATGACAGTTAATAGGATTAATAAGAAAAATCTATTCTCTGATTGCAGCTATTTTTACATCAACATGTAGTCTCCGAGAGTGAAAGTTTTCATTTTTTCGATCAGGGTCATGAAGCTAACAAACTGAGGATTACTAGAAGAACTCACATCATCAAATATTGATTGCCATAACACATCAAAAAGGCAAATGTTGAAACTGACTAATACGTAAAGCACGGACAACAGAATATGACTAAGAGAGATCAGAGCATTTGTGTGTAAAATTAAAGAAAACTAAGGACAAAAATCTCACAAAATTAAAATATTATGAAGAGTGAAAGTAAATCATTATAAAAATACAACAAAAAGACAAAATATATATAATAAACATCACACATTGCTTCTGATTAAGAAAATATAACTATATGATAATAATATAATTTTGGTCAGAATCAACACTGTTTTGCATTAGTTTATAATGTTCTTTATTACAAATTATTAGTACTAGTATGTGTCTTACATTTAAAATTACATTGTTGATTATCTTTAATTCACACTACCCTTTGAAAATAAAGTGATTCATCTTAGAATAATTTGAACCAAAGGAAAATTTAGATTTGATTATTATGGTGCAAACCCATGATTAGTTACTTCTCTGGCCTTGAATAGACCTGAGTGATAACTGTCAGTAGAATTCCTAGCTATAAATTAAAGAATATTATAATAGTGCTGAAATAAAATCAGTCAAGCAGAATCTTGTTTCATAAACAGTACCACAAGCTGAGGGCTAACATCACATGTATATTATTGTTATGTCTGCAGTGTTGGGTGATAACGATTTTGACTGTAATTCATGGTGTGTTTTAGGTTGTAGAAGCAATAAAATATTGATCATAAGCATGTCCAGCCATTATTCAGAAGATTAGATCCATTTATGAGAGGCAATAATGTGTAAACGAATGACCTTCCAATGGCCAAAAGAAATTCCAAGGTAAAACTACATCTATCTAGGGTTCCAGATGAAACCTAAGTTACTAAAAGTCAGATATTGGAATAAAATATAGTTTTGCGCTCAAATCATATAATAAGTTATTTGGGAACCATTACTCTATAAATATAGCATCAAATATGTTGCCAATTTTTGATAGAATGTATAGAAAGTTAAACATTATAGACTATTTTTGAAGATAAATACCTTTTAAAACTCAAAGGGGAAAATAAAACTAATAAGTTATATTATTTAGTGCAATTCAGATTCAAATAGTAAATTTATAAAAAGAAGCAGTTTTCTAAAATTATGAAAATAAATAGAAAGGTTGATTTAGAACATATACTACTATTACTTCATTTACAAAAATAGAAAAAGATGGCAGTTAGTTTCAGAAAATAAAGTGATACAAATGCCCCCAAACATGTTTTGGTTTAGCAAAAATTTCAGTTTAAACTGGTTCATTACACAGTAGACTATTTTAAATTAAAATTAATTCACATGTCTATGTGATGCATGCTCAATTATTAAGCCTCAATGGAAGGCAGCCAACTTACTTCTAGTAGCAACACTGTGATACCTGCTGACAAAATTCGTTGTATATTCTGAAAAATCATAGAAAGTATTTTTCTAGGCTTTGCAAGTTTAATATGATTTTTGAGCCTTTTGTATTGATACCAGAGATTTAATGGCTTAATATAAGTTAGCAGATTTAAAAAAAAAAGAGGGGGGGATAGAATCAAAGAAATACATTTTCATATGAAAATAAAATTGTGAAATAAAGTATCTCACTCTCACTTTAAAGTAATTTTTGATAGAAAAGCAAATGATATGCAAATATATATCAAATAGCATATGTTGAGCATTAAAAAGTTATATTAAAATAATATGATACTTCAAAAAGACTAAACATGCAATATTCAATGAAAAATCTAATGGTGTATCAATATGTATATTTATAATGCACTCACAACACAACTCTTGTTTGATTGGATGAAACATGTTAATTTGATCCATATAATCATTAATATAGAACCAAATATTTGTGACATAATTCTAGAAATGTTAAGTCACAGCTGTTTGATAAATATACTAACATTGCTATGGTTGAATTTTTAAAATGACTTAGAAAATATATGATTAGGTAAGGAAAATTCTATGCAATGAAAGTTTATTATGATTATAAAATTTTAGCTAAAGCTATGCTGGTAGTTTTTTCTAAAGTTGTTATGAAATGATATCTAAGGGAACACACATAGCATTCTGAAATGATAAAATGCTATCCTAAATTAAACATAAAGTATTTTAAGCCATGTGTATATTATACTCTCAATTATAATACCCATTGTCCAGCTAAAGAAGAGGTAGTAAAACAAAAAAGAAGTAGTAAAACAAAAGAGTAAAAGTTAGAAACACAAAAGTAGATTTCTAGAAAAGAAACACAGAAATCAAGGAAATCCAATTAAAAATATGAAACATAATCTTTATTTATTTATTTTTCCTAGCAGAAAAGAGACAGATTTAGCCTAGGAGGAACTCTTTCGCCTTTCTAATATACTGTGTAGATCATGTCCTATCCTACCTGCAGTTAGATATATATATATGTGTGTGTATAATATATGTGTGTATAATATGGAAGCACAATTATATATATATATTTGTGTGTGTGTATATATACATATATATTTACACATAATGTTATAAATGTAATTGAATATATATTATATAACATATCTATTACAATATGTAAGAACACTGAGCAAAAAATGAGGACTATCCAGAGAAACCTGAAACATATGTTCATTTGTTTCCACTAAGTCCACAGGATGTATTTTTTTTTACTTAAAGCATTGTATAATAGATAAACATTTTCCGTTTTTTTTGTTGTTGTTCAAGTAGTTATATTGAATTGTTCCTCATAAGCTTTGTTGTCACATGACTTGGCTTTTCATGTAATATGATACATTTATAATATATAAAATAATAACATTTTTAGGTCAATGTTTCCTGATTTTAATACAGCATTTTCTATATTTTAACTGAATGAGTCAAACTGGCTCCTGTGACTCTAATTTTCCAAATGATTTGTGCATTTTGATATACTCTATTCATCCATGTTGCTACCTACTTTTGTGTATTGTGCACTAAACACTTTTCTCAGCATTTATTGAAATTTGACAACTCTAGTTATTTCAACTAACTGTATTAATTAATACTTTCATATTAAATTATACTTTTCTTCCTCTTTTAGTGGTCATTCAATTAAACATTGTATTATATTCTAATTTTTATAACTAATAGGGTCATAAAAATTTAATTAAGTCAATTGAAATTCTACAAAGCAAATAATTATTGTAATCATCTTTACTTTTACTTTTTATTATCTACTTTAATCAATCAGACTGTATTTATAAATCAAAGATCCTCCTATATTGTGTTTTCTTCCTTTCTATTAGTAATATTTAAGTTTTGTGGATCTGTGACTTTTACATCCATTAGACCACTCAGATTAACCACATAATATATTTAGCTAAAAAATGCCATTCTTGATAAATTACAGTTTCTTTCCATCCATTAAAATCAAAGTATATTATGATATACCACAAAAGTGAATTAAATCTTGCTTCAATAATTAAACTTCTCCAGAATTCACATTGACTAAACACAAATAGCTACACATTGATAAACAGACATAATAAAACTAAAAAATTACTTCCTACCAGACAGCATTTGACTAAACTTTTCCTTGTCCAATTCTAGTCAATATTTCAAAATTACATTGTATGCTTCTCTAGCTTTTTTAGACTAGTAATTTTCAAATATTTTTTGCAACTAGCATGTATTTTATGCCTTTTTTGTGTTTCTTAATGAGGAAATGCAAAATGATACAAATGGAATATGTGTATAGCTTTCTTGTAAAATACTTCACTAAAAAGCAGTACAAAATTATGAAACTCCTATCACCAAGGTACCTGAGAAAATAAATGCTAACTTCTGAGCACCTTTCTGGTTGTTTCATGCTATACTTTCAAAAACTAGAAATCTGGGTGACATATTTATAAATTTAAAATACTCATTGTATTAAACAATCCATTAATAATTATAACAGAGTCACCACTGTAGTCTGAAAATATGTCACATTGCACAATACAAGCATTCACAATTGTCACTTTCCCATTGTTTGCCCTAAAGCATTACTGTTTGAGTAGGACTGTCTAATATTTATGACTTGTTCTTATATATTTACAAGCCAAATTTGTATATAGTCTGTTCAATTTGCATTCCTTTCCTTTTCTTGTAATGGAGTTGTGTCACATCTGTGTATCACAGCAAATTATAACTTCCCTATACTGCTTAATATTTTCTGCTCACTAAATACTGCATCTGACATTACACACTAATGGGATCTCGGAGAGGGGCAAGGCACTGTGTAAGATCAACTATTCTGGAAAAGTAATTAATTATTCTCACATCCATTATCCACATTAAAATCCATCTCTTTTAGGTCACACGGTTCTCTCTTTTAATTCTTCCATGCATGTGGAGCAACTCACCAAATACTATTGGTTTCAATCACTGACATCATCATCTGGGCTCAAAATTATCTGATAATCTTTCACTCATCTATACCACCTGGACCCTTTAGGGCTTCCCTTGTGGCTCAGTGGTAAAGAATTCATCTGCCAATGCAGGAGACTCAGGTTTGATTCCTGTGTCAGAAAGATCCCTTGGAGAAGAAAATGGCAATCCATTCCAGTATTCTTGCCTGGGAAATCCTATGGACAGAGGAGCCTGGCAAGCTACAGTCCATGTGCAAAGAGATGGACACAACTTAATGACTAAACAACAGCAACCCTTCATATTCCAAAAACTCATTAGCAATACATGTTTTCAGATGATAGTAGCTACTATTCACTGGGTGGCCTCTATAAATAAGATATTGTATTAGATACTTTACAGTTTTTATGTAACTTTTAAAATTGCACTACAAGGTAAATATTATTTCCTTTAAAAAACAAAATGAACCAAAACACCACTCTGCATATTCCCCAAACTCACACATTTCATACAGAATCCAAATAAGCTTGACATTAAATCCAATGCTTTGTTTAATATCATCTAGCTTATTTCCTACAATAAAACAATCTGTTAAAATGACTGATTCCTACATATACTTGATAAATCTTATAAAAATGAAATAGGAAAAAAGGCAGCTCATCTTGAAAGAGGCAGCATGACACAGAAAATGAAATGAGAGAAAGATTAAGTTTAAACCTGTGGTTGAAACTTGCATAAACCATCTACCTTGTAATGATTTCATGTGTGAGTCACTCACTCATGTCCAACTCTTTGCAATGCCATGGACTGTAGCCCACCAGGCTCCTCTGTCCATGGGATTCTCTCGGCAAGGCTATTGGAATGGGTTGGCAATTCCTTCTCTAGGGGATCTTCCCAAACCAGGGATTGAACACAGGTCTCCTGCATTGCAGGCAGTGACATTACCATCTGACTCACCAGGGAAGCCCTTAAAAATCAACTTCCAGACATTCCTAGAGGGTGTGGAACTGCTTCCCAGTGCACCCAGAACACATTAACCAGTTTGACCTACATGAACTTGTTCTACCTAAATAACACTTCCAAATTTTCTCTCCTGTTTCCACGAAACTACTGGTTTCTTAAACAAGTCTTTCCTTTTCACATAAATTTTCTCTGGTCTTCCTCTTCAAACTTAATTTTGTTTCTCCTTTTTCCAGCCACATTTAATATTTTACAATGCTAAAAAAATCACTTAGTGATTACTCAGACTATTATTTTCAATTAATGTATAAATTATATTTTATGGTTATCTTGACAAAAACAACATTAATATTACCATTTTCACATATGATTCTGATTTCATCGTCAGATGATATTCTCTCCAATATTGTTTCTTTACAGTGAAAACATTACAAGGAGACTATTCTTATATAGTAGTAGTAGTTTACAAAATAAACTCTTGTAATGTGGGGTAATGTCACAAGTTTAAAAGTTCTTATGGGAAAACCTATGTGATTTTGGATTTGACAATGCATTTTTAGAAATAACATGAAAAGCATGATCCATAAAGGAAAACAATTATACACTGGACTTCATTAAAATGAAAGACTGGCTCCACAAAATACAGTGCTAGGAGAATAAATAGATAAGTCACATACTGGAAGAAAATATTTTTAAAGACTGAACTGATAAAAGACTGTTATCCAAAATACACAAAGCACTCTTAAAAGTCAACAATAAGAAAGCAAACAACTTGATTAAAAAATGGACAAAAGTTCTTAACAGACAGCTCACTAAATAAGAAATATATATGGCAAATAGACATATGGAAACATGCCAACATCAGATGTTATTAGAGTACAGCAAATTAAGGTAAAAATCAGATATCACTACACATCTATTAGAATGGCTAAAATCCAGAACACAGATGATACCAAATGCTGAGAAGGAAATGGAGCAACACTGAACTGTCATTCACTGTTGCTGCTGCTAAGTTGCTTCAGTTATGCCTGACTCTGCTCAACCCCATAGACAGCAGCCCACCAGGCTCCCTGTCCCCGGGATTCTCCAGGCAAGAACACTGGAGTGGGTTGCCATCTCCTTCTCCAAAGCATGAAAGTGAAAAGTGAAAGTGAAGTCACCTAGTCGTGTCTGACTCCCAAGGACCTCGTGGACTGCAGCCCACCAGGCTCCTCCATCCATGGGATCCTCTAGGCAAGAGTACTAGAGTGGGGTGCCACTGCCTTCTCCGCATCACTGCTGGGAGGAAGGCAAAATGGTACATGGACAGTTTGGCATTTTTCTACAAAGCTAACCTTGGTTTTAACAAAAAAAAATTATTTGGTGGTGGTGCTAAAAATAGGATTCAGTGGAACAAGCTTTACACCATCGGCAAGTGAAATAATCTGAGTAATCGATTGACTAGTAGGTTGACTAAGGAGTAACACTAACTTCTTATCAGTATTAGTTGATCTTTGACTATATAGCCACTATTTAACACTTAGCAACTACTCCTCTGTGCATAATTTTAGTATACTTTTGAAAGTAAAGTACTATAAGGCCATTCTTATATTGAATTGATATAATTATTCAAAATAATTATTATTAAAAGATTCAGATTTAGAATAAATATCATTGAATTGATATTATCTCACCAACTTGTGGATAAACAGCACAGTATCTATTATTTTTTCTACCTAAGAACGTCAGTGAAAAAAATACACAGTTATGCTAATAAAGACATATGGCATTAATTTCAACACCGTGCAGAATGCTTAGAAATGTCAACTCTCATTATGGTAGTAGGACTGCAAGTGAGTAGGCTTAGTTTTCTGATTAATAGATTTCTAAACCTGAGAAACACACTACTTCTGGAAGAAAAAAAACCATGAGGCTCTGAAAGGATAAATTTTAATCATGTTTGTATTCTTATACTATTTTTTTCCTTTATGTCTACCAAGCTTGTAGCTTTAAAATAAGGCTCTATTACAAATATCTGGTTGCCAGTGAGTATTTGTACCTTTACATAAAATAGCTTAGAGGAACATGTGGGCTACATCAGGCTCAGTTTCCCTGCATATATCATATTTCATCAATTTGAAGTCATTTTTTCATATTTTGATTCTAAATTTTTATAGTTGATGGCATTTTAGAATAGCTATGAGCCAGACAGTGATTTTGATATGATTGACATTGACTGTCACACTATTCTTTGGTCAGAACTGTTCACACTGTAGTCATTTCAGTTAAGCTACATTCATTATGGGGATGTACAAGTTGAGTTTAATTATAATTTAAAATGTCTTCCCCAATTCCTCTATAATTGAACATTGTCAATAAATGCTATTGTTATTTGAAGCTTACAAACAAAAATTTGGGCATATATTTAACACTGCTGAGAAAGTCTTGTTAGAGAAATGGCCAAAAAACTATATTTTTTGTGAATCAAAAATTAAGCTACTCAATAAAAGGAAGAAACACTTAGGTAGCAAAAAGTGTCTGCTTCCTGAGATACTTCAAAAGGATTGCTTGTCACCACATAACTAAATGCATGAGAAGCTGTCTATTGCTTCAGAAAGGATGAATGAAACTTGAAAGTATTAAGAGGTTGGTCTGATGAGTGCATCACAAAGAAATATCCTTAAGACATTGTATCATTGCTTAATTGGTGGTATATTTTTTTCCTTAAAGATAGATAATAGAGACACTACTGTCAAATTGCACTTGGAGAAATTCAGATTATTTAAAGAACATGAAATAAGTTATAAATTATTAAAGATAAATAATACTTCCTCTTCTGAAACTACCTAAAAACCACAGTTTTCTCATATTAGAAAACAAAAATCCAGGAAAAGAAAAAGTAGGCCCAACAGAGGAGACAAGAAGTGATTAGTGTCACAAAGTTTATAAGAAAAATCTCTGACCCAGTGACAAAGTGAATAATGACATCATGAAAAAGAACAACAACACAGGATGTGGGACCACTAGCCACAGCTTACTACTTATACTATGCTTATGTTAGTAGTTATACCATGCTTATGCTTTTGATTGAATTGCATATCCAGCTGTGAATCTATAAGAGTAAAACATTAATTTACAGAATGACTATTAACATAGATGGGAAAAAATGTCATGTCATGATAAATTTTATCTTACTTCTAAGAGGATAAATAATAATTTTTTAACTTCTATAGCAGCCTTTATGTATATAAAGTCTATATGAATAATTTAGAATAATAAACACAAATACTAGTTTATATGTGCATTTGTATTTCAATATAAGTATTTTATATATATACAGTCATTCATACATTTATGTGTTATGACAATTATTTCATTTATTCTCATATATATACATATATAGCTATGTCATATCATTAAATATCATGTCTTTCAAAATTTGCCCTATGGACTATTTTTTAGGAAGAATGTCAGTTTTTATACTTTCAAGGCCCACATGCAACTTTTTATGTTGATTTGTTTATATGTTCTTTTTAGTAGTCTGGGCTACCCATTTTATTTTCTAATTATTGAATCAATAAAAAAATCATTTTCCAAGCAATTGTCCCATGTGAAAATACAGCAGAGGCTGAGTCTGTTTCTGCAACAAAGGAAACAGGTGTGTGAACAGAGAAACGCTGCAAGTAAACAGAAAGAATAAATGAATGCTCACCTGGCACTCTGGGGAAAACAGCTGAATGAAGTAGAGACGGTGTCTTGGGCAAATAGAGAATTTTTTACAACAGGCTTTTTCTACCCTCAGGCACAATTACAACAGCTGTACGATATAGCCTCTATCAGTCATAATCTAGAACAGCGCCTCTTTCTATTAACCAAGCAATAGAGGAGCAAAATTACTTAGACCAGTCCATATGAGACACTGTTTGCTGCAATGCATTCTGATGGCTTAATTAGGTGAAGCGTGTGACACATGGGGTTTTTCAAGCCAGGTTCATCACAAAGGCCATATCATCAAAGCAGAATGGTCCTGGGCTCTACAGCTAGATTACAAAGATGAACTTCTTCATTGACTGACCTATAGCTAATGAGGTCTGTTAGTTTGCTTCCATCTACTTAAACAATTAGAGGAAGCCTTATACAAGTAGACCGAGGCTAATGAAGAGCAAGGAACTGAGTACAGCTGGCAAATTCTCTCAAGATCTCATCTTTAGTTGAGTGACATTCTCTTGAAAATAAGGAATGCATTTTACTTTTAAAAGTATGCCTTCTCTTTAGACTTGACACTTCTATTTCCAATAGAAATAAGATTTCCAATCCTATTTAGCACACACACAAACACACATATATAAACAAGTAAACAAAGGTCACATCATGAAGCCAAATGACATGTAATCAAGGAATATTTTAAATGTGTTTGTGTCAGTGAAGTGAGGAAAAAACCTGAGAAACACAATTACACTAAGACAATAAATCATATATACTAGACATCTTAACGATGATTTGTTCCATAGTTTGATTGTATTATTGATCTTATAGACACTAACGTTAATTTGTTTAATTGTCCAAAAAAGTTTGAATGGCATTAATATCCATACAAAAGATAATGGTAAATAATGTACATATATGCATATATACATGAGTGTATATATGAATGGTGACTTTAAATAGCATTCAGTTGAAGTCCAGCAAAAAACATAAAGCAAATATTGGTTCTAAAAACCAAACGGAAGTATGCTGAATACCTTTTCTATTCGATCTTGTAAAACAATTGTATATTGTAAGTCATCAAACAATAAATACACAAAAATAAAATCACCTCCTAGCGCTCCTGTCTGCCTAATTTCAGTAATGATGTCACCATTGACTCATCTTCCAACAATGAGTCTTTGTCATTCCTGATGCCTCTCGCTCCTTTTTCTCTGCACTTTTTGTCATCACCCAGTTTTTCTGACTCTATAACCTACACATTTTATTTTCAAACCTGTCCCTTTCCTATTTTTGTTGTCTGTATGGTAAGGCATCTGCCATAGTTTTAACAATCTCTTCCTCTTGTTAATTTATTCATCTATAAATAAACATTCCATGAATAATTTCTATGCACTGCTTACATTTTTTTGGTTATGATAATAATTTCAAAAAACCCAAAGAGTGCTTTCCTCTCTTCTGTCATAATGATAAGTTATAATTAAAAAATTATATGTACAACTTTTTTTTACTATTTTTTCATTTACAGAGAAAGAAAAAGTAAGAAGGTGCCCTGCCTGTTTACATTTACATTGCCTTCTCCAACCTTAAAAAGTACTGTGCAGTGTTAGCAGTCAAATAGGTGTTAAATTAATAAAAATAAAAGAAATAATTTGATGATAAATAAATGAAACAACTAGATGGACAACTGTATGATAAATGATGAAACAACCAATTCATATTTTCACTGAATTACAGTTAAAAAAAAAAAACTTATTTGGCTACTTCCCACCTTAAACTCTCCCATCGGCTCCCTTTTGACCAGGTTTATATTTAAAACTGCTTAGCTCAGAATAAAAGGTTCCTCAAGATTTGAATTTCAAATTACTCTCTGGACTATCTGCAAATTTCCCTTAATATACACTTTTCCTTTCTATCAGCCAAACAAGAGTTCTCAGTCATTGTGACTCTGTCTCCTGGCATGAGCCCAAAATTTTCTTTCCCCACTCAGAGAGAACTCCTAAAACTCAGGTACCTTCCCCATAGTAGGAACTTAATTCATGGACTCTTTTTGTTCACCTGCTCCAGAGAGGTCATCCATGTGCTCCTAGAATTGTTCTACAGACAACCCCCTCCTTACTTATTGGACATGTCTTGTTTCCCCTCAATGGCACTTGTAATTAGCTACTGTCCCACTATAACCATACAGTTCAGACGAGGTCAGTGACATTTGATTTTAAACAATAAAGAGATAACCATCAACATTAGTAAGAGCAACTCCTTATAATAATATCCAAATTACTTGATCATTTTATCTATAATTCAGATAAAAATAACATGGGATAATTCTGACATTCTTTCTGAGGGGTAAACTGACATAAGGAGAGATGAAGTAATTGGACAAAGTAACATAACTAATACATAGCAAAGACATGGTTCAAGTACAGCCCTTCTGAGCCAAAAGTCACCTTTTCTCTGCTATGAACTTTTGATACTCTTGATGTTTCCTGAGTTGTCTTTCTTCTCTTCTTTCTTTCCCATCTTTCCTCCTTTTCTTTTCTTCTTTCCATCAACCCTTTCTCTTTATGGGTGAGTTCTTTTATTATTTTTAAACAAAATTTAAAGAGTGGTATACAAAAAATATCTGGTTTCTTTTATTTAATGATTTTCTTCTAGTTTTCTATAATGCTTATAGAAATGTTAAAAATTAAGTCTTTTATTCTATTTAATTTGTAGTGACTATTGCTTTTAGATATCATATTCATGCATAAGTCATAAATTCATACTTTGTCTTTTTACAGTCCTTAACAGAACTGATTTACCTCCTAAACACAGTGGCATAGTGTCAGCCAACAATTCAGCTAGGGCTCATGAAAATATCTCATTTATTTGAAAATCAAAAGAAGAAAATAAACATTTACAGTCAAAGATTATATTCATGTTGATGCCAACACAATTTTAATAAACAATGTTTTATACTCTTTCATGGCAAAAAACTCTACAAAGGCAGAAGTACCTATGGCTCCCATTAGTCATAATGCAACTCTGATTCTTAGCCTTTTTTTTTTTCAGAAAGTTTACATAATTTATATATTATTCTAATTTGGATATAAATTCTCAGCCACTTAATGTCTGAGACAATAATTTATTAAGACTGAGGCAAAGTTTAGGAAACCTTTTACCTATTAAGCAAAACTAAGTTAGAATCCTGTAATACAGGTTAACTTTCATAATTGATTTACTCAGTGGCTATTTTCTTGAGCTATTGCTTCAAAATTATATTTTTCAAACTATAAATAATATTATAAGACAAAATAGAAAGAAACATAAGTAAAAACAATGCAAAATAAACAGCATTAGCCTTAAATCTGTTCCCCCAATTCCTTGCAATATATATAAAATAAGTATCTTCAAATATTTTCATCTCTTTATACAGACAATCTTTCCTCAGATAATAAGTAGTTTTGAACCTGTTTAACTATTATATCAACCTAAACTTTGTCAAAAGCTATAGTTCTTAAACGTTCTGTGTACTTCATTAATAGAAGGTATTTATAAAATTTCTGGTTCCTTGGGTCAAAACCAGGCTCTCTGCTTCAGTGATTCTATCATGGGCCATTGGCAACTTTAGTTTTAAGAAACATTTAAAGTTTTTCTGAAAAAATAATATATGGAAAACATATTGAGAAACACTTTTCTGGTCATACAGATTTATTGAGTCCCATTTATAATCAAACCATGTTTTTAATAGTAAAAATTCTGTCAATGCATAATTGGAAGAGTTAAATAACATTTTGAAGTAATTTTAAGTCTAAATATTTTATTCTAATAGAAGAGACAAACACCTTTGTAAAGTTTTCAAATTAATTGATACATTTCTGAATAGTTGGTGCAACTTAAGCAAAAAAAAAAACTGCCTAAGAACAAGCAATGCTATAGTCTCCAAATAATATGTATTTTTCTTATCAATTTCCCATGGCTACTGTGCTATAGAAACTAATAACAACTTTTGAAAAAAAACTGTGGATAAAACCCTTTGTGGAATGCATAGATGAAATATTCTTAGTTAAATAAATCAGTCAAATAAAAAACATTTCAAGATTCTATCTATTTTAATTTCAGAAACTTACTTTCAATTTTTTCTTTTTGCATTATACAGAAGATTTTTAAAATCTGAACTAATACCTCAATTCTAGTCAAAATCCATTGGGCACTTAACAAGTAAAACTAATCACAAAACTTAGGGATGTTTTGGAGTTGTATGTACATACTTCCTATCATTTCTAGAATTTTGTGTAAAGAATTATTTCGTTAACATTTACAATTTATCCATAGATGATTCAAGCCCAGATAACACTTAGCCTCTTACAATTACCATCCTTTGACTAAAGCATCAAGGATCTGAAGTGGTGGTGGCTGGGGATGGGTAGATGGGTGGGGAGGGTAAGCAGTAAATCATTTCAGACAATTTCACACTCAAGGCTTGTTGACATGAGGCCGGGCAAAGGAAATAACCCTGTCAGCACCTGCATCTTTAATGAAGGACAGCACTGCTGCACATTTAGAGAAGAGAGAGGGAAAAATAAATCACATTTAACTCTAAAGCGGGCTGTCAGGTTTATTGAAAGAGAAATGCAACCCTGTGTGCTTCCCCATTCTCACATATCTCCATTTAAAATCTTACAATATATACTTAGAATTCAACATTTTCATCATTGATATTCTTCCAATTTTCCATTCAGCCCACTATATATGAAATGTATACTTTTAAAACATATCATTTAACATCTGTCTTTTATTGTCTTTCTGACATCTACTGCAAAAGAGGTAGATATTTAAAATGGAAGATGGGTAATGGTCAGGGTTCTTTGTAGCAGAGATTAAATAAACATCTGGCCTAGCCAAGGTAAGCATGCCTCAAGAGATAACCACAGTTTGTTTAAGAGCTTTTTATATGTGAATAAGAGATGAGGAAAATTGACAAGATGAACATCTAACTGGTTTTATTACAGAGCCTAATGGGTTCTGTATACATCAAAGGCAATAACTCAAATGGGAAAGGGTCAGTCATTCCTAGGATCCACCTCTTAATTATTCCTTTTCTTTTAAAATGGGCTAAATTTTCACCAACAAGAGTATTTTTTTTTCATTTCAAATGGACATGTAATTTCCAGTCATTTCTGATCTACCAACCACTTCACAGACAATATTTCAAAACATAACAGCAGTTTTAAAAATGTATTATATAGGGGAAAAAATAGAAAAAAAAAAAAAAAACCTGAGCTGGGAATCCATCAATTCAAGCATTCTTTTAATATTGAATCACACCTAGTAACCACATCACAGGACTTCTTGCCTGCCAATGCAAGAGGTCCAGGTTTGATCCCTGGCTCAGGAAGATTCTCTGGAGAAGGAAATGGTAACCCAATCCAGTATTCTCGCTTTGGAAATCCCATGGACAGCAGAGCCTGGTAGACTACAGTCCATGGGGTCACAAAGAGTTGAACACAACTTATCAACTAAACAATAACAAAACCTCATCACAGTGTGACTGAAAACCTCTTTATTAATGTGACAATGAAATAGCTGTCTGCGTTGCTTTTGCTTTTTAATTAAGGAATCTTGTACCCTGAGGGATCTTATTCTGGTAGACACTCTACTCATAACTCACCAAGTTATGTTCTAAAGACCAAATACTCCTTAGTTTTTTAGAAACATGGTGCATTTTTTTTTGTTTTAGTTATCTGACTTTTGAAATTAATTTCTTATGAAGGAGTATATTCTTTCTTAAGGGAAAGGTTGCAAGCAAAGCAGCTGAGTGAGAAACTGTTTTGAAAAAGTCACTAGTATTCAATCTTCCGTCTTTGATCTTCTCAGCTATGTTAAACTCAGTTCAGTTCATATGTTAAACTATGTTCTACTGAACACAATAAAGCTGGAACAGCAATAGGAAGAATCAGGATCTCACTTCACTTTAATGTAAAGGAGGAGAGAGTCTGAGACTGATGACTTCTTTCAGTAGGTTTTCTAATCTCCTTAGCCTCAAACCAATGCTCCTGGATGGAGGCAGTTAAGAAAATCCACTCTGCAGGTGTTCCTTTTGCAAAACTAACAGCATATTTCTTTTGACAGGTAAATCGCTTTGAAATAATAATTCTTGAACTCTCTGGTCCTGAACAGGAAAGACATTTAGGTTTATAAATACCAATTTGGGGGATATCCTTGCTTCTTTTCAAAGCATTGTCTTAAAATAGGCCTTGAGTTTCTAATCTGTATAACATATTTTTGCTAACTGCTAGCCAATTGATCATCTATGTACCTGATCTATAGACTGTATTAAATAAACTCACGCATTTTAAGCTCTCTTTAGTCTTGAAATGCTTGCATGTAAGATAGTAAGTTTTGATAAATTTTGGAATTAAGTGTTTATGTTGATATGTCTTCTCTGAATTCATATATTTTCTTGACTGAAAAGGTAACTTTATGTTCTACAGATAAAGCTTACACCCCTTACTTACCATATACTTTGCACACACAATCTAGATATGTAGAAGTTGTCTACATATCTAGATTAATAAAGATGACCAACACCACTCTAGACCATTTTGAGATTTGATTACCTGGTCAAAAACTATATTATGGGCTAAATTTAACTGACCTGGAGCAGTTATTAGCTGATAAGGACAATTGCATCGAAACTATACCTAAAACTATAGTCACAGCTGACAAAACACTTTCCTATAACCTTTTTAATCCTGATACTTTGAAATACAATAAACTATTTCATACTTATATTTGCATTTTTCATACACTTAAAAATGTTTAACATTATTTCATAGTGTCATTCTTTGATATTGAATTCATTCACTAATTTTAGTCAGTACTCAACAAAATAGTGGCAAGAGAGTAGAATGGACAGGTTAAAATTAAAAACTTTGGTAGTTTAGTAGTAATTTCAGGGTGTCAACCTAACAGAGTACAAAGCAGCTAAATGGACTTGCTGCAACAGACTTTAAATCTGCTGTATACTTCACCCTCTAGAAATACTTTTAGCACATCTAAATACACTTTTTGTTCATAACTCCTTATCTTCTAAATAAAAATGTCAATTTTAACCCACCAGGGGAAACATTCAAATTCCAAGATTATAAATATTTGAAAATTCTGATTCGTATGTGGATATGCATGATAAGTTACATATAGTTGAGAATATTAAAACAAGTAGACAAAATAAAACTCAGGCTTCACATTTTGGTTTAATAAAACACTAAATGTCATTATTTTATCAATAACTTGGCTAAATTATGATGATGTATTAAAATACATCCAAGTTTACTATCATTTTCCCACAGTTTTAACTATGAGGAACATTGAAATTACGTTCTGATTAGTGTGTCAATACATTTTTCTATTTTCCTCTACCTTAACATGGAATTGAATCAAGTTCCTATAAAAGAGCTTAAGGAAAGCTTTACACAGAACCATTAATGAAATTATGATATCAAGGAACAAGATTTCTAACACTGTGAAAAACAACAGTACCCACAGCAGCAACACACAGCCAGTTTCCTGTTTATTCTTACATTGTACAGCCTGTGAAATAGTGTACATTTTCCTTTTTCTGATATTTCTTCCCTTTGGTATTAACATGCATAGTGACTTTGCTATTCCTTTTGTGTCACCCACACAAGTACTTTGTTCCCAACTATAATTGTTCTTCCACTACTCTAACTCACTTAATAATTTTTAACACATGTCAGTAACAGTGAATTTTTGTGACTGTTCTCAGTTTCTCTAGGGAATTAATAAAGGGCTCTATACTCAAGAATGATATTTGATTTCTGAAATTTCTCAGCACACATACTTAAGAAACCATTCACACAGACTTACAAGTTCCAAAGAAAACAAATTCAATTTACAACACACAAAATAAAAATGAATTTAAAGCAAAGAAGAAATGCTGATCAAGGTTTGATGAGACAAATAGATGGCACTTACCTGGAATAAGCTGTGCCAGGAACAAGTGACTTTTTGACAAGCTGAGGAGTGATATTATGGCCAAAAAAGGAGCATGTGTCCATTTCATCTTTGTCCCTTCCTTGCATTACACCCAGCCAGTTATACAGATGTGTTTTATCTAGGGGGGAAAAAAAAAAACAGAATTGTTTCATGGTTAGCTATGTTGAGAGAGAGACAATATTAAAAATATTTTGTGAAAAAGCATAGTGCAAATGCCTTTAAAATGTCACTTATCAAAGTTATAAAACATAAATAGTTAAAATGAGTACAACTTATACAAAATGTATTTTGGGATATATCTTTTGAACAAATATAATTTTTATTAATTTGAAAATTCATTTTTATCAGCTATCAATAGCAAATGATTCCTTGGTTTTCTCTATCCTTTAGGGGATGCCATATCAGTGTTTCTGATTTCCTGTAACTTGAGTCAGAATGTTCTCATCAAGCTTAGAAATCTCTATTGTTATTCATTCACTAAATAAATATTTACATACTATTCATAATAAGCCAGTCACTATGCTTCTTTGAGGACACAGCAAAAGAAAAAAAAAAAAGAATCTAAATTCTATTTTCATTCAGGTACATAAGTAATGTGAGGCCATTTTAGTTACGTCAATTTATAAGCAAATGAAAAAAAAAAAAAAACTTTTGTAGCTGTTCTATTCTAAACAAGGTACTGTGTATCAATTGTGAAGGGCCCAAGAAACACCAGATAGTGCTTGGTGGAAAACAGTATGGAGAAGGGAATGGCAATCTACTCCAGTACTCTTGCCTGGAAAATCCCATGGACGGAGGACCCTGGTAGTCCATGGGGTCTTGAAGTGTCGGACACGACTGAGTGACTTCACTTTCATGCATTGGAGAAGGAAATGGCAACCCACTCCAGTGTTCTTGCCTAGAGAACCCCAGGGATGAGGGAGCCTGGTGGGCTGCCGTCTATGGGGTCGCACAGAGTCAGACACAACTGAAGCAGCTTAGCAGCAGCAGCAGCAGCAGGAGCAAGCAGTATTTTTAGTCAATAGGGATTTTGACAAAATGTTGATGCTAACAAATGGCAGAGTAAAACTACAGATATTCAAAGGTAAGCCTGATCCATTTTGCCTGGGAGAACTGACCAAACCTACACTGAAGAAATGGCATTTAAGATATGAGATAACGAGGTGATGGAATTCCATCTGAGCTATTTCAACTCCTAAAAGATAATGCTATTCTTCACTCAAGATATCAACAAATTTGAAAAATGCAACAGTGGCTTCAGGACTGGAAAAGGTCGGTTTTCATTCCAATCCCAAAGAAGGGCAATGCCAAAGAGTGTTCAAACTACCACACAATTGTACTCATTTCACAGTCTAGCAAGGTAATGCTCAAAATTCTTCCATCTAGGCTCCAAGAGTACATGAACCAAGAAATTCTATATGCACAAACTGGGTTTAGAAAAGGCCGAGGAACCAGTGGTCATATTGCCAGCATTGGCTGGATCATAGAAAAAGCAAGAGTCATCCAAAAGAACATCTGTTTCATTGACTATATTAAAGCTTTGACTGCGTGAATCAAAGAAAATACTGTGGAACATTCTTAAAGAGATGAGAATACCAGAACAACTTTCCTGTCTCCTGAGAAACCTCTATGCAGATCAAGAAGCAATAGTTAGAACTAGACATGGAACAATAGACTGGTTCCAAATTGGGAAAGGAGTATGTCAAGATTGTATATTGTAACCCTGCTTATCTAACTTATATGTAAAGTACCCCATGTGAAATGCTGGGCTGGATGAAGCACAAGCTGGGATCAAGATTTTTGGCAGAAATATCAACAACCTCATATATGCAGATGATAACAACTCTGATGGCAGAAAGTAAAGAGGAACTAAAGATCCTCTTGATGAAGGTGAAAAAGGAGACTGGAAAAACTGGCTTAAATCTCAACATTCAAAACCCTAAGATCATGGCATCCAGTTCCATCAATTCATGTCAACTAGAAGGGGAAAAAGTGGAAGCAGTGACAGATATTTTTATTTCTTGAGCTCCCAAATCACTGAACATGGTGACTACAGCTATGAAATTAAAAGATGCTTGCTTCTTGGAAGGAAAGCTAAGATAAACCTAGATAGCATATTAAAAAGTAAAGACATCATTTGCCAATAGAGGTCTTTAAAGTCAAAGCTATGATTTTTCCAGTAGTTGTGGATGGATGTAAGATTTGAACCATAAAGAAGACTCAGCACTGAAGAATTGATGCTTTCGAATTGTGGTGCTGGAGAAGATTCTTGAAAGTTTCTTGGACTGCAGGGAGATCAAACCAATCAACCCTTAAGGAATTCAACTTTGAATATTCATTGGTAGGACTGGTGCTGAAGCTGAAACCCCAATACTTTGGCCACCTGATGTGCAGAGCTGACTCATTGAAAAGGACCGTGATGCTGGGAAAGACTGATGGCAAAAGGAGAAGGGGGTGGCAGAGGATGAGATGGTTGGATGGCATCGCCAACTCAGTGGACTTGAATTTGAGTAAGCTCCAGGAGACGGAGAGCCTGGCATGGTGCACTCACAAGGTCACAAAAAGTCAGACACAACAGTGACTGAACAACAACAGCAACCACAACAACAATGTGTGTGTGTGTGTATGTTTTTACCTAAGAGTATATTGGTACATTCAGGGAACTTTATGAGGGGCTGTTTAGCTTGTGATATTAGCCAGGGTATAATTTGATACTAAACTGAAAAGATACTGAAAGGCAACGAAGAGCCAATATAGAGTTTCATGATAATGATAATATGATCTAAACCTGTCCCTAGGTATCCACAGGGGATTTGTTCTAGGAACCCCTATGGATACCAAAATTCAAAATCTGCAAATGCTCAAGTACCTTATAAAAAAATGGCATAACATCTCCTGTATTTTAAATCATCTCCAGATTACTTATAATATCTAATACAATATAAATGCTATGTAAACAGTTGTAAATACAGTGTAAATGCTATGCAAATCACTGCCAGTACACAACAAATTTAAGTTTTGCTTTTTGGAACTTTCTAAATATATTCTTTAATATTTTTGATCTTCAGTTTAATCCACAGTTATGGAGTCCATGGATATAGATTGACTGTATTTAGAAGATAACTCTGAGGGGAACGTGAAGGATATAGAAATTTTGAGGAAAATTAGCACAGAGGACATGCAGAAATGTATAATGGATGCTTACAAAGGACAATGGCAGACAAAATGGAATATATGCTGGTGCTGGATTGGGAGGCAGGTAGGTGACATTATGCAAATACACTTTGTGGAACTTGGCAACTGATTAGATTTGGGAGATAGGAAGTGGAAGGACATTTATTCATTTATTCAAAAATATATCTATAAATCTCTTGCAATATAAAATGTAATTTATTCCCAAAGAAAAATAAAATTCTGTCATTCATTTTTGTGACACTCAGAGTTCCAACTTGAAAAAAGGATGACAAACTTCACTCTGTCAGTTTATCTGCACAGAGCTATCATCAATCTGCCTATTTGAGCTGAGCTGTCCTTACTTTATTACTTACCAATGCAGAGTTAATTGCCAAGTTTTCCTTGAGCAGAGCTGCCTACTCCTCCTGCCAGACAGCTGCAATCATCTAACCATACTGAAGATATCTGAGGATTATTTCTTACCTTTTAAAAATTCTGCAAGCAACTACTGTTGAAGCTAGAACTCTGCCTCCAAAGAAATATTCTTGATTACTATAGGTTCATATCTGTTGTCTTATCTTCCTTGTTTGGGGTTAAATGTCCTTGTAACTTCCTTTTTCTAGTTAATTGTTATTGGAGTATAATTTATTTTGCGACTATTTTTATCCTGGTATATCACTCATAAATGAAATTATGTGCTCACATTATCTTTCTTTCTTAAGTGTCAAATGAGACCAGAAAGTAGATTAGGTTTCTACAGATAAGCAGAAGCCTAGATGTACACTTCTACTCTTCAATTCATTCTATGCAGCTGTTAGTTTCTCTAGAGGCTCTTTTTCAGCGTTATCCATTGACTGCTTTGGCTTACAGTCACGTTTTTCACAATGGTCACAATGTGACCATGATTAGTTCTTCCAGAGATAATGTGTAAATATATACCATTCTTCTAGGGGGGTTCCCTGGTGACTCAGAAGGTAAAGAATCCACCTGCAATGCAGGAGACTTGGTTTTGATCCCTGGGTTGGAAAGATCCCTGGAGAAGAGAATGGTTACCAACTCCAGTATGCTTGCCTAGAGAATTCTATGGACAGAGAAGGCTGGCAGGCTGCAGTCAATGGGGTCATTAAGAGTCAGACATGACTCTTGGTTGAACTCCTGTAAGTTACAGCAAGAGGCAGATATTTATTTCAAATTTCTAACACGTTTTAGAGTGTTGGTGTTCAGTTACTCCATCATGTCTGACTCCACAACCCTATGGATTGCAGCATGCAAGACTTTCTTTCCTTTCACCATCTTCTGGAGCTTGCTCAAACTCAAATTTTTATTATCTAAGGATAATTTTGTGAATTTACAAAGTCAGTGGCCATTATTATAATATGATTTTGAGTTAGGACCCACAAATCCAAAGTGGCAACTGCATTATATGCTATGTACACACATCACAATACATTGAAATTTTGATCTTTAAATCCTCTCTGAAAAGGAAGGATCATTTCAGTTCAGCTCCAGTCATTCACTAGCGTCCGACTCTTTGTGACTGCATGGACTGCAGCACACCAGGCCTCCCTGTCCATCATCAACTCCCAGAGTTTACTCAAACTTATGTTAATTGAGTTGGTGATGCCATCTAAACATCTCATCCTGTCATCCCCTTCTCCTCCCACCTTCAATATTTCCCAGCATCAGAGTCTTTTCCAATGAGTCAGTTCTTTGCATCAGGTGGCCAAAGTATTGGAGTTTCAGTTTCAGCATCAGTCCCTCCAATGAATATTTGGGACTTATTTCCTTTGGGATGGACTGATTGGATCTTCTTGCAGTCCAAGGGACTCTCAAGTCTTCTCCAACACCACAGTTCAAAATCATCAAATCTTCAGTGCTCAGCTTTCTTTATAGTCCAACTGTTACATCCATACATGACTACTGGAAAAACTATAGCTTTGACTAGACGGACTTTGTCGGCAAAGTAATGTCTCTGCTTTTTAAAATGCTATCTAGGTTGGTCATAACTTTCCTTCCAAGGAGTAAGTGTCTTTTAATCAAATGGCTGCAGTCACCATCTGCAGTGATTTTGGAGCCCCCAAAAAATAAAATCTGCCATGGTTTCCACTGTTTCCCCATCTATTTGCAATAAAGTGATGGGACCAGATGCCATGATCTTAATTTTCTGAATGTTGAGTTTTAAGCCAACTTTTTCACTTTCCTCTTTCACTTTCATCAAGAGGCACTTTAGTTCCCCTTTGCTTTCTGCCACAAGGGTGGTGTCACCTGCATATCTGAAGGTATTTATCTGTCTGCCAGCAATCTTGATTCCAGCTGTGTTTCATCCAGTCCAGCAATACTCCTAATGTACTCTGCATATAAGTTAAATAAGCAGGGTGACAAATCTACAGCCTTGATGTACTCCTTTTCATATTTGGAACCAGTTTTTTGTTCCATGTCCACTTCTAACTGTTGCTTCCTGACCTGCATACAGATTTCTCAAGAGGCAGGTCAGGTGGTCTGATATTCCCATCTCTTTAAGAATTTCCCAGAGTTTGCTGTAGTCAAAGGCTTTGGCATAGTCAATATAGTCAGGGTAGATGTTTTTCTGGAACTATCTTGGCTTTTCAATGATCCAGTATATGTTGGCAATTTGATCTCTGGTTCCTCTGCCTTTTCTAAATCCAGCTTGAACATCTGGAAGTTCACGGTTCATGTACTTTTGAAGCCTGGCTTGGAGAATTATGAGCATTACTTTACTAGAGTGTGAGATCAGTGCAGTTGTGCAGTAGTTTGAGCATTCTTTGGCATTGCCTTTCTTTGGGAAAAGGAAAGTACCCTGAGGTAAAATATAAGCTTAATAGCAAATACAATTACCCTTATGTAAAATCACACCCTTTGACATAGTAACAATAGGACAATCCATGCTAGTGAAGAATGTGATGTAATTGTGCATAGAATCTGAGTTTTACAATATAGTGAAGTCAACAACCAGAACCCCTTTGAGAGCACTTCTACCCTTAGATGTGTTTGTGTGTGTATGACAGAATGTGATCCACTGAAGAAGGGAATGGCAAACCACTTCAGTATTCTTGCCTTGAGAACACCATGTACAATATGAAAAAGCAAAAAGATAGGACACTGAAAGATGAACTCCCCAGGTCAGTAGGTGACCCATATGCTACTAGAGATCAATGGAGAAATAAATCAAGAAATAATGAAGGGACGGAGCCAAAGCAAAAGCAACATCCAGTTGTGAATGGGACTGGTGAAAGAAGCAAGATTCAATGCTGTAAAGAGCAATATTGCATAGGAACTGGGAATGTTAGGTCCATGAATCAGAGAAAATTGGAAAAGGTCAAATAGGAGATGACAAGAGTGAACATAGACATTCTAGGAATCAGCGAACTAAGATGGACTGGAATGGGTGAATTTAACTCAGATGACCATTATATCTACTACTGTGGGCAGGGATCCCTTAGAAGAAATGGAGTAGCCATCATAGTCAACAAAAGAGTCCAAAATGCAGTACTTGGATGCAATCTTAAAAATGAAAGAATGATCTCTGTTCATTCCCAAGGCAAACCATTCACTATTACAGTAATTCAAATCTATGCCCCGAGCAGTAACATTGAAGAAGCTGAAGTTGAACAGTTCAATGAAGAACTACAAGGCCTTCTAGAACTAACACCCCCAAAAGATGTCCTTTTCATTATAAGGGACTGGAATGCAAAAGAAGGAAGTCAAGAAGCACCTGGAGTAACAGGCAAATTTGGCCTTGGAGTAAGAATGAAGCAGGGCAAAGGCTAATAGAGTTCTGCCAAGAGAACACACTGGTCATAGCAAACACCCTCTTCCAACAACACAAGAGAAGACTCTGCACATGGGACATCACCAGATGGTCGACAGCAAAATCAGATAGATTGTATTCTTTGCAGCCAAAGATGGAGAAGCTCTATACACTCAGCATAAACAAGACTGGGAGCTGACTGTGGCTCAGATCATGAACTCCTTATTGCCAAATTCAGACTTAAATTGAAGAAAGTGGAGGAAGATGACACTGTGAAAGTGCTGCACTCAGTATGCCAGCAAATATCGAAAACTCAGCAGTGGCTACAGGACTGGAAAAGGTCAGTTTTCATTCCAATTGCAAAGAAAGGCAATGCCAAAGATTTGTCAAACTACTGCACAATTTCACTCATCTCACACGCTAGTAAATAATGCTCAAAATTCTCCAAGCCAGGCTTCAGCAACACGTGAATCATGAACTTCCAAATGTTCAAGCTAGTTTTAGAAAAGGCAGAGGAACCAGAGATCAAATTGCCAACATCCACTGGATCATTGAAAAAGCAAGAGAGTTCCCGAGAAACATATATTTCTGCTTTATTGACTATGCCAAAGCCTTTGACTGTGTGGGTCACAATAAACTGTGGAAAATTCTGAAACAGAGAGCCACAGCAGATCACCTGACCTGCCTCTTAAGAAACCTGTATGCAAGTCAGGAAGCAACAGTTAGAATTGGACATGGGACAACAGACTGGTTCCAAATACAAAAAGGAGTACATCAGGGCTGTATATTGTTACCCTGCTTATTTAACTTATATGCAGAGTACATCATGAGAAATGCTGAGCGGGAGGAAGAACAAGCCAGAATCAAGATTGACAGGAGAAATATCAATAACCTCAGGTATGCAAATGACACCATCCTTTTGGCAGAGAGTGAAGAAGAACTAAAGAGCCTCGTGATGAAAGTGAAAGAAGAGAGTGAAAAAATTTACTTAAAGCTCAACATTCAGAAAACTAAAATCATGGCATCCAGTCCCATCACTTCATGGCAAATAGATGGGGAAACAATGGAAACAGTGGCTGACTTTATTTTGGGGGGCTCCAAAATCACTGTGGATGGTGATTGCAGCAATGAAATTAAAAGATGCTTACTCCTTGGAAGGAAAGTTATGACCATCATATTAAAGAGCAGAGACATTACTTTGCCAGCAAAGGTTTGTCTATTCAAGGCTATGCTTTTTTCCAGTGATCATGTATGAATGTGAGAGTTGGACTATAAAGAAAGCTGAGTGCTGAATAATTGATGCTTTTGAACTGTGGTGTTGGAGAAGACTCTTGAGAGTCCCTTGGACTGCAAGGAGATCAAACCAGTCCATTCTTAAGGAGATCAGTCCTGGGTGTTTATTGGAAAGACTGATGTTGAAGATGAAACTCCAATACTTTGGCCACCTGATGCAAAGAGCTGACTCATTGGAAAAGAATCTGATGCTGGGCAAGATTGAGTGCAGGAGAAGGAAGGGACAACATAGGATGAGATGGCTGGATGGCAGCATCGACTTGATGGCCATGGGTCTGGGTGGACTCTAGGTGTTGGTGATGGACAGGGTGCCTGGCGTGCTGCGGTTCATGGGGTCACAAAGAGTCAGACACAACCGAGCGACTGAACTGACTGACTGAGATATATATAATACATATACACTGCCCACTGTCAAGGGAGTAAGAATTAAAATCCACAGGGTTTTGAATTCAAAAACGTACCATGATATGATAAAAAATGAAGAAGCTATTTATCTCTTTAGTTTGAAATATTACACTAAATATGAGATTACAGAATTATTTAATGTAATATATATGCTTTGAAACATAATTTACTTGTGAATGGTAACTGTATGTAGTAATATAGTGCAGTGTTTTGTAAGCTCAGATCATAGATTCAAGCTATTCAAGTGTGAATCTCAGCTCCACAACTCAGATGTTATTTGGTTCTGAACAAAGGACTTAAGTTCTCTTAGTTTCATCTTTCTCAAATATAAATAAAATATGAAGTAGTTGTAATAGTTACAATATTGATTGAGGTAATATGCATAGTGATATAAGACTCTGCTTCATCAATTGATATCTATAAATATTAACCTGAAATTGCATCCAAGAGGTTCCCAGTGATGATGAACCCAATCTTGGATTTGTATTTACAGGTTGCTTTATATTTGAATGGGCTTTCCAGATGGCTCAGATAGTAAAGTATTTGCTTGAAATGCAGGAGACCCCAGTTCAATCCCAGGGTGGGGAAGATCCCTTGGAGAAAGGAATGGCCACCCACTCCAGTATTCTTGCCTGGAGAATTCCATGGACAGAAGAGCCTAGTGTGGTACAGTCCAGGGGGTTGCAAAGAGTTGGACATGACTGAGTGAGCAATATTTTCACTTACATTTGAATAGTGTGTGTTTTAGATTTAATTAACAAACATCAGTGGTTTTGATTTATTGTAATAAACTCTTGGGTGGGTGGCCATGCATAGCCTGGCTCATAGCTTCACTAAGTTACTCAAGCCCCTTCACCATGGACAAGATTGTGAGCCATAAAGGGGAAGATGATATCTATATATGATAAAATAAACTGACTTAAAGTGTAAGGTTCAAATTTGACAAACATAGAGATGCAAATGACTTCCACTCCAACCAAGATGCAAATGATTTCCACAGAGGCCTTGACAATGAAAGTTAATGTGTTACATACATATGCTGTATATATGTACATGTTGCTAATGCAGATTTTCAAATAAAATAAAGGTAGTAGGCTGGTCTATTTCCTAATTTTAGGAGGATGATTACCTCAAGGAGGGTTTTCAAAAATATATTTTGAGATAATCGTGTTCCACTGACTACTAGTGACATTTCTTGGAAAGTAAAAATGTTTCATAAAAATTAATTTTGGAAGATGCATGCTTCAACAATATAAAATCATTTCTTTCGGCACACATTTTGAATTACTTAAGAGAACATGAACATTTCCTAAGCTTATCAGTGCCTAATGATGACTATTTTTCAGCTTCTTCTAGACTTCATCATAGGTAACTTGCTGTTCCTCCTCCTTCGCTCTTTCGTTCTCTTTCTTCTTTTTTCATTTTTAAAGAGACAGAAACTGTATTTACTCAGGCTTTCTTTGTTATAAACCAAATTTATTCTCTAAGCTATACTGCTTTTGCTCCAAAGAACCAAAATATTTTTGGAGTTTTATGTTCTCAGTCTTTTCATTTTATTCAGCTTAACTTTTAACTGATTATCATCTAATAAGTCAAAAGTTAGGGAAAAGTTAGAAATTTCCAACAATACAGTAAGATCAACAATTGCTGATTATTTCTCTCCTACTCTTAGCTAAAAGAAATAATGATGAGAAGTGAAGGAACAGCTGTTTCTCAAAACGGTTTGTCTTTGTGAGATTAATGATCAGTCAGAAACCCACATGTGGAATAAAGAGATACTCTCCATGTTTACAAATAGAAGAGATAAAAGCTTAGTTTATGAATTTGTTGTTACACAACTGCAAAAACTGCTTAAACATATTTCATGAGAGGACACACTCAGTGTGTAGATAAGTGCAGCTGCAATGAAAGGTTTGTGTAAAAAGGTAAAAATATATAATACATAATATATATGTAATACTTCAAGATTTAGTTTACTTTTTTATTAGCTCATCAGATTTAATATTAGGAAAGTAAGTCATAAATTCTACCTTCATATGAGAATATAAATCAGATTTTTATGAGACTTATCTGCATAAATGCATGTAGTTAGAAGTGAACTGGAATCAAATCCATTATTTTTCTTATTACAAAATCAAAATGTCAAGGAATTGCACTCTTGAATGCAAGATTAATTCAAGTCTTTTTCTTATCCACAGTGTGATGACATAAAGGGAGATAAAGCTTGGTTACAATCAAATAACTTGGAAATGAAAGTGAATTAAGACAAAAGAAACTGTGTAGAAAATTATTAGCATGCTCTAGTAAGTATGGTGAAATCTTACATAAAAGTCTATTAAGTGGATGAAAAGTTGGAATACATATTAAGACATTGCAAAGAAAAGGCAATGGAATTTGATGCTGCACAGGACACTGGAAGTAAAAAAAGAAAAAATGATAAATGTATAGTGCTATTTCTAAAATTTCAACATAGGAAACAAAAGTTTAATAAGATGTGTATATGTGTATTATCTTTGTAAGTGACAGGATAATCTATTCTATAGTTCTCTAGAATGATTTGTGCATAAATATATATAAATCTATAGTTTATTCTACTAACAAATTATTATTGCTTCTTATTAGTTGGGATGCATTTAAGATAAAATAATAAATTAGCGGTGTATAATACTTTCTAAAATATAGGTTTAATGTTTTCAAATAGACAAGGAAACTGGAAAATTATAATTTATAAAAATTATAAATTATAACCATTAAGTTTTCACATCTCTTATAAAGACTGTATTATTTGAAAATTGCATAGTTCATACAAAAGTCAACCACTTAAAGCACAGATTTAGGGCATATATGTATATATTATAGTTAATTTACAATACATTTGACTTCTCATATACTTAGGGAACACTTCCAACACAGAAGGAATGTTTAAATTATCCTAAACCCCAAATATTAATTCCTAGGCTTATTAACTTAATCTCTATTAATTTTCTGACCTCATTTATATATATATATATATATATATATAAATATATATTTGTAGAGGGAAGAAAAGGAAAGAAACTAAAAACCAAAGACTCTAGAAAGTAAGTATGAAATCAATATGAGAATAAAGTACATGAAAAATATAACAGTAATGAAGACAAGATTAAGACAAATCTGGAAAATTGGGCAGAGAGTTAATCAGGAGTAGCAAGAATAAGAAAATTTGCAAAGTTCTCAGTGGGTTGTCACCTAATTTTCTGAAGATCCTGGATATGTATGCACAGCTTCATTACTACTCACACATCAGTTTTATGTGAATGGGTCATGGACCCCATATCCAATTATGACTTTATTCATTTCACAGGAGATTAATTAATTCTTATCAGATTTCAGGAAATAAAATATTTTAAACATACTGTGAGGAAACTTGGGCCATGGTGATAAACCTCAGGTTGCATATAAGGAATGAGGTTTATTCTATGTCCAAAGTGTACTAAAATAGCTTATCAAGTCCAGATGAAGATTCAAAGAAACTTTTTTTTTTAAACTTGCTTAGTTCACTTAACATAGTCCTTCTATTAGCCCCAGGTGGACAGATGTGTGATAAGTCACTCAGTTGTGTCCAACTCTTTGTGACACCATGGACTGTAGCTCACTGGGCTCCTCTGTTCATAGGGATTTTCATGGCAAGAACACTGGAGTGGGTTGCCATGTTTTCCTTCAGGGGAATCTTCCCAACCCAGGGATCAAATCCAAGTCTCCCGCTTTGCAGGTGGATTTTTACCATCTGAGCCAATAGGGAAGCCCAGGTAGACCGATATGTTACCACAAATTAATAGAAAATAAAGTTATCTGAGACACACATCCTTTTAGAATTCTTATTCAGCAACCTATATCAAATTCAGAGAAACTTGAGTAGACTGTTTCTATCTGCTCAAAATTCTTATGTTGAAATCTAGTCTCCAATAGGATGTGAGGCCTTTCGGAAGTGATTAGGTCACGAGGGTAAAGTCCTCATCCACAAGACTAGCATCCTTATAAGAGAGATGCCAGAATAGAAGTGAGAAGAGAAGATAGCACTTGAAGAACTAGGAAGTGGGACCTCATTATACAACAAATATGCCTTGAACTTCCTAGCCTTGAGGTCTGTAAGAAATAAATTTCTGTTCTTTAAAAGCCATCTAGCCTAAGACATTTTGTTATAGCACCCTGAACAGACTAATACAATAAGCCTTTTGCCATATTGTTGTTGTTCAGTCACTAAGTTGTGTCCCATTCTCTGCAGCCCTGTGGAGTACAGGATTCCAGGTTCCCCTGTCCTTCACTATCTCCCAGAGTTTGCTCAAATTCATGTCCATTGAGTCAATGATACTATCTAACCATCTCATCCTCTGCCAACTGCTTCTCCTTTTGCCTTCAATATTTCCCAGCATCAGGGTCTTTTCATATGAGTCTACTCTTCACATCAAGTGGCCAAAGTACTGGAGCTTCACCTTCAGCATCAGTCCTTCCAATGAATATTCAGGGTGGATTTCCTTTAGATTTGACTGGTTTGACCTCCTTACATTCCAAGGACTCTCAATAGCCTTTTCCCTAATGCCACAATTCAAAAACATCAATTCTTCCATGTCCAGCCTTTATGGACCGCTCTCACATCCATACACAACTATTGGAAAAACCAGAGATTTGACTATAGAGATCTTTGCCAGCAAAGAGATGTCTCTGCTTTTTAATATGCTGCCTAGGATTGTCAGTGCTTTCCTTTCAAGGAATAAGGAAATTTTAATTTCATGGCCGCAGTCACAGTTCTATATTTTGCCATAAACTACTATGTAAATATAATGAATCTGCCATATTTTTAAAGATTTCCAAAATTTTGAACTTCTGGTTTGTGCATTTCACTGATTAGGATGCTTAAAGACATAGCAATGGAATGTATTGTTATTATTTCTTAAAAATAAAACATTAAAATAAATAATAACAACTATCAGTTAAAATTAATATCATCATTTCACCAACCCGTTTTGTGTATTAAAGATGTCACTAATTTTAGGAGGATCATCACAAAACACAGACAAATAACTATTTTAGTGCTACAAAATGAGAATTGGGAGCATTATATGGCTCTTAAAACACTGTGCTTGGAATATTCAAAATATTGACTGACATTTTCAAAGAAAGAACTGTAAGCAGTCCGAAGACAGTCTAATTAATAGTTGTTAAAAATTCTACTTATTGTCTGCTCTGCTTTCAGCATATTGAAGCTGACACTTCATCAGTGGTTTAAAGCCATGCTAGCATGACTTTTGGATTAGATATTTTAATATAGTTCATTTTAAGAATTCATATATGTGTTTCAAGATTAAAATATAAAATAAATAATAAATAAAACGGTTGTCAACCACTGACTACACTATGTTATCAAAATGATGGAAATGTAGTTATATACAAAAGTGAACATAATGTGTTATCCACAGGGCATGATGAGATAAACACCATTTTCTCTACTATAGCTACCATAATCATTTAAGAATCGATGGCAAATTAAACTGCACAAATCCTTAAGGGGAGAAGGGGAAAAAAGTACAGTACTAAATAAGGAAAGGTGCAAATCAATTTTTCACCCTAGACATAGTGAGTTCATTAGTATTGCTAACATAAAGGCAAATGTAAATACAGTAAAATGGAGATTTTTATCTTCTTTTCACTTTAATTACAAGGTTGCCTAAGTCAACCTACTTTTTAACTTTTACAAAAGAGTGTATTCATATAGTAGTGGAACTGTATTATGAATTAAAAAATTAAAAAGATGATTTTATGTGAAGAAATTCTACATGTGAAGATATAGAATAAAAAGGGATTCTACCAGGTTTTTCTTTCTTTTTTTTTTCTTCTTATTTTGCAGCTAACATGAAAGCTGTAAAAGTCAGGCAATCTTTTCAAAATGAATGTTCAAATTCACAAAGCTGGTTCCTTAAAAGTATACTCATGTACACAAAGACAAAAAGAAAGCAGTTTTCAAACAAAAGCAATTTTCAAAATGCTGTGCTCACACTGCTTCAGTCAGAGAGTTCTATGCCCACTTGACCTTCAATCATATTTTCCATTTCATCATTCTGATGAAAATTAGTGGGGCAGATGATGTTTGGTCATCCTCCTTGAAAGTGAATCTGGTTGCAGACATATTTTTCTGGAAAATATCATCTTTCAAGTAATGTAACATGGACATAAACATCAATAGCTTCATTATCCTAAAATAAGTATTGCCTTTGATAAGTTAGATTTATCTCAGCACTGATAACAAAAATAGAGGAAATTGTCTGGGCATTGGTTTGGTCAAAGGAAAGTTACATATGAAGCTGGTCTGGCTCAGCACCTATGTTGAGAGGGAGAAATGTAGAATGATAGAGAGGGCAGGGGATGAGAGAGCCCAAGAATGAGAGAAAATGAGAGAAATGAATAATGATCTAGCAAGCACGTTCTGCTGACAATTTCTGGAATGAACAACAAACCTATTATATAGCAAGTGAGCTAGTCATCTTTTGAACATCTTCAGCTTTTAGAAAGTGCAGTGCTGATAATTCTCTTCTCTGTTTAGTCTATTGAAAAACAATGTCTGGTGACTGATTTTTCACTTTAGACACCAAGACTTAAAGCTAGTTAAACTTCCAAGTTAAAATATCTTATGAGGTGAAAAATAGAAAAATTATAGTTATTGAAATAAAATGTCTTGCTGAAGAATTGATGCTTTTTAATGGTGGTGTTGGAGAATACTCTTGAGAGTCCCTTACATTGCAGGGAGATCAAAATAGTCTATCCTAAAGGAAATCAGTCCTAAATATTCATTGGAAGGACTGATGCTGAAGCTGAAACTCCAATACTTTGGCCACCTGACACGAAGAACTGACTCACTGGAAAAGATCCTGATGCTGGGATTGAAGGCAGAAGCAGAGGGGACAACAGAGGATGAGAAGGTTGGATGGCATCACTGACTGGATGGACATGAGTTTGAGCAAGCTTGGGGAGTTGGTTATGGACAAGGAAGTCTGGCATGTTGCAGTCTATGGGATTGCAAAGAGTCAGACACAACTGAGCGACTTAACTGAATTGGATGTCATGATCATATTACTTAATCTAAAACCAAGGCAAAACAAAAAGCTACCCCCCCAAAAAGATGATCATATTCATGACCCTAAAGTTAACTCTTTTAATACTGTTTCTCCAAGGACCTCTTATGTGGCATCTTAAGATCAAAATATTAATAGGACATAGTCCTTGTCCAGGAAGAGCTTAGAGTATCTTAGCGGGAAGAAGACCCAGGTAAACTAAGTACAGCATGGTAATTTCCATAACAGAGTTTAAATAGAGTATTGTTCTATGATATCAAAGAGAGAACAAAGCAACCAGCCTTCTGGTAAAATGGAGAAAGTGTCCATCAGAGAAGTAAACATTTCAGATGGATCTTCAAAGAATAATAGTTGTTGATCGAGCCAAAAGAGTTTAGGACTGGAGTGAAATATAATTTTAAACAAAGTAACAACTGTGCAAAAGCATGAAGGAATGTGTGTGTCTGTTTAGAGAACAATAAATAATTTTATTTGGATGGGATTCCAGATGATATACATGTGTGATACTGTGATTGGACAGGATGCTGAAAAAGTAGAATTAGCCCAAAATGTAAAGGGCATTGTATGCACAAAATGATATATATTTAATAAGAAGAATTAAATGAACAAATGTGGTTTCTAGAGAAAACTCTGAATCATGAAATGGGAAATTCTGGGCACTGACCACAAGGCTGCGTGGGTCACTACTGCAGTATTCTGCCATCCAGCACCAGACCTGCTATGTAGCAGACACTAAATGTTTGTTGAATTAATGATGGGTGAATGAACACAATGATATGAACACAGTGAAATGCATCTGAACTAACGTATTTATAGAGAGGGCAGAAACACAAAAGCCATAATATTCATGAAGTCCATGTCTATAAAAATGGCCATTATGTTAGGCAAGAAATTGTGATGATTAAGACAGAGAATGCTTACAGAAGTCAGCACTACTTGTTAATATTAAACACAGCAGAATGCCTTCAGTTTTCATTGTTACTTGCCTTTATTTTATAAACAAATTGATTTTAAACACGCTGCCTTGAGTGTGAAAGGAAGCCTAAAATTGGTTCAGTTCTATTGGGAGATGAGTCACAGCATCATTTTTAAAAGTATGTGACATTTAAATTAAAATCTACTACTTCGGGTTTGAATTTTTTAGTGCCTAAATAATTATGTTTTTTACAGCTATTCATATTAAAGCTCAATGTTAATTTCCAAGCTGTGAATACATTGCACAGTAATACTTAAATGGGCTGCAAATTTTTAGACTGCTTAACAGTAAGTCACTTTAGAAATATCATTATCCAAAATGTACATAGACCCTAGTCAATCTTAGCAATTGCCTTCATGTATGTTGGGTTAGTTTATGAAGATATAGTAGCAGAGAGGGGACAGAAGGAGCAATCAGATTTTAGAGAGAATATAAGCAATGCTACAATAAGAAAGACACTAATGAAGTAACAGAAAAGCAGGCCAAATGTAATTTTAATCTGTCAACATGCACAAAGGTGCAACAAAAAAATATTCACACACAAAAGTATTTGTGTACAAGATTGAGGCAAAGGTCTGTGGCTGGCAATTGTATTGCATGCATTCTAGGAGGTAAGGGTTTTTGAAAGGCATTTAGCTTTAAACTGCTCAATGTTCCTTTGAATGTCCTCAGCAGGACCAGAAATAGAGGATTCAATTTTCAAAGATAATTGTGTCAGATAACTGCCTCATGTCTTTTCAGCAAGAATCTGATAAACACCTAATTACTAACCAAGTGATTTTAGAGCTATATTGCTGGGCTGATGGGAAGGCTACCTAGAAAGACCTGGTCATTCAATGTATCAGGAGGGAAATGCAGTTGGATTGTAAATTAATTTCATTTATTTGGCTAATGAAATCTTATCAACTATTCTAATGAAACAATTTATTATTGTAACAAAAGAGCAAAAATTTCATCATAAAATCAATTATAACCCCCAAAATAAATTCTCACCACATCACATCTAAAACAGCCAACTGAAAATAAAAAGAGGTTCATTTGGAATTTCTCACAGTTTATCTTCTTTGGCAAGCTTTGTGTAACTTGCATATGCTATTATGTTGAGAAAAGCACAGTTTTAATAATTTTGGATGCTGGAATTTTGTACAACACAATACAATATATTAGCCATAAATGCAGAACTATTCATCTTCAAATCTATATGTATGCATACTCAGCTGGACTCTTAACTATTTCTTCATATGATTCGCTGTTATCAGTTCAGTCAGTTCAGTCGCTCAATTGTGTCTGACTCTTTGTGACCCCATGAACTGCAGCATGCCAGGCCTCCCTGTCCATCACCAACTCCCAGAGTCCACCTAAACCCATGTCCATTTAATCAGTGATGCCATCCAACCATCTCATCCTCTGTTATCCTCTTCTTCTCCTGTCCTCAAGCTTTCCCAGCATCAGGGTCTTTTTCAATGAGTCAGCTCTTCACATCAGGTGGCCAAAGTATTGGAGTTTCAGCTTCAACATCAGTCCTTCCAATAAACACCCAGGTTTTTACTCCCTATTTCATGTTGTTATATACAGTGTAAGGCCTGCAATTAAGGCCTAAGAATATGTGATTCCTTGACATCTGGTGAAATCAGGATGGCCTCAAATGGCCTAACTATAAGTAAGAGAGTTAATTCTTAGGTAGGTTGATACGAAGCTGGGGTCCCCGAGGAGAAGAAAGGGGTCTGGGACTTTTCAGGAGGAGATAGGGGTCTGGGGTTCTGAAGAAGGAGAAAAGGACAAACTTTTTTTCTACATTCCTTAGTCTTAGTCACATAATTTTTTTTTTCCCCTTTAATCCCAGAGCTGATGGTTATACAACAAAACAACTCAGCTTAAACTCTGTACTAAGGATTATATAACAACAATGTATCCTGCTTGAGGACAGGTTTCTTCTTCTTAGGAATCTTCTGACTAATCCTGTTATCTTAGAATGTATATTGTGGGAGTGGTCTGGTAAAATCTTTCTATTGTTAGTTCTAACTTTGTCATCTTAAAATGTAGATTGTGGGAGTGGGTCTGGTAAGATCATTACAACCTTGAGATATTCTTTTGATTTACTGTAATAACCAACTGAAAAAGTATATAGCTCCTTGCTAAAGCTAGTGAGAGAGTCCTCTACGCCTGATGTCTATATCAGAAGCTTTCTCTGTCTCTTTTCATTGTAATAAAACTTCTGCCACACAAGAGCCCCGAGTGGTCAAGTCTGGTCCCTGGTCCTGAAGCTAAATCTTCAGAAATCATGAATCTGACATCATTCACTGTAAGCTATCATAAGCTTCCCTTTCCACTCCTGTGAGTCCTCTATACAAACCCCTACCTTATCAGCCTCAGTTTCTGCTTATCACTGAGGATAAGGTTTCATCACCCAGCCAGCCTTTATTCAGAAAGCCAGTCACACCCTCCTAAGAGAACTAATGCACCTCACTCATTGACAGGACAATACCACCAAGTCTGGTCTTTCCCTCTGCTTCAGAGTACATCATAGCCCCCCAGGGCATATGATGTCCTCATCCCCTCAGGTGGGAGTGTGACTGATAAATTGCTCTTGGTCTCATCTGTTCAGTGTTGGCTGTGATGTGATCAACATCCCTAAGATTCTTTGCTGAGAATTTCTTGCTCAACAAAGGAAAGAATACAAAATAATTAAAACATCAAACGGTCACTCAGATGGGACTAGAGCATAGACTTTCCCTTTCTTTAATATATGTCAATATTTCCAGGGTAACTGCCAAATTGTGGAGATCTGGAGAGACAAATAAAATGATTGGAGGCTTTGAGTAAAATGCATTCTTATATTAATGAATAATATAAACTATATTGAATATTTTCTCTGCTTTTCTCTTGGACAGTTCCTATTGGGTGAGTAGCTACTGATGTAAAACCATAGAGATCAACTCAAAAGAGGAATACATTAACAGAAAAGAAAAGCAAGACACTCCATTACCAAAAGATAACCAGAAAAAGGATTCATCCACTGAACAGTTGACGCTCACTGCACCTCAGCAAGTTATACATAATAGATTAAAGAACAGGTTTCATTCTTTAAACGTTTACATCTTAATGGGTGAAGCATTAGTTTCTCAGTCATGTCCAATTCTGTGACTCCATGGACCACAGCACTCCAGGCTCCTCTGCCTATGGGATTTCCCAGGCAAGAATACTGGAATGTGTTGCCATTCCCTTCTCCAGGGTGTTCACCTCACACAGGAATTGAACCTGGGTCTCCTATACTTATTGACCATGCCAAAGCCTTTGACTATATGGATCACAACAAAGTGTGGAAAATTCTTCAAGAGATGGGAATACCAGACCACTTCACCTGCCTCCTGGGAAATCTGAATGCAGGTCAAGAAGCAACAGTTAGAACTGGGCCTAAAACAACAGACTGGTTCCAAATAGGAAAAAGAGCACGTCAAGGCTATATACTGTCACTTTGCTTTTTCAGCTTATATGCAGAGTACATCATGAGAAATGCTGGACTGGATGAAGCACAAGCTGGAATCAAGATTGCCGGGAGAAATATCAATAACCTCAGATATGCAGATGACACCACCCTTATGGCAGAAAGTGAAGAAGAACTAAAGAGCCTCTTGATGAAAGTGAAAGAGGAGAGTGAAAAAGTTGACTTAGAGCTCAACATTCAGAAAACTAAGATCATGGCATCTAGTCCCATCACTTCATGGCAAATAAATGGGAAACAGTGGAAATAGTGTCAAACTTCATTTTTTGGGGCTCCAAAATCACTGCAGATGGTGACTGCAGCCATGAAATTAAAAGACACTTGCTCCTTGGAAAAAAAGCTATGACTAACCTAGACAGCATATTAAAAAGCAGAGACATTACTTTGCCAACAAAGGTCCCTCTAGTAAAAGCTATGGTTTCTCCATTAGTCATGTATAGATGTGAAAGCTGGACTATAAAGAAAGCTGAGCACCAAGGAAGTGATGCTTTTGAACTGTGGTGTTGGAGAAGACTCTTGAGAGTCCTTTGAACCACAAGGAGATCCAACCTGTCCATCCTAAAGGAAATCAATCCTGAATATTCATTGAAAGGACTGATGCTGAAGCTGAAATTCCAATATTTTGGCCACTGGATGTGAAGAACTGACTCATTTGAAAAGACGCTGATGCTGGGAAAGATTGAAGGCAACAACAGAGGATAAGATGTTTGGATGGCATCATTGACTCAATGGACATGAATCTGAGTAAACTCCAGGAGTTGGTGATGGACAGGGAGGCTTGGCATGCTGCAGACCAAGGGGTTGCAAAGAGTTGGACACTCCTGAGGGACTGAACTGAATTGAACTGAACTCCTATATTGCAGGCAGATTCTTTTCCATCTGAGCCACTATCTTACAGATAAGAAGATGACTGTTTAGCAGTGTCAATTTTGTTTTCTTTTCATTGCTTTTACATTCTGCCATACATGGTCTCTATCTGCCATTATTTTAAAATTATCAGTTCTCAAGACACCTCTATTATGGGCCAATCTGAGATCAGAGGGTAAAGCCTAATTGGGGTAAAGATAAGGAAAAATCAAAATAAAAAATAGCTACAGCAAATAGAAGTAAAGTATATATGTTTTCTTATTGAAATTGGGATATGATAATTATCTGAAATCTCTTCATGGATCAGTCTTGTCATGGTTAAGGGGCTTATGAAACTCAATGAGCCATGCCATGTAGTGCTTTTCAAATAGCTGAGGAAAGAAGAGAAGCAAAAGACAAGGGAGAAAGGGAAAGATATACCCACCTGAATGCAGATACAAAAAATAGCAAGGAGTGATAAGATCTTTTAAAGGAACAGTACAAAGAAACAGAGGGAAACAATATAATGGGAAACACTAGAGATCTCTCCAAGAAATAGGAGATATCAAGGGAATATTTCATGCAAGGATGGGCATGATGAAGGGCAGAAACAGTTAAGGATCTAACAGAAGCAGAAAAGACTAAGAAGAGATGGCAAGAATACACAGAAAAACTATACAAGAAAGGTCTTAATGACTGGGATATTCATGGTGGTGTGGTCACTCACCTAGAGACAGATATTCTGGAGTGTGAAGTCAAGCTGGGCTTAAGAAGCATTAGCATGAGCAAAGCTAGTGGAGGGAATGGAATTTCAGCTGAGCTGTTTAGAATCTTAAAAGATGATGCTGTTAAAGTGTTTCACTCAATATCTCAGCAAATTTGGAAAGCTCAGCAGTGTCAACAGGATCAGAAAAAGTCAGTTTTCCTTCCAGTCCCAAAGAATGGAAATGGCAAAGAAGGCTCAAACTACTATACAATTGTGCTTATTTCACATGCTATTAAGCTTGTGCTCAAAACTCTTCAAGCTAGGCTTCAGTAGTATGTGGATTGAGAACTTCCAGATATACATGCTGGGTTTCAAAGAGGCAGAGGAATCAGAGATCAAACTGCCAATATTCACTGGATCATGGAGAAAGCAACAGAATTTCAGAAAAACATCTACTTCTTCTTTATTAACTATGCTAAAGTCTTTGACTGTGTGGATCACAAAAAACTGTGGAAAATTATTAGTTATGGGAATACCAGACCACCTTACCCATCTCCTGAGAAACTTGCATGCCTATCAGGAAACAAGAGATAGAAGCAGACACGTAACAACAGACTGGTTCCAAATTGGGAAAGGAGTATGTCAAGGCTGTACACTGGCACCCCTGCTTGTTTAACTTCTATGAGAGTACATGTGAAATGTCAGGCTGGATGGATCACAAGCTGGAATCAAGATTGCCAGGAGAAACATCAATAACCTCAAATATGCAGATGACACCACCCTTATGGCAGAAAGTGAAGAGGAAATAAACAGCCTCTGGATGAGGGTGAAAGAAGAGAATGAAAACCCTGGCTTGAAACTCAACATTTAAAAAAATAAGATCATGGCAGCTAGTTCTATTACTTCATGGCAAATAGAAGGGGAAAAAGTGGAAGCAGTGACAGATTTTATCTTCCTGGGCTCCAAAATCATTGCGGATGGTAACTGCAGCCAGGAAATTAAACAATGCTTGCTCCTTGGAAGGAATGCTATGACAAACCCTGACAGTGTATTAAAAATAGAAACATCACTTTGCCAACAAAGTACCTATAGTCAAAACTATGGTTTTGCCAGTGAAAGTGACAGTCACTCAGTCATGTCCGACTCTTTGCGAACCCATGGACTATACAGCCCATTGGAATTCTCCAGGCCAGAATACTGGAGTGAGTAGCCTTTCCCTTCTCCAGGGGATCTTCCTGACCCAGGGATTGAATCCAGGTCTCCTGCATTGCAGGTAGATTCTTTATCAGCTGAGCCACATGGTTTTGCCAGTAGTCATGTACGGATATGAAATTTTGACTACAAAGAAGGCTGAGCAGCAAATAATTGTTGTTTTCGAATTGTAGTGCTGGATAAAACTCTTGAGAGTCTCTTTGACTGCAAGGAGATCAAACCAGTCAATCCTAAAGGAAATCAACCCTGAATATTCACTGAAAAGACTTATGCTTTTGCTGAAGCTCCAATACTTTGACCCTCTGATGCAAAGTGTCGATTCACTGAAAAAGACCCTGATGCTGGGAAAGACTAAAGGCAAAAGGAGAAGGAGGTGACAGAGGATTAGATGGTTAAATGGAATCACTGACTCAATGGACATGAATCTGGAGATACTGAAGGACAGGTAACCTGGCATGCTGCAATCCATGGGGTCGTGAAGAGTCAGACATGACTGAGCGACTGAACAACGGCAAATATCACCTGGAATTTCATGCCCATCAGTTCAGTTCAGTTCAGTCGCTCAGTCATGTCTGACTCTTTGCCACCCCATGAATTGCAGCATGCCAGGCCCCCCTGTCCATCTCCAACTCCCAGAGTCCACATAAACCCGTGTTCAATGAGATTACTAGTTTTTAGATCACTAAGGAATATTGCCATGATTTATATCAGTATTATTACATGTTTCAAGTTTTAAAGCATTTATAACTCAAATATTTTAAAGAAAACACATTCTTAATGAAGGATAAAAAGGAATAAAAACATGTTCTTAAAATATATTGAATTTCTGAAATAAAATAGTGTTTTACTAACTGCACTTTATTTACTGGAGCAACATCACTGAAAATATATCAATAGTGTTTATACAAAAAGCTATCTCTGTTAGTACTCAAATGCCCATGATTATTCTGAGTCCATATAGAAATTTCCTTCATGTAGAAGTCAAAGTATAGCATACTTAATTTCTTTTTTATTTTTTATATGTCGTTAAAAAAAAAACACAGTTAAGAACATTGAAAATTACAATAGTTTTATATGGAACAATGACTTCTTTTTTTAATATTGTTAATATTAATATGTTTTTCATAATACAATAGTTTATCCTTATAAATAAATTATAGAAAATGTCTGTTCATATTACTAATATTATTACCACAGTGACCTGAAAATCTATATTTGATAAATATATTGCTCTCACTGGTGAATATCAATTTTTTTTATTTGATAGGCTATCAAATTTGTTAAAAAAAAACAGAAGAAGAAGAATATAAATTTAAAGGTACAGCTAGAAAATATGAAAATATATTGACATTAAAATATTGCCTGCTCAGTAACAAAATTCTAAAGCATTTATTTTTTACTCATTGTATTATAGAACTATACTCAATTAAAAAGTTGATATTTATGTTTTCCAAGGTATTTTCTTTTTCTTGCTCTGAGATGTATTCAGGTGCATCCATCTCTTATTCTCCCCTAATGCCTCTTGAATTAATTGTTTACTGATGAAACTGAATATAGATAAACATGGCAATTTAAAAAGCTGTAAAACTGGAAACTAGTTTAAATAGCTTTTAATATTTGAAATAAATTCTTCTTCACTGAGGCTGTCTGTTTAAATGCATACTCACATTCTCTATACTCCCAGAAGAGGAGCCATCTAATTGAACACGGTATTTTACAGCCCTAAGACATGTTTGTCATACCCAGGATGTTGAATATTTACAGTCATTACAGAAGAGGCTGTGTAATAGAAGTCTCAGAGGATTTAAAACTAAACAAAATCTTGACATTAAATCATATTTATACTGTATGCATGTTGTACTATATTATTCCATTAGGTCTAATTTCATCAAATAACTATGTGAATTGTATTCTTCACAAACTTTGAAAATAAATATTCATGTTTTCAATTAAGCATAGTTCTCAATACACAATTAAACTCTGTTACATGAACATGCTTGCAAACTGGTTATTTGGAACTGGGTTATATTTTCTTGTAGAAATTATAATTTGGTTGACTGTGTGGTCCACAAATAGCTCTATAGTCTGTAACAATAAACCCTTTAGCCTTTCTACACTGTTTAAGGAACAAGACAGTTTCTGACACTTTAATTTTGAGACTTACCTTTTTCAAGATGCGGTTATTTTGAATTCTGCACTATCTCTCTGATAAACTAAAAATGAACCTTAAGTGAATTGTGGAAATGTCACCATAGGCATGAGAAAACATTCATAGTTTTAAAGTTAGTGACATAGGAAAAGAAAGAGTTGAGTTGAGTCAGAATGTATCACAGAGGCTGTTTAGTTATACATGTTATTTGAACAAGCAATTCTTAAGATATTTACTTAAATAGACAATTGAATTTTTTTTATCCATTAAAGTCACCAGACTTTTTACTAAATAAAGCAAATTCATCTGTTATTTTTAACATCACATACAGAGTCATAGTCAAATAAATGATTAAATTGAACAAAGGAGTGATTTTCTTTCTAATTCCAAACATCTACGTATTTAAAGCATTTTATGTATTCCCTAATGTATCACTTTTTAGGTACATTAGAGACTGTGGTCCATGTGATCAGTTTGATTAGTTTTCTGTGATTGTGGTTTTCATTCATTCATTTTCATTCTGTCTATCCTCTACATTCTCTCTATCTGCTTGGTCCTTGGAAGAAAAGTTATGACCAACCTAGATAGCATACTTAAACACCAGAGATATTACTTTGCCAACAAAGGTCCATCTAGTCAAAGCTATGGTTTTTCCAGTAGTCATGTAGGGATGTGAGAGTTGGACTATAAAGAGAGCTGAGTGCCAAAGAATTGATGCTTTTGAACTGTGGTGTTGGAGTAGACTCTTGAGAATCCCTTGGACTGCAAGGAGATACAACTAGTCCATCCTAAAGGAAATCAGTCCTGATTACTCATAGGAAGGACTGATGCTGAAGCTGAAACTCCAGTTCTTTGGCCACCCGATGTGAAGAACTGACCCATTTGAAAAGATCCTGATGCTGGGAAAGATTGAAGATGGGAGGAGAAGGGGACAATGGAGGATGAGATGATTAGATGGCATCACCGACTCAATCGACATGAGTTTGGGTAGACTCCGGGAGTTGGTGATGGACAGGGAGGCCTGATGTGCTGCAGTCCATGGGGTCACAAAAAGTTGGACACAACTGAATGACTGAACTGATTGACTGACTGACCCTCTGATGGATAAGGATAAGATGCTATGGAAGCTTCCTGATGGGAGAGACTGACTGAGGGGGAAACTGGGTCTTGTTCTGATGTGAGGGGGCTATGCTTAGTAATACATTAATCCAATTTTCTATTGATGGGTGGGCTCTGTTCCCTCCTTGTTGTTTGACCTGAGGCAAAACTATGGTGGAGGCAATGAAGATAATGGTGACCTCCTTCAAAAGGTCCCTTGCAGGCACTCAGTGCCCCCAACCCTGCACCAGACCACTGCTGACCCACATCTCCTCTGGAGACTCCTGGACACTCATGGGCAAGTCTGGGTCAGTCTCCTGTGGGGAAGAGGGAGCTCAAAAGGAGAGAGAGCAATATAGCCAGTAATCAATTTCCTAAGTGCTTTCTCCAGAGTCTGGAACATCCAAAGAGATTCAAAGAGTTACACAGAGAAGAGAATAGGGAGAAGAGAGATAGAGGTAATCAGGAGGAGAAGAGGGGGAGACAAAAGGGGAGAGAACAATTTAACCAGTAATCAATTCCCTAAGTGTTCTCCACAGCCTGGAACACCCAGAGAGATTCACAAGTTAAGTAGAGGAGAGAAGGGGGAGGGAGGAGATAAAGGTGACCTGGGGGAGAAAAAGGAGAGTCAAAAAGGGAGAGTGCAATCAAGCCAGTAATCACACCCCTAAGTGAAAATGGATACTGAAGATTAGTATCTTAAAGGTACAAAATTGATAACAAATACCAAAAGGGAAAGATTAAAAATCTAGAGCAGAGGCGAGACTCTCAAAAAAGAAATATTAAAAATACAAAACAAATTAATCACAAAAAGTATAAAATATATATATATATATATATATGAAATTTGCTTTAAAATCAGGGCCTTTTTTTGCAAGGTAATAGTAGGTTATAAAAATGAAAATAAAAGGAGCAATAAAGAACTTAAATTTCAACAAAATTAAAAAGTGATAATAGTGAAAATATATCTAGGAATTTCTCTGGCGCTGTTGTGGGCAGTGTGGTGTTAGTTCAGTTTCAGATAGTTCCTTGTTCCAGCTTGTACTTGTTCTCAAAGTCTATAGGCCCCCTCAAATATGTAGTCAGTGTTAACTACAGGGTTTTGGTCTGTTGCATCTGTCACTTTGAGATTGGTGGTTCCCTGTTTTTTATTTTGGCTTGTTCTTTTTCCAAGTCTCTTCAGTGCCTAATTTCTGCCCTGACAAAAGGGGGTGATGGTGGTAACTTATTTAGGCTCACTTGTTCAGTTGTGTTGTGGGGAGGGAGGGACACTGCAACATCACTGGTGTTTGTGGGGAGCACTCGCAGTATAGGGACCACCCTGGATTTGCCCCAGCTCAAGGCGGCCTGTACTTTCCAGGTCTAGACTGCTCAGGCTCCAGGGTGCTCTGCAGGGCTTACATTTCGTGCACTTCCCAGGTCTAAGCTGCTCCCATACTCAGCAAGGGCACAGACCCAGTTGGGCGTGCGTTTTGTGCCTTTCCCAGGCCCAAGCACTCAGGTGATGAGGTGCTTGGTGAGCACACTGTCCTAGGTGGGGCGTGTGTCTTAATCACATTCCTGGTCTCAGCAGCTCACTTTCACTTCCTGGCAAATAGATGGGGAAATATTTGCCATCACTTCCTGGCAAGTGCGGAAACAATGGAAACAGTGAGAGACTTTATTTTTTTGGCTCCAAAATCACTGCTGATGATGACTGCAGCCATGCAATTGAAAGAAAATTCAATTCCTTGGTAGAAAATTCAATTCCTTGATAGAAAAGCTATGGCCAACCTAGACAGCATACTAAAAAGCAGAGACATTACTTGGCCAAAAAAGGTCCGTCTAGCCAAAGCTATGGTTTTTCAAGGAGTCACATATGGATGCAAGAGTTGGACAATAAAGAAAGCTGAGAGCTGAAGAATTGATGCTTTTGAACTGCGGTGTTGGAAAAGACTATTGAGAGTTCCTTGGACTACAAGGAGATCCAACCAGTCAATCCTAAAGGAAATCAGTCCTGAATATTCATTGGAAGGACTGATAAAGCTGAAGCTAAAGCTCCAATATTTTGGCCACCTAATGGAAAGAACTGACTCACTGGAAAAGACCTTGATTCTGGGAAAGATTGAAGGCAGGAGGAGAAGGGAAAGACAGAAGATGAGATGGTTGGATCCATCACCAACTCAGTGGACATGGATTTGAGTAAGGTCCAGGAGTTGGTGATGGACAGGGAAGCCTGAAGTGCTGCAGTCCACGGGATCACAAACAGCTGGACATGACTGAGCGGCTGAACTGAACTTAACTTACCATACAGTCTCGGAATGCCAGTTATATACACTCAAAAGAATTGAAAGCCATGCCTCAGATAGATACTTGTACACCTATGTTCATAGCAATATCATTTAAAATAGTCAGTAGACAGAAGTAAGCCAAATGTCCATTGACAGATGAATGGACACACAAAACGTGGAACACACATGTAATGGAATATCATTCATCCTCAAAAAAGAAGGAAATTCTGGCACTGGTTATAACACAGTACAACCTTGAAGATATTATCTTAAGATAAATAAGCCAGTTGCAAAAGGGCAGATATTATATATTCCACTTACATGAGAAGCCTAGAGTAGTTAAATTCAGAGACAGAAAGCAGAATGGTAGCTCTAAAGAACTGGGGTGAGAGAGAAATGGAGGGTTTTTAATTGATGTACAGTTTTATATTTACAAATGAAAAAGTTCTGGAAATGGATGGCGGTGAGAGTAGCACATCAAAAAATATATTAATGCCTCTGAATTGTACATTTAAAGATGGTTAAAATGATAAATTTCATGCTTTCCATGTTTTTTCATAATTTAAATATGTTAATCTATTCAATATTTAATGAACTAAAGTATTAATTAGGTTATTTTAATAATGTTTTGCTGATGTCATTATGGAACTCAAAACTATCAATATTTTTAAAAAATTGGGGACTTTTTTCTTCTGATAATGGAGGCATTTGGATTGACTGAAAGTTTATAGAATATTGGACCACACGGAATTGCCTAAAAGCCAATGTCACATTCAAATACTGATAAAATTTTATTCATGAGCACCAAGGACTTTGTCTTGAAGCAAGTTCAGTTTCTAGCTAACATAGAAGTTCAGATTCTGATAGAAACCCAGCTCAGTCTACTTTAAATATTAAAAAATATAGAAATAAATAAAGGAAGAGTAGTGGGCTAGTTCTTGGAGTCTCAAGGTTTTTTTTCAATGATCATGCTGCAGGGAGGATGGAATTGTAATACATGTTTCACTGAGAAGAGTAACTCAAAACAGTAGAATTTTATCAGCTATATGTTATTCTTTGAGCACTGGCTTCATCTCCCCTCTCTCTCTTCTCCATCTCTCTACTGAAGTACTTTCTCCACAAGGTAAAAAATATAGCCACTAATAGGATTTGGCTTATTATAATATCTTTAAGCACTGGAGACTAGTCAATTCTTCTTAGGTCTTAGATACCAAAGTCCTACAAGAAGACAGTCATTGCCCTTGCTTTTGTTAAGCAACTAGCTTTTAGATCAATCTATTATCACCAGAATGTGATGTTTTATGAGAATCTCCCACCTCCCATATGGATAGAGTATTCAAGGACACAATTTATGAAAGAAAGTGATTTTGGATGTTAACAGGCTTTTATTGTTTCTGTCTATTCTAAATATTGTACTTATCTCAGATCTCAGGAAAGCTACAAACTGGTTTTCAAACTTGACTAACATATATGCATTATTTAAAAGAAAAATTCCACAGTTCCTCGGTATTAACATAAAGTATATTTATGATCATGGCACTTAAATACGTATAAAAATACAGACTCATTATGCTTATAGCTCATAAACTATAAAACAAAAATTACAATTAAAAACAAATGTTGAAAGCTGATAATATTAAAATTAAGGGTATTTGATTTAAATTAACTAAATATAATGAATGATGATGTCTTTCTGTAATGAAAATGTTTTGCAATTTGAATATGATTCTGATGATTGTGAAGCAATGTTTTACAGCTTTCATGGCTATAATGCATCTAAATTGTGATGGAAATTCTCTTATGAATATTACTTTTTACAAACACAGCAGAATTTATTGCTGTAGAGTGCTATATCGTTATTTGGTCTTCACTCATAATTTTTGTATAAAATCTGCCACTGGTACTTTCACATTATTGTGTAACGTTTAAAGTGATACTATTGGCCCCTGCTGACTTCAGAGGGGTACCAATGTATCTAGACACTGATTCTACCATCAGGCCCCACAACTTGCTCGTGCTGTCCCAGAAGGGCATGAATAACTTCTGCAACTGGGAAATCCATCAGTAGGTGCTGGGACCTGCCCTGTTGTCCTGGAAGGATGCACGTAATTGCCCCCACTAGGTAAGTCTCCCAAAAGAGGAGCTAAAACCACAGCTGAGTCCTAGGGTCTATGTGACTAAAGAAGAAGAGCTGGAATCATTCTTTGCAGCTGCTTGAAATGCAGAGTTACAACTCTGCTGACAGCTTCCTAAATTCAATGACTATGAAACATCTGAAAGGTAAACAAGTTCTCTTGCAGCTGGGACGGATCTGGCTTTAGCAGCTGTGGGCACATACATGTGGGGGCAGGGATGGACCAGGGTTTGAGCTTCCTCCAGAGCCCCCAGAGCAGGTCCAGGTGAGGGAATTAATACTGCAGTACTGTGGCCTAACCTCAGTTGACCTGCACCTGTGGATGGGTGAACACAATGCCTGAGAGTGACCAGGGCCAGTTGTTGTCAGTGTACCCACAGTGAAGGAGGGACAAAGAGTGGTGCCAACAGCAGCTTACTTTGTGAGATTGCACAATAGGTGAAAAGAGACACAACAGAGAACGTTACAGGTGAACATCTCTAAAAGAGGAAAACTCGGTGGTTTCCATCCCAGAGAAAAGTGAAACTGAAAGTCACTCAGTCATGTCCAACTCTTTGCAACCCCATGGACTGTCCATGGAATTCTCCAGGCCAGAATACTGGAGTGGATAGCCTTTCCCTTCTCCAGGGGATCTTCCCAACCCAGGAATCGAACCAGGGTCTCCTGCATTGCAGGCAGGTTCTTTACCAAATGCACTATGAGGGAAGCCCCAGACAGTGTGTTCCAATTCCATGTCCCTCCCATTGCAGATCAGAATCAAAACTAAGAAACAGATTTGGGTAACTCTAGTCCAACAACTAGGGAGCAGACCTCACCGCTCACAGGGCAGTGACAACCACAAGCCAAAGGGAGGCCCTGTTTAATATCTAAGGCAGACTCTGATCATCACCACAACAATAAAATTCCCTCTCAATGGGATAATAGCACAAGAATCTGAACCAACCTAACTCACCAGGGGGAAGAATCCAGAAGGGAGAGGAACTGCAATCCTGCAGCCTACAGAAAGGAGACCACAAACACACTAAGTCTGACCAAATGAGATGACAAAGAAACACACTGCAGATAAAGAAGCATGATAAGAACCTACAAGAACAACTAAATGAAGAGAAGATAGACAAGCTAGCTAAAAAAAAATTCAGAGTAATGATAGTAAAGATGATTCAAGACCTCAGAAACAGAATGGAGCTATGGATAGAGAAGATACAAGAAAAGTTTAACAAAGATCTGGGAAAATTAAAGACAAACAGAGATGAACAAGACAATAACCAAAATGAAAAATGCACTAAAAGGAATCTATAGCAGAACAACTGAGGTAGAAGAATGGACAGTGACCTGGAAGACAGAATGATGGAAATCTCTACTACAGAACAGAATAAAGAAAAAGGAATGAAAAGAAATGAAAACGGTATTGGAGAACTCCGAGACAACATTAAATGTACCAACATTTGAACTATAGGAGTCCCAGAAGAGGAAGAAAAATATAAATGGCCTGAGCAGATATCGGAAGAGATCACAGTCAAAAACTTCTCTAACAAGGGAAAGGAAATGGTCATGCAAGTCCAGGAAGTACAGACAGTCCCATACAAAATAAATCCAAGGAGGAACATGCTGAAACATACATTAATCAAACTAACACAAATTAAATGTAAATAAAAATACTAAAAGCAACAATGGGAAGACCAACAAATAACATAGAAAGGAATCTCCCTAAGGTTATCAGCTGATTTTTCAGCAGAAACTGCAGCTCATAAGGGAGTGGCAAGATCCACTGAAAGGGATGAAAGGGAAAAAAATCTACAACCAAGAAAAATCTGCAACCAAGAATACCTGTACTTCCATATGCCCATACTGGATTTAGAAAAGGCAGAGCAACCAGAGATCAAATTGCGAACATCTGTTGGATCATAGAAAAAGGAAGAGAATTCCAGAAAAAAACATTTACTTATGCTTCATTGGCTATGCTAAAGCTTTTGACTGTGTGGATCACAACAAATGGGAAAATTCTTAAAGAGATGGGAATATCATACCACCTTACCTGTCTCCTGAGAAACCTGTATGCAGGACAGGAAGCAATAGTTAGAACCCGACATGGAACAATGAACTGGTTAAAAATTGGGAAAGGAGTACAAGGCTGCATGTTGTTACCTTGCTTATTTAAATTATATGTAGAGTACATCATGCAAAATGTCAGGCTAGATGAATCACAAGCTGGAATCAAGATTTCTGGGAGAAATATCAACAACCCCAGATGTGCACACGATATCACTTTAATGGCAGAAAGTGAAGAGGAAGTAAAGAGCCTCTTAATGAAGGTGAAAGAGGAGCGTGAAAAATCTGGCTTAAAACTAAACATTCAAACCACTAAGGTCATGGCATCTGGTCCTATCACTTTATGGCAAATAGATGAGAAAAATGTGGAAACAGCATCAGATTTCATTTACTTGGGCTCCAAAATCAAAGAAGACAGTGACTACAGCCACAATATTAAAAGGTGTTTGCTTCTTGGAAGAATAGTTATGTAAAACCTAGACAATGTTTTAAAAACCAGAGACATCACTTTGGCAACAAAGGTCCATATAGTCAAAACTATGGTCTTTCCAGTAGTCATGTATGCATGTGAGTTGGACCATAAAAAAGGCTGAACTCCAAAGAATTGACACTTTTGAACTGTGTTGCTGGAGAAGACTCTTGAGAGTCCCTTGGACTGCAAGGAGATCAAATCAGTCAATCCTAAAGGAAATCAAACCTTCATATTCATTGGAAGGACTGATGATGAAGATGAAACTCCAATACTTTGGCCACTTGATGTGAAGAGGTGACTCACTGGAAAAGACCCTGATGCTGGGAAAGACTGAAGGCAGGAGGAGAAGGAGATGACAGAGGATGCGATGGTTGGATGGCATCACTGACTTGATGCACATGAGTTTGAACAAGCTAAGGGAGACGGTGATGCAATGAAGACTGGCTTGCTGAAGTCCCTGGGATCGCAAAGAGTAGGACACATCTTAGCAACTGAAAAATAACAAATAATTAAATAGCAAATATAATTTCTTCTTCTGAATTTAACTTTATACTTCCTTCATACTGCTTGGCAGACATTATCACCTTTATTATACATAAAATTTTGTCATATGTAATCCTGATTTACTGATGAAGAACTCTTCCAGTTTATTTATTTATTTATGTTTCACACCAGAAGGCCCATATTTCTGGAATGGAATCCAATCAAAACACTAAAAAGAAGAAATGTAAAGGGAACAGTAATAATAAGGAGGGGACCATATGCAGCATTTGTTCAGTCTGCAGTTTGCTATTGGTGGCCTTCAGTCCCCTTGATCATGATTATTTTAGAACTTTTCCACAGCACAATTATTTTATGCATTTTCCATAAATAAACATATTTTTTTTTTAGTATATGGAAAGATTGCATGAATAATAACACGTCTCATCCAAATGTGATCTGTGATATCTAAGGTTACTAGCATATTCTTCTAAATATAAGAACTCAACAATATTTTTTTCTTCTCTCAAGCATGGGACTTAATTACAAGTAAAGGCATAAGATCTTAGAAATAAAGATTTAAAAGTCTTTTGGAATCAATTATCATTAAGTGATAATTCACCCAGTATAGATATTAATGCTCACTATAATTCATATATATATATATATATACACATATATACATATGCACATACATAGGAGAAATGTAGAGAAGGCTGTCAAACAAAGGACTGAATCATATCCTAACATAAGCAGTTTTATTAGTGACAGGTATCAGATGTTCACTAGTTTCTCTGATGATATGAGAGACAAGATACAAAAAGCATTAAGTATAAAAGAAAAAAAGTAGGACTCCTTCAAAATTAAACTCTTTTACTTTTCAAAAAGCACCACTAAGAAAATGAAAAGAGAAACAGGAGATGAGGAGAAAATATTTTCAAAATAGATTTTTGATATAGGACTTGGATCCTCAAGACATGAAACAGAAATCCAATAAAAAGAAAACATTTTGAACAGACATATTAATAAAGAAGAGATACAGATGGCAGAAATTCTGATAAAAAATTCAATACTGAGTTATAAAAGAAATACAGAGTAAAACACAATGTTATATTACTACCTACGTATTAGAATGACTAAAATTTCAAAAGGGCAATGAAAGTGTTATACAGGGCTATGTACTGTAAGAAAAATAGTCTGGTTTCTATGCATACATATTTGTTCTTATTTCAGAATTACTGGAATAGATTTCTAACAGAATGGAACTGAAATCTAATGTTAACTACTGCTAATCCCAGCTTTTCTCTCCAAGTAGTAGGAAACCTGGAGCAGTGACACCTAGTGCAAACCCTATATAGCTCTGGCCCAATAATCTATTCTTAATTGATTAACTATTAACTTAATTAAGCTATTAACTTAATTGTTAATAGCTAAAGGTTAACTTGTTCCGCTGGAATGAAATCTTTTATATTAGTACTGGAATAGCGCTAAAGACAAATAATATCAGATATCCATCAGTCAGTTCTAGAAATTATTCAGTTCAGTTGTTCAGCTGTGTCTGACTCTTTGAGATCCCATGGACTGCAACAAGCCAGGCTTCCCTGTCCATCACCAACTCCAGGAGCTTGTTCAAACTCATAGCCATTAAGTTGGTGATGCCATCCAAACATCTCATCCTCTGTCCCCTTCTCCTCGTGCCTTCAATCTTTCCCAGCATCAGGGTCTTTTCCAATGAGTCAGCTATTTGGATCAGGTGGCCCAAGTATTGAAACTTCAGCATCAGTCCTTCCAATGAATATTTAGGGCTGATTTCCTTTAGAATTGACTGGTTTGACCTCCTTGAAGTCCAGGGGACTCTCAAGGATCTTCTCTGACACCACAGTTCAAAGTTATTAACCGATGTCTAAAATAGTGGCTGATGTTATTTCTCTGGGCTCCAAAATCACTGTGGATGGTGATTGCAGCAATGAAATTAAAAGATGCTTACTTCTTCGAAGGAAAGTTATGACCAACCTAGAAAGCATATTAAAGAGCAGAGACATTACTTTGCCAGCAAAGATCTGTCTAGTCAAGGCTATGGTTTTTCCAGTGGTCATGTACGGATGTGAGAGTTGGACTATAAAGAAAGCTGAGCACCGAAGAATTGATGCTTTTGAACTGTGGTGTTGGAGAACACTCTTGAGAGTCCCTTGGACTGCAAGGAGATCCAACCAGTCCATCTTAAAGGAGATCAGTCCTAGGTCATTGGAGGGACTGCTGTTTGAAGCTGAAACTCCAATGTTTTGGCCACCTGATGCAGACAGTTGACTCATTTGAAAAGACCCTAATGCTGGGAAAGATTGAGGGCAGGAGGAGAAGTGGATGATGGAGGATGAGATGGTTGGATGGCATCACTCACACAATGGACATGGGTTTGGTTGGACTCAGGGTGTTGGTGATGGACAGAGAGGCCTGGCGTGCTGCAGCTCATGGGGTCACAAAGAGTTGGACATGACTGAGCGACTGAACTGAATTGAAGTTAAAAAAAAAAACAACTTTCTTGTTTGGTAATAGCTCCAGCTTCAACCTCTGAAGCCATGTCCATCTCTGTTGTTCAGACATGTCTGGCCTTGACTGACAACCCTGAGGAACAAGGTCTATTGGACTTAGGAACTTCTTTGTCGGGAACTCATTCAAGAAATGAGCGAGCCAAGTGTGACAAGTTTGACTCAGTACATAAGTCATTGATAGGAAGAAACAAGTCTGAATGTATATTTGGAATATTGACTGACTGTTCTTTCAGACCTAAGGAGCTTAGAGCTGTAGAGATAGATGGTTGTTGCCAATAAGTATTTACACAATACTCTGTAATTTTCTCCAACAGATTGCTTTCTGCATATTCTGTCCCTCTATGACAAGAAACATTGCATAACTCCGAGTTACAAAGGTTTGGGGTATGCACACAAGTGATGGCAGGAAAAGTGGCAACAATGCTGAGGAAGGGACTTGGCCTTAGTTCCCTATGGTCAAAGTTTCATCCAGCAGCTTGGGAATGAAACAAGAATAAGAAAGCTGTGGTACATATACACAATGGAATATTACTCAGCATTAAAAAAAATTCATTTGAAGCAATTCTACTCAGATGGACGAAACTGGAGCCCATTATCCAGAGTGAAGTAAGCCAGAAGCAAAAACAACAATACAGTATATTAACACATATATATGGAATTTAGAAAGACAGTAAGGAGAACCCAACATGGGAGACAGCAAAAGGAACGCAGATGTATAGAATAGACTCGTGGACTTTGTGGATGAGGGTAAGGGTGGGATGATATGGGAGAAGGGCATTGAAGCATGTTAATTGTCATGTGTCTAATCAATCGCCAGCCCAGGATTGATGCTCGGGCTGATACAGCGAGATTTCCCGGGGGGGGAGGGAGAAGGGAGGGGGGTTCCGGAGGGGAAGCATATGTAAACCCATGGTGATATCATGACAATGTATGGCAAAAACAATAAAAAAAAAAAAAAAGAATAAGACAAGTGCTAGGCAGCTACCTGGGTTTGTTGATGAGTAGATGAGACACCCTCTGAATTCCCTGTATTTCTGGGACTCTTTGGGGGTAGAAGTTGTGTATCAGAAGGTGATGATAGAAGAAACAAAATGGCTTCTACTTCATAATTCTTTCAACATTCAATACTCTTAGTTCATTTCCTGAAGATACAATATCTCAATAATTTAAGGCTCTAATTTTGAGAATCAAGTAAATTTTTCTATAACCTGGAGAGGACAGCATTAGGAGAGAATAACTTTCTTTGAGTTTCCATTTATTACTTGTATCTTGTATTTATTTTTACAAAATACTAAGTCCACTTAGATAAATTTTTATCTCAGCCTAATATTAAAAATATAAAGAATACAACATGATTTGTATCCAATCCATTAAAATTCACCATCATAAATTAATTTAAAATTATAAGCCAATTGAAAAAGGGCAGAAGCCACTTAATTTCTTGTGTGTTACATAGTTTATCGGATTGAAACAAAGAGTTCATTTTGTTCCTTTAATATTTGCAATGCAGCTATAATTTAATCTTGTTTTCCCATCTGATAGGAGATTGGGAATATCAACATGGAAAGCATTTATATAAAGCCTACTAGCCCAGGTCCAAGAGAAAGTAGAAGTTAATGCTCTATTGCCCTTAATATGTATCAGGTACTTTCCTACACCATTTACTTCTATCTGCTCAACCCTTATAACAATGCTATCATATACCAGATGGGTTCTTTGAGAATAATGCAATGTGCCAGGTCTCCTGGATTGTGTTTCAACTGTCTCAACTTTTACATGCAGATTCTTGAGTGTGGACTTAAACACAACTGGCCATGCTTTCACGTGACCACATTTAAACTGATACATGGTACAGTCCCTTTTTTATTAGTAACTTGAGGCTTGGCCTTTGGATTATACTCTGCAAGTATATATTAAGCTATATATTAATACATTATGCTTACATAATCCATCCAAATATTAATAGTAAATTCAAATGGAATGTCAATTTCAAAAATCTGAAAAAAATCTATTTTTTTTATTTCCAATGTTATACAATATGGTATAAATAGACTTGTAATCTTATTGCCTTCAACAGCCAATCAGCATCCCATTATTGCTAGAAAATATGGTTGATATCTCCTGTTTCTTAATAGAAAATAGTGGATTAAAGTATTTGTTCTTAGATGGTAAGTTGTGAAATCATATATGGAATCAGGATTATTGAATATCATCTCAAAATACTCACAGAAAATATTTATTCTGAAAAGTGGAAATATTCTCTGAATTTTATTTTTTGTTTCAACCTGGGGAAATTATTTTCCTTCGTAATATGTTACGGGATTATTGTTACCTCAGTTGTTAATAAAGCTGTTCACTATTAACAAAAGGGGTAAAACTCAGATGTGTACACAGTCACACAAGTTAGATGTTATACCAGAAGACAGAGATGTGCAGAGGAAATTGAGTGGAGGACTGTGAATCAGTCTGAGGGGAAGAGATAGAGTTAGGCTACTTGAGATTCTGCATTAGTTAGATTCTTATCTCTTCCAGCTATAATTCCTTGTAATGAAGGAAAACTAGCAGTAAATAGTGATTAAGATATATGCACAAATTTTACTTGATTGTTTTTATCCACAGATTTTTCTTTTACTTACTTTTGCCACTCCTATGATGCCCATTATGTTCCCTACATCCATCATTTTAATCATTCATCTGGTTGAAATCTTAGTTAATTTGAATCTGGAATTCTTTAAAACAGATTTTATATTATAGAATAATACAATACACTTAGATTTTAGGAAGAATTGAAGCAGAACTTCATTAGAGAAAATTTTCACAGGTACTTTGGCTTCCTTTTAAATATGGAAACCTTGATATTATTATTCAAAGTGATGTTGGGGACTGTCTAGCTCATCTATTCACTGAATACAAAAGTATCACCCTTGAATTTATTCACAAGTGCATATCCACTAAAAAAACAGCAACCAAAAAATGAGGCACAATCTCTTGAATTTATGTTCAATCTGGAAAATAGAACTGTGTTTCTATGAATTTTTATGACACTCATTAGGTATTTTTCTCAAAATTCCTGAATACACTAACTTGTCACAGGTTTTCTTTTCTCCTATTCTTACACAATCCCCAAGGCAGTCACTCTGCCCATCAAAATATACTGTCAGAAAGTAATTCTTCTGAAGCTTTCTATGATAGCCTCTTACTTTTTTCTTACTGCATTATTGGTGAGGTGTTCCTGGTTCAAGGCATTGACAGAACAAGTCTCCCTCCACATACACTTTTTATCTCTATCCTATAAAAGCTATTTTTAGAAGGATTGGAAGCTCTCTGGATAACACAGGCAACAACAGATGGTTTGCTTCTGACATGAGCATTGCATGCACTGTCACTCCCTTCAAAGGTGGATTTAAGGCGATGGCAAGGATGTTACTGAAATAATTTTTGCATGACTAGGATTTATAGGAGTGAACAAAACATGTTAGTTACATAATAAAAATCCAAACCATGAATGCAGAATATTTTAATTCTGTATCTATACAACTTCTTTATAGATATCATTCTTCTATTTCAAAAATTGTGAAATATTTTGATAGCTAAGAAAAAGAAGACAGCTTTGTTGAACACAGTTGAGGCTAAATCATGAATCATGAGTTTGGTGACGATTAAAATAAAAATCACAGTAATTTCAAGAACTCAGAAGCTGTATATATCTAGAGGCTGTGGTACTAGATGTCATGGTGAATATTTCCACCATCATGAAAAGTATTATTGGACAGTCCTAATACAAAGTAAGCAATTAACATGAAAGTGAATTTTTTCAAATTTTGTGCAGCAATATTGTAATTGTAGGTATTTATTTGTGATGTGCTCTAAAAGATCACAGTTAACTAATATACAGAAATCTATTGCATTTCTATACACTAAAAATGAAGTATCAGAAAGACAGATTAAGGAAATTATACCATTTACCATGGCAACAAAAAGAATAAAATACCTAGAAATAAACACATAGATTAAATATCTAAGGAGGCAAAAGACCTGTACTCTCAAAGTTTAAGACACTGATGAAAGAAATTAAAGACAACACAAACAGATGAAGAGATATGCTATATTCTCGAATTAGAAGAATTAATTTTGTTAAAATGATCATACTACCCAAAGCAATAAATGTCAGCACAATGCCAAATCAGTGATATTTAGTAACTTATTCCTACAGACTGAAACATACTTTTTAAAATGTTTCATACTGTTAAAATGTTAGTAATATTTGGAGAAAGAAGCACATACAATTTTGAAAGATTTATATCCCAAACTTTTATGTTGTGTTTCCCACTTCTTAAGATAGTTCTTAAGTGTGTATGTGTTAGTCACTCAGTCATGTCTGACTCTTTGAAACCTCATGGACTGTAGCCCACCAGGCTCCTCTGACCATGGAATTCTCCAGGCAAGAATACTGAAGTGGATAGCCTTTTCCTTCTCCAGAGCATCTTTCCAACCCAGGGATTCAACCTGGGTCTTCTGCATTGCGGGTAGATTCTTTACTGTCTGAGCAACTAGGGAAGCCCTTAATATAGTACATCTTCATTTTCTGTATGGCAAAAACAAACCTTTAATGTGACCTTACTTCACAAACCCCTAAGCCCTGACAACACATTTCAAAAGAAAAACTTAAGTTTGAGTTTTACACTAGAAAAAAAAAAAATGGCCTCTGAGAATATTTCCAACTTTTAATATGCAATGTTATAAAAAAGCTTTAAAATATATGTTGAATAAAGCCAAAGTAATACTGTATGGTAGTGTGGTCTTATTTGCATTTGCAATTTTATAGCTAATGTACAATCTCATTTTCAAACACATTTAGCTACGCTTGCTGTTTCATCTGAGACCTATATAAATGGGACTGTACTGTGATCAAGCAATGGTTTAACACATATTACGATGCTATACTATTAGAGCATAACTTCTGAATGACTCCATTTCCTAAAGGTGTTAGAGCTGTATTGAGTCGTACTAGCAATTCTACATGAGGCAATAAAATAGCACTATCAAGCACTGTTTATTCCATAAATAGTATAGAAACCTGCTCATCTTTTTAGAAAAGATTTTTTTTTTTACTTGAGCATATTTTAATCTTTTTTCCTTGATACACATATCAAGGCTAGGATGAGAAAGTGTTTTTTTTTATGAATTATTTTATTGTGGGGAAAAAAATGAAAAGGAGGGGAATAACAACCAGCTAACTGGGATCAAATGCAAACAGATACAGTATTTTCTAATTTTAATTGAAAGCTTCAGAAAGCTCAATAGACTTAGGATATTTTATCAGGAAATTAGGTTTAAAACACTGAAGGGCAGCCATTGAAATCAGCATAGACTGTGTAACAGAGTATTAGTGATATATAAAATGATTCAAATGAAAAACAGCCATATTTAGTACTGCAAAAGATCCAGTATCAGAGAAGCCTCATCTGCCAGGTTGTTTGCAAAGGTGGGAAAAAGGAGTCTGATTTTCACTACACTAATTCTAATTTATTTAGCGAGAATCTCAGGTTTTAAATTGCCAAAATAGAACCTTACTTATCTTCTTAATTATATCATGGCCTGATTTTTTTAGAACCTGGCAAGTGGACTAATTTCTGCATAAGTAGGTAAGTCTCATCGTTTTTACAAGAAAGAGTAAAAGATCAAAATTAGACTCCTTGAAAGAAAGAAAAGCTTTTTCAATATTAGAGCTTGACAGATGCTAATGAAATACTCTTCCCTTCTTTACCAAGCTGGAAAACACACTCACTAAGCACGAAGCAACAGGTACTTTTTGGTTCTTTTCCAAACTTCCTTCCAATCTGGTCCCACATAACCCAATATTGGCACCAGAAAAGAACCGTGTGCCTACGACCCTCGAGATTCAAGAAAAAAATCCCTTGCTTTCAGAATATAAAAAACCACCATGCTGTAAAATTCTTGTTAAATTTATTTTTTTAATGGTAATATAAAATGGTTGACAATATTGTTGAACAGTAAAATACATATATATAAAATATCCACTGGCACCAAATCAATGGTTTCCAGAAGAGAGTTTCTACCTACATTTGAATTTTATCTGAAAATCAGAACCTCAATTTCAGATTGCATTCATAATTCTATAGGTAGCATTTTAGGTTTTAATATCCTAGAATAAACAATCAAATGACATTTTTACAACATTTTTCTAAATAATTAAAAAAATTGCGGGGAGACCATGATGCAAAGTATGTGGGATCTTAGTTCACCCACCAGCAATCAAACACGCAACCTTGCAGTAGAAATACTAGAAGTGTAGTCTTGACCACTGGACAGCTAGCAAAGTCCCTCAGGTGATATTCTTGAAATATGTGATAGCTTGGCTTCCTATGTGGCTCAGTGGTAAAGCACCTGCCTATCAATACAGAAGACGCAAGAGACATGGGTTTGATCCTTGGGTCAAGAAGATAACCTGGAGAAGGAAATGGAGACCTGTTCCAGTATTCCTGCCTGGGAAATGCTATGGACAGAGGAGCCTGGTGGGCTATAGTCCATGAGGTCCCAAAGAGCAGAATACAACTGAGCACTCACATAATGCAATTCAGTGTGTTAGTTTAGAGATAGTGCAACTAAATTAAAATTTTATCCAAACAGTACCCTTTATTTCTAAATAAGGAATGCATTTACTAAACATATTAATATATTGATGCATTCATTTCTGATACTTTCCTTAAAGTGAGAAAAAAGTCTTTTCAGAAGGACTCTATAGGATATATCTAATTTGAAGTGATACTCCAAGTATGTAATTGAGTAAACAGTGAGAAGAGGAATGTTTTTCAGAAAGGCATAAACCAGTAGCCTCTCACATTGAATAAAACTAGGCTGAAAAAAAATTCATAAACAAATGGCAAAAATTTTCTCATCCTTTAATTCATGCTACCAGGAAAATGTTTGGTATTTACCTGGATATGCTACTAGTTTGATACTGTCTTCTCTATACACTCAACTATCACTTAATGATATTTATCAATAATGTAAAGGTAAATATTTCAGGAAATAAAAAGATATCCTGAGTATTAAAGTGGGACTGCTAGTTAGCTAGTGCTCCTTTCATTATTTTGAGAGGATTCCTATTTCTCCTAAATTACTGAAGTAATGAATTTTCATAGGATTGTTATCATCCATTCTTCAAGAGGTTTCAATGATTTGATTCCTTAATATTTAGTAAGCAAATGCATCAGTAGCTTTTAAGAGTTAAAATGAGTTTTCTTCTTTTAAGCATATGCATATTAAAGTTCTCTTTGCTCCATCACTCAAAGAGAAAGAGAAATAAGAAGCAGAATTAGGTATTGATCCAGCAGTTTTAGCAGCATAGCCATTTCAAGAACATCACTATGAATTTAATCTACTAAGTTTCCCTTTCTCTACCTCTCTCTCTTTCCCAAGTTATTTAGAAATCAGCTGACAGGTTGAGGCACCTGTGAAGTAAAAAGATAATTTGCAGAATATTTATTTGATATGCGATGTATGTCTCCATTGGTTGAAATAATAATCAAATCATTTGCTTAAAGTTATTAATACTCATTTTCATCAGGTGTTATCCATAAGATTGGTTCTTCTTTTTATAATTATAAAAAAAATCAGAGGTGATTGGTTTTACTTAAGCTATATTCAATATGTATACTGGCAAAGTAGAAAAATTGTATTTTAAAAAGTACAAGATTAATAGTAGAAACTTTCTTCTCCTCTTGCTTATTGTTCAAATGCAAAGCACTGGTTAACTTGAAAAAGCCTTGCACACAACAGAAATTTTTATAGTTTTAAACTTATAAAATTAAAAATTGTTAAAGCCTCTGATGGGAAACTTTTTCAAAAAAAGAAAAACCATGATTTCTTATTAATTTAGAATATTCTTGGCTTCTTCTTGGTTTCATTTTATTTTATTTTTCTTCATCTGTAAAGTCTTTACTCTTCTAATTATTTTGCACTGGGGAATTGAAGAAAATATACGCAAGGCACATGATATATCCATATTTTGTCAAGCTTTTCCTACTATGGAAATAGTGAACTCCTTTAAATGGTACCTAACCCTAATCAAAGTTTATAAGACTAGCTCACCAACGTGCATGAAACTTCTTAACAGAAAGGTAATCAATACAAAACATTATCACAGTGGATCTGATATTAACATTTAGAATCTTTTAAGGAAATCTTTTCATCATACAGAAGTGAATGAATATGTCGAACTGAATTTCCTAGGATTCTGAATCATTTGGCCTGGACCTTATCTCAAGTGAGACTTTTTTTAATGGAGATATTTGTTTGAAGCAATCTGATAAATCATTATGATGACTTTTAACATATATTGACAACCAGTTTAAAAATAATTCCAGTTTCTAAATCACCTGGAAGTACTTTGCTTTTAGAATCTATACCCAAAGTCATTTCTTTTCTTTCACTACTTTTGTTTAATGATACCCCTTCCTCCGTTATATCCCTTTTCCAAGACTTTTGCTTCTGTCTGACTTCACTTATAACCCAATTGAGTTTTGATATCAATGATCAGTCATTTCAAATACTAATCACTCTTCAAGGTCTGACTTATATACTGCAACTTCAAGGAAAGCTTCCTTTTAATGTTCTATCTTTATTCAGCTCACATGGTACTTTGCAGGAAGTATCACTGATCATCTGCCATTTTGTATTGCATGTATTTCTGTAAATATCACAGTCCTGTATTGAACTGACATTATAAACCCCACTACGGAGTCCCACATCAGCCATTGGATTTTTTCATCTTCTAGGAAGTAGGAATTTCGAAAGTCAAGAAAGAGTAACTCCTGGGCTAACTGCAATTTACAACTAACTACAGCTAACTACAACTACAAAAAGTTATAACTGCAACTGAACTTCCAGGGAATATACCATTGGATTTTGCCTTTTTAGGTTTTATATTCCTCAGCTTTTCTTTAGTGATATGTCTGAGACTGTCCACAATAACTAAAACTGAGCCTCCCCTTGCTCTTGTTCAAGGTGAATGGATGTAGGGAAGGTGTACTTCCTCCAAGCCATCTGGGATTTTTAAGAATAGTCTGTGTCACAAGAACAAAGAGGGTACTGATGGTACTGTGGTGGGGTCTATTCATGGGATAACCTGAAACAATTTTCTCAAAACTTTTACTGCCTGATAAAGTAAGGCATATGATTAGGCATTTTATTTTTCCATGAAAACTGCTACTCAGAATGCTCTTTTCATCCTCCATTTTTACTAGTCTAAACCTTATGTCATGCTCTGAGACAAACCTTAACTGGTATTAAATTAAGCCACTGCTACTCAACATCACTTATCAATCTCTTTCTCTTTAAATATCTTAAAATGCATAGCTTAATTATGTAGAATTTTCCACATTCTAAACTATTTTTTTCTTTTTATTTCTAAATTATCTGCTTCATAATTTAAGAGTTTAGTCGTAGGTGCTGTTTGTAGATTTAAAACCATATAGGAAAAATTAAAACCATATGGTAGATGAATGAAAATATTTTAGTGCTTGAAGGTTCATCTATATTATGACAAGATGGTCATTTAGAGAAGATAAATCAGTAACTGATATGTATTCCACTGATACTGTCACTTTAATATTCATAAACTGGAAAATTATAATATCTGAGTCTGGGTTCACTATAATCAAATTAGATAAATGACAAGTGGTAATTAGTAAACAAGAAATAGAATAACAGTAATGAACTAAAAAATAGGGGAGCTAAGCTATTATCTGATTGTAGTCACAGAGATGGTTGGAGGTAGAGCCAACATTTAGAATTAATGTTATCTGAATCCCCAGCTGTGCCCCATCATAGAAGATCGCACTCACTCTACTGGAAATAGATGAATACAAGTGTTCTGTCTATTCAGGCTTATCTAAATACTGCATCAGAATTACTCACATGACCAATTAACCCATGGTCAAAATTTACCTTCCTGTCACATTATTTCAGATTAAAACAAAATGTAAAACTCCAGTTTGGACAACATAGAAAAATTCAATAACTAAACTTTTCCCTGCTATAAAAATTCCCTTTATAAATATTAGATAAAATATTACTAGACTGCCTATTAAATATGTAAATGAGCTTACAAGAAATTGAGGGCAATTTCTAGGAGTTGTAAATAAAAACCACCTGAAAACCAGACTTGTAAGTGCATGAACTAATTCAAGAGGTTATTCTAGAGGATTTGCTGATCTCAATAATCTAGGACAGTGGTTTTTAAGTGGGGGAAACTTTGTCCTCAGGGGAAATTTGGAAATGGATGGAGACATTTTGATTATCATGACAGGGAAGGGGTATATACAGTTGGCATCCTGTGGGTAGAGGGTGGACAGCTACAAATTTTTTTTTACAATGCACAGGCTACAAACTTCACATTTTGCCAGTCACCACCACCATTAAATAATCATACATCCCCAAATTTAATCAACAGTGTTAGTGTAGAGAAATTCTGCTCTATAGCCTACACATTGATTCTTAGCTGAAGATAGGAGAGAAAGTCTTGGGAGATTTAGGGAGTTAGAACTGAGATATGTTGCATTAAAAAGTCAGAGCCTTTTCAGGGCTGAATCTAAGTGAAATAGAAAACTAGAAATAAGTCTACTTTTCAGACAAAAGGAAATTTGTGTGTTTTGTCCTGGGACTGAAAATCTGTAGCCATGATATGCCTTCAGGCATGTCTACATTTCAGGCATCCTCTGTTACTAAATCTTGGATAACTCCCAGCCATAAAATTTATACTGTTGTAGTAAAACGCTTGGGATTCCAACAGAAGCAAGTGTAAAGAGCAGTGGAGAAAAGTATTTTCACCATAGCCACACATATATAAAGGCTCACTAAAGATAAACTCATAATCTAAACCATAAAATATACCATAAGCAAAAGTTCACAGATAATACAGCAAAAGATTCAGCCCTTAAGTACTTCAGATAACAGATTTTTTTTTAAGACATATGTATTTTCAAACAGATATGTTCAAAATACTTAAATATATAAACTAAGCTTTAGAGATAAGTAGAAAGAAAAAGGTTCTATTTTAAGAAATTAAACTGGACAAAAATGAATTGGGCATTATTCAAAGAATAATGGTTGAATTTTCTTCAGTTTTGATAAAATATATGAATCCTTAAATACTCTGCTAGTCCTGAGAAAAATAAATACAAATATTACATTTCAAGAGACAAGATAGTGAAACTGCAAAAAACCAAAAGCTCTTTGCTGGGCATTCTCTTTTAGTTCTCTAAGCTCTTTTTATTTTTATTTTTTAATTAATTAATTAATTATTTTAACTTTACAATATTGTGTTGGTTTTGCCATACATTGACATGAATCCGCCATGGGTGTACATCTCTAAGCTCTTTTTAAATCTACCTTTGGTCTTTTGCAGTTTCACTATCCTGTCTCTTGAAAGTTCTCAATATCAGATTGATTTTGATATCAATATCAATCAATCAATCTGATTGATATCAATATCAATCAGAAGCTCAGATTGATTAAATTAGGATCCCTGTGGGAAGAACTGAGTTACCAGTTTTTGCTGTTGTTTGTTTTTAAGTTCTATAGATAATTCTAATATAAAACTTAGTCAAGAACCATCAGTTAACATGTATTATAGCAAGAATGCAATCAAAACTAAAAGGAAGGCAGAAGCAACAAACTGGCAAGTAAGTAATTGCTGAATATATAATAATAAATCCATAACAATGACTATGTTTATGTTGTTTATATCTTTATATTTGCATTGTATATATATATATATGTCACAAAGTAAATATAAAAAGATAAGAAAGACTTGCCATTTATAGACTATGTTTGATAAATGTAAAGTAATAATTCAGAGTCTAAAAATTAGCACAAAATATACATATTTGAAAATTTCAGAGTCAAATATCTGAAAAAGGTCCCCTAAATAATGTTAATGTTCAACCAGAGTTGAAAATTAAGCTTTGTAGTCTCTCAGCAAGGATATTTGGAAATTTTTAAAATATTAAGTTTTAACTTAAATATATGTAATAGAAATATGGTACATCCAAAGTTAAAATGGTTATTATCTCCTCAATGTTAGGAAGAGATAGCAATTTCAGGGAGAAATTTGTAGGAGTCTTCAACTCTATCCTTCATAATTTAAGGCTTCCAAAAAATTTTCAAATGATAAAATCATGGCAAACTATTAACTTTGAAGATCTGGCTGACAGTGTAGGAACAGTCATTTTTCTTTTCTGTGTAGTTTTATAAGCTTAAAATACTTCCCAATTAAAAAAAAAGCATTGTTATTTTTTTAAAGGATCTATGACTAAAATTATGTGTAAGCAAGTTAATTTCAGAGCAGCAGCTACATAAATGCTGTTGTTCAAATTTATTTCACAATTGGCATGTTGGAAAATTCTCTTCCTAAAACTGAAGTCGACTGATTTATTCACAGAAGTCAGTGGTGTATTGTGTAGTCAGCCACCTCTTAGCCCTGTGTGCATCATGAGCGCCCCAGGAGACCAGCCACTGCACCACTTCCCTTCGCATTAAGGGAGAGCCTGGAGCATTCATGGGTGAAATGGACAGATCCAGAGCCTCTCCTTGGCATGGTTTAATGTTTCATTTGGTACCAAAAAGTATTATATTTTCATTCCACTTACATTCTTCTTCTATTTGTGCATGACTGGAAAATCTATTAAATGTCAAAAAGATCACTGAAAAGAAACTAATATTGCTCAAAATAAAATTTATTTTACCATAATTTACCGACATTTTCCCTCCTGCTGCATTATGATTGAAATCCAGGTCACAGTGCAGTTCAACTTATACTTTGGAATGCCAAATTTTTATAGATAGCAAAATGCTTAACTTTCTTTCTATGGATTAATTTCACATGTAAAGCCATACATGTCTGTGAAACAGAAGCCCTCAAGTGTCATATTCGATATATTAATGATTTATCATTGTAATATTTTATTCTCAAATACATTTTTTTGTAATTTTTAAAAATGTACCACACTAGTTCCTTAGAATAGACTGAACAATCATCCTTATAAATCACCATTTAACAGTTGGTGGGATTCTTCAGGGGTAATTTAAAGAAGAATTATTTGAATCCTCTTTAAGGTGACTGAGCTCTTGTATGCTCACAAGACTGACCATAGTGTTTTATTTCATCTTTCTTGCACCTCTTCTTTAAAAACTATTTCCCTTCTAATATCTCATCCACATTTGTTAGCATTCTATTATTTTCTGGAAGTAATAATCTTAGATACATAACCTACCTGAAAAAAATTAGATTATTATGGTGTCTAAAATTGCTCAGATTACTTTCAACTCTGGGAATTTTGTTGTGGTTTTGCACAATCTCAATTGCTTTATAGTACGAGATTAAATACTAGAGTCTACTACACAAGACTTCTATGAAACTTCAGTAAAATAATCTTATGAAAGTTACCTGGCCCAGGATTTGGCATATATTTGCTATGCAATAAATGTTACCATGAGAAAGATCTTCAGTGGTGGTGGTATTCGTAGTGATAGTAATAGTAGCAGTGGTGGTGGTGGGAGGTGCAGTTATTATCTTAATAGTAAGATGCTAATAACAAATATGAAAAACTGTTCAACAAACTTCCCCATAGGAAACGTATATTTTGTGTTACTTTCTGAACTTGAAATTATGCTAAGAGTTGTCTTTTAAGTATTCTATTTCAAATGGGTAGCCATAAATAAAGATTAAAGTCCTTCTTAATGAAAACAATAAAGGTTAGCTCTGCCTCCATAGCATTTTATTTGTGCTGGCTTAAGCAGATTTACATACTCCCCCAATAAATGCTAAATATGCTTATTTACCTAGCTAAAGAAATCATTAAAAATGTTCCTGAGTAAAGAGAATTTTTATTTTAGTTACACCTAGATACTGAAAAAATTTTGAATTCAGGGGATAATTTATTAGAGGATTATCATATGTACAAAATTATTATATACATGCTTATATATTACATATATCCGTAAATCATGATCATTTCAGTATTTTTTCAAGGAAATCATAAATGAAAGAAATAAATTCATTTAATAATAATACTTTTTAGGAAAACTGTCCTAATGTAACTCTTGACAATGAAATCTATCTCTTAAGAAACTAAAAATCCATGTCTATTAGTTGGCCATATTGTGCTTATTTTGCTCAAGTTCATTTCCCAGGAAGGTGAAACCTCTCTCATATTTCATTGTCTTTAAATTGAATAATCATTTGTTTGTATTTCATGATTTTATGTCAAGGTTTTTTCCCCTCTACAAAGGATTTGACATTGATGTGAATAGTCAGAATAAAAGGTCCTTTAAAGAACCATACAAAAGAAATGCTTTTCAGGCATTTGAATAAGATCTCAACTTGAAATTATTTGCATTCCCATTAGGACGTCTTTTCTAAAATGCATAGATCAGTGTCTCAGATTGTTCAAAGGCCATTAAAAGATCTTCTTTTGTGTAATGTCTTTGGAGAAGACCCAGTAAAATGCAATTCTTAGGGTAAGGGGTTGTTCAATAATGTCAGATGAATCTCTTGAGTCTTGCACCCTGTCATACTATTTTCTGCTAATGTTGACACAAATGGGATAAATCTTCAGTTTCTATTCATCTAGACAGTTTTATCAAAAGGCATGGCTGATAGCTATATCAATATGATAACTGAAGTTTGAAAATTGTAACTGGGAGTGGTGGTGTACTTCCCTTAACTTCCACAATGTTAGAGGTTAAGAAAATATTTTGTTTTGTAAAAATCACAAAGCCTACCTGTTGAAAATTGAAGATAACCACTTGTGATTTTCAAAGCAACATGACATATCAAGGATTGAATTTGAATTTTACCTTGTATATCATAGATGGGCCTAGAAGTTAGTGATAAGCATACTGATAAAATATACATAGATATATTAGTCCTATATTTATGAGAGGGTATCTTAAGTGTATGGATATAACTTGATATCTGAGAATAATTCACATGTAATTAATCACCAGAGAAAACTAAAATTCAAATATAGAATTATAAACAAATGTTACTAAAAGTCTCACAAATTATAAAATAAAACACTTAAAATGACTATATGAAGGATGGAAAGTTATTTCAGTCCACTGGAAATCATATTTCATGGAATCATGCAAATTGATAACTGGAAGCAAATAAGATAGGTATCTATTCCAATACTATCATTTTACATGAGACAATTAAGTATCAAAGACAACAAATAACTTCCTCTTTCAATTTAAAATAAAATGATTTTTAATTAGTTTTAACCATAAAACAACCTAATGAAAAGTATAAATCACATTCCATGTTTTGAGATATGTGTTAAATTTTACATTAAAGAACAACTTTAATTGATCTATTTATTCAATTTCCTTTTAAAAGATGCATATAAAAAGAAAAATTTTCACATCTGACCTCTTGCAAACTGTCTTTCTAATTTCATAAAATTATTAACATATGAATTCTATTCTGCCCAGCTCTTCCTTTTACATACATAGTTTTTCTTCCATTTGCTCACAAAGGGCACATTTTCTTTTAGCATATTATTTTGATTTAAGTCCTCTGCTTTCTTAGATTGACTGCTTCTGATAAACTATTCCTATTTCACCTCTTCTGTTTGACTCTAATGATCCACAGTAATTCTGTAGCCTTTGCTACATTACCACCTCTTAGGTCGGTGTAATGAGGTATGCAGTGCCTTTATCTTTCCCCCTTTATGGTTCAATCCTAAAGTATGATGCGCGAAGTGAAATTGGCATTTTGTTAGTTAAAAAACTCAGAGAAGTCACATTAATAACACACTGCTTTATAAGCTATCAAGATGTCACAAGAAAATTTGAGGGTAATTGTCCTACATAATTATCCCCTCCCTTTCCCTTAATAACAAGGCAATTACATAAAAATATGAATAAGTCTGCTTAGACATTTTATCACCAGACCATATAAAGTGAACCCCAGGGCATTACTGGATATTCAAGATCAAAAATGCAATTGATATAAGTTTATCTGGTTTGCTATCATATCATCTAAATGGCAAATACTATATATTAAAACTTGTTCAAGCCTATCTTCATTATCTCTGAGAGTATCAGTAGACATTGTTGGTATAAATGACAGATCACTGTTAAACATAAGTACTTTTCTAAGGGAACGTTTTTCTGACAGAAAGGAATATAGAAAAGAACAATCTAACTTCAAAAGGGAAGATGAATAACATTTATTGCTCTGACATGGAAGACTAGCAAAAATTTTAGCATGTGAAATGTACATTTGTATATAAAAATCAATCAATCAATCAATTTTTAGAGCTCTGATTAAACCTTCAATTAAGTTCTGGACAGCATTAAAGGTGGATACACACTATAATACCTCATTTATTTTAAGATCACTTTTCTGGCAACATCAACTATCCAGAACACACCTGAGAACAAAGAAGGAAACAAATAATATATGAATGTTTAATGCTTAATGTGTGCCATAACTTTAAATATATAGTAAACTTTACAAGAATAATTTGATGCATATATTTATGTGTGTATATATATATACATCAATAGAAATTAAATCATAGTAATTAAATAAATTTTCATGACCATAAGAACAAAAAATTATGTAGTTGACTCACACTTAGATATTTCTAAAACTTATACTTAATCTATATAACTAACCTATAATGTATACCTAACCTTTATAAGGTAAGGCAAAACAAACAAACAAAAAAACTACAAGCATATACACATAAAAATACAACAAATGCTGAGCTATCTGAATAAAAGCTATACATTTTTTGTGTTTAAATGTTTTCCTTTTCCACATAGGATCTCTAATGCTAACTTATTGGCTCACTTCTTGACATTTGCTCATTTCTTGGGCAAATTTCTTGCCCATTTATAATATATAGTCCTAAATACAGCTAAGTTTAATTTACAGTTTCTTAGATATAACATAAAACTACTCCTAACTCTTGCAGATTATTTTTTAACCTTTGCCAAGACTTAGGGTGAAAAGGGTAATGCATTGACTGAGCTAAACATTTACCTCAAAAGCAATCCACATAGAGTTGTAATTCTAAGAGGTGGGTAAGCAGAAATAAGTAAAGAGGGGCAAAAATGTCTGAATCAACCAAGCTGTTTTTTCAGACGAGATCGGGCGCGTTCAGGGTGGTATGGCCGTAGACCAAGCTGTTTTTTCAAACCAGACTCAACTACTCTTCCTCTCTTGTCCCAAGGCTACCTAATATTAAACAATTTAAACAAATATTATGTGTAAGACATTCTTAAGAGTTGAATGTTGGTCCATATATTTGGATTCGCCTCCTAAGTGTTGACAATACTCACACTTTCAAAATTCATATACTGAAGATCTAACACCAAGTGGGATGGCATTTAGAAGTGGGGACTTTGGAAGGTGATTAGATTTAGAAGAGGCTATGGGGGGCCTCATAATGGAATTAATGCCCTTATACAAAGGAGAAAGCATGATTGAGAAAGACTCTGGTATTGGAAAAGATGGAGGGCATGAAGAGAAAGTGGGAGTAGAGGATGAGATGATTGGATGGTATCACTGACTCAATGGACATGTGTATGAGAAAACTCCTGAGATAGTGGAGGACAGGGAGGTCTGGTGTGCTGCAGTTCACAGGGCTGCAAAGAGTTGGGCATGACTGAGCAAGTGAACAGTAATGACATAAAAAGGGAAAGAGACAGGATATCTCACTTACTACCACTCTGTGTACATGCATGCACCAAAGAGAGGTGATATGAGGACAAAACAAAAAGATGGCCCTCTGAAAATAAGAAAGGGCTCTGAACAGACATCGTGATCTTTTACTTTCCACTCTCCAGAACTGTGGGAAATGTTTGTTGTTAAACATGGGAAATGTTGTTAAGGTACCTCATCCATAGTATTTTATTATAGCAATTAAAGGTAACAAAGATAGTCTACTACCTCTTTCCCATGTCTTAAATTTTTAAAAGTCAACAAAAATTGTATTTTTTGTAAAATATAACTATTCTTGTGGTTGTTTCCAGTTTCAGACAAATTGTAGATATTCTCCAAATTGGTAGTTGACTCACCCTGTCACTGAAACCACAGAATCCTCTTTGGCAAGCATCTCATTTGCTTTTATTCAGCTCTCAGTGGGATTCAGAGCTGGTATGTGATTTTAACAGAAGTACCCAGGACATTCATGGAGTCTTGTCATGGCAAAAGGGCTTGTGTAACTCAATGATGCTATGAGGCAAGCTGTGCAGGGTCACTCAAGACAGATGCATCATAGTGAAGATTCCTGAAAAAAATGTCCATTGGAAAAGGAAATGGTAACCCATTCCAGTAGTTTAGCCTGGAGAATGCCATGGTAAGTATGAAAAGGCAAAATATATGACGCTGGAGCTAAGTCCCCAAGGTTGGAAGGTAACCAATATACTTCTGGGGAAGAGCAGAAGGGATTAGTAATAGCTCCAGTAAGATACTATGAAGCAACTGGACCAAAGCAGAAACAGTGTTCATTTGTGGATGTGTCGTGTCTCATGGTAAAGGTAAAGTCTGATACTGTAAAGAACAATGTTGCATAGAAATCTGAAATGTTAAGTCCATGAATCAAGGTAAACTGCATTTGGTCAAGCAGGAGATGGCAAGATGAATATTGGTATCTTAGAAATCAGTGAACTAAAATGAATGGTAATGGACAAATTTAACTCATATGCCCATTGTATCTATTACTGTGGGCAAGAATCCCTTAGAAGAAATGGAGTTGTCCTCACTGGAAAAAAATATGACCAAAATTCAGTACTTGGGTGCAATCTCAAAAATGACAGAATTATCTCAACTTGTTTCCAAGGCAAATCATTCCACATCACAGTAATCCAAGTCTATATCTCAACCACCAATGCCAAAGAAGCTGAAACTGACTAGTTCTATGAAGACCTACAACACCATGTAGAACTAACACCAAAAAAAGTTGTCCTTTTCATCATTGGGGATGATTGGAATGCAAAGGTAGGGTGACAGGAGCTACTTACCCAGAATAACAGGCAAGTTTTAGTGGACTTCCCTGGTGGCTCAGATGGTAAAGCGTCTGCCTACAATGCAGATTCAATCCTTGGGCTGGGAAGATCTCCTGGAGAAGGAAATGGCAACCCACTCCAGTATTCTTGCCTAGAAAACCCCATGGATGGAGAAGCCTGTTAGGCTACAGTCCAAGGGGTCGCAAAGAGTCGGACATGACTAAGCGAATTCACTTCACTTTGGTGATGGAATACAAAATGAAACAGGTCAAAGGCTAACAGAGTTTTGTTAAGAGAACACATTGATCATAGCAATCACCCTCTTACAACTCAAGAGATGACTCAACACATGAACATTACCATATGGTTAATGCCAAAATCAGATTGACTAGGTTCCATGCAGTCAGAGATGGAGAAGCTTTATACTGTCAGCAAAAGCTAGACCTGAAACTAACTATGGCTCAGATCATAAGCTCCTTATTGCAAAATTCAGACTTAAGTTGAAGAAGGTAGATAAAACCACTAGGTCATTCAGGTAAGACCTAAATCAAATTCCTTACAATTATACAGTGGAAAAATGAATCGATTCAAGGGACTAGATCAAGTAGACAGAGTAACTGAAAACCTATGTTTGGAGGCTTGTAACACTGTTCAGGAGGCAGCACCAAAATCAACTGAAAGAAAAAGACATATAAGAAGGTAAAATGGTTGTCTGAAGAGGCTTTACAAAGAGCTGAGCAAAGAAGAGAAGCAAAAGGTAAGAAAGACAGGGAAAGATATATCCAAATGAATGCAAAGTTCCAGAGAAAAGCAAGGAGAAATGAGAAGTCCTTCTTAAATGAACAATGCAAAGAAATTGAAGAAAACTAAAGAGCAGGAAAGATAAGAGATCTCTTCAAGACAACTGGAGATATCAAGGGAATATTTCATGCAAGGATGGCCACAATAAAGAACAGAAATGATAAGGTCTTGACAAAAACATAACAGATTAAGAAGAGGTGGCAAGAATACACAGAAAAATGAAACAAGAAAAATTCTAATGACCCACAATGGTGTGGTCACTCACCTAGAGCCAGACATCCTGCTGAGCTATTCAAATCCTAAAATATGATGCTGTTAAAGTGCTACAGTCAATATGTCAACAAATTTAGAAAATTCCAGCAGTGGCCACAGGACTGGAAAAGGTCAGTTTTCATTCCAGTTTCAAAGAAGGGCATACCAAAGAATGTTCAAATTGCTTTCAATTCACATTCTAGTAAGGTTATGTTCGAAATCCCTCAAGCTACAGCATTACATGAACTTAGAACTTCCAGATGTATAAGCTGGGTTTAGAAAAGACAGAGGAAGAAGAGATCAAATTGTCAACATTCTTTGGATTATAGAGAAAGCATGGGGATTCCAGAAAAAAAATCTACTTCTGCTCCATTGACTATGCCTAAATGGGAATACTAGACCACCTTACAGGGCTCCTGCAAAACCTGTAGGCATGTTAAGAAGTTAGAGAAAACTCTTGAGCGTTTCTTGGACTGCAAGCAGATCAAACCAGTCAGTTTTAAAGGAAATCAATCTTGAATATTCATTGGAAGGACTGTTGCTGAAGCTCCAATATTTTGGTCACTTGACGGGAAGAGTGGACTAATAGGAAAGGACCCTGATGCTGGGAAAGACAGAAGGTGAAATGAGATAGGGGAGGCAGAAGATGAGATGGTCTGATGTTATCACCAACTCAATGGACTTGAATCTGAGAAAACTGCAGGAGATAGCAGAGAACAGAGGAGGCTGGTGTGCTGCAGTCTATGGGGTCACAGAGAGGGACACAATTTTGTTACTGAATAACAATGGAGACTCACTTAATAAAAATTTAGCAGCCAAGAAAGATGGATTCATGCTTTATGTCATATACTTATAAACTTGGATAATTCTTAACTTATCTTCAAAACTTATATTAAATTTATAGGTGAACTTGGTAAATTCATCTTCAACCTGTCTCCACAATCCAGCCATTTTCACCACCTCCACTTTGCCTCTATTGCAAAAGGCACTATTATCTCTAACCTGATTTTAGGTAATAGCTTCCTACCTGTTCTCCTGTGTTCTTTTGTTGCCCTACCCCCAGAGCAGCTTACGTTTATACTGCTGCAGCTGAGTATTGTTTTTAATACATAAATCAGATCATCAGGTCTTGTCTTCTGCTCACAGCTCAACAACACTTCCTGTTTACTCAGAATAGATGCTAACAGCACTAAGCCTTTATATGTTCAGAATGCCTTCATGTCTAAGACCTCATATTCTTCTTCTCCTTCTGCATTTGCTCTAGCCACTCTCCCAACCCACCTCATTGTATCTAGAATGGTATTCTTAGCCCTGGGTCTTTAAACTTGATCTTCCCTCTACCTGAAAAATCTTTTTACCAGATAGCTGTGTGTGATTTTTTCGTTTTACTCTTCTCATATTCTCTTCTCAGTGGAGCACTTTTCACTGTCTTATTCAAGATTACAAATGACTTCCCTACACATACGTACATGAATGCCTCCTTATGTTTCTACATCTGTCAGATGCTGGCCTGAATTAGATACATCCATTGATGAAAAATCTCACTTCTACCCATACATTTGCTTTCTGACTTCACTGACATTAATACCTTCCTCTATCATGCTCTGTTTGCCTAAATCCTTCCAGTCTCGCCTCCTAACTAGGTATCACCCACTCAGGGATGATGTCAAACAAATAAGTATCTGTACTTATGTCATATTTACATTTCAATTCCAGAGTTGCTGGCAGCTGTTTTTCATATCTCTCAACTTAGTTTTCATATTAATTATGCTACTTTGCCTGATGTTTCCATGTACTTAAAGGGAACTGAGCCAGCTCAGGCCTAACCCTCAATTGCTTTTGTTCCAGTAACTTGAGAACGGGCCCTGCCCTAGAAAGGGTGGTGATGACCACTGAGTCTGGCTCACACCTAGCTCTGGCTCTAGCTCTCCAGCTCCAGCTCCTCCTCCTACCAAGGAGATTAGCTGCCAGCACACCCTGAGGAAAGACATGACTCATATTCATGTCAAATTCAGCAAATCCTTGTCAAAACTAGGCAAAATGGGAAAACAGAGGAACCAGTCTCAATTGAAAGAGAAAGCTGCTGGAAAGAAACAAATAATGAGACAGAAATAAAGAATTTCCCAGATAAAGGATTCAGAGCATTAGTAATAATCCTAATTGAACTAGCGAAAAGATGAACACAAAGAGAATTATCTGGTGAATTCAAGTTGTGAACTTTCAAAGGTGGGAAGATGAGTTCTAGTGTCCGATCACATAAGTTAATTTACATACACTGGTGCACACTGTCAGTGCCTGCATCCTATACAAGTGGTTGTACAGTTTTGTGTAGTTCTGTGTAGAGTACAGGGTAGGAGATGCACATTCAATCCCTAGGTCAAGAAGAACCTCTGGAGAAGGAAATAGCAACCCCCTCCAGTGTTCTTGCCTATAAAATCCCATGGACAGGGGAGCCTAGTGGGCTACCCTCTACGGTGTCACAAGAAGTAGACACGACTTAGCGACTAAACCACCAACATTGAAGAATGCAGTAGGGAAGTATCTTTATTTCAAGCTAAATCTGCAAAAGTATGATTTCATTGAACTCCTTGCTGTACAACATGAGAAGTTTACTAATGAATACCTGGTAGAATCTGAGGCCCAGAGAAAGGATGAAGAGAGACAAGATGAAGAAGAAGTAACTGAAGAGATTCACAACATAGCAAATGGAAAGAGGATTTTCTTTGTTTGGGTAGAAGCTGTTGGTTTTGACCCAAATGTAGAATAGTATAGAAAAGTTGCAGTGACCATTTAGAATGCAATCTAGTGCTATCATCTATAACAAGAAAAAAAAGCTAGTACAGTAAAGCGCATTTTACTATACAGTACTCTAAAGAATACAGTAGTACAGTATCTTTATTTCAAAACCAGGAAGTCTGGAAGCAAGCATAGAAAGAGTGGTATACAGCCAATTGTGTTATTTGGGTACCTAGTATAAATTTGAGTACCTAGTTGAAGATGGAGAAGCTGTATATAATCAGCCTAAACAAGATTTGGAGCTGACTATGGCTCAGATCATCAGCTTCTCATAGCAAAATTCAGGCTTAAACTAAAAAAGGGGGGGAAAACCACTAGGCCAGCCATGTACAACTTAAATCAAATCCCCTATTAATATGCATTAATCTATTATTGATTAATCTAATATTAATCTATTTGATTAATAGATTAATAGATTCAAAGGATTATATCTAATAAACAATATGCCTGAAGAACTATGGATGGAGTTCTTTAATGTTTTCCGGAGGCAGAGAACAAAACCATCCTAAAGAAATAGAAAAGCAAGAAGGCAAAGTAGTTGTCTGAGGAGGATTTATAAATAGCTGAAGAAGAGAAGCAAAATGCAAGGGAGGAATGGAAAGGTACATCCAACTAAATACAGAGTTCCAAAGAATAGCAAGGAAAGACAAGAAGGCCTTCTTCAATGAACAGGGCATAAAAATAGAAGGAAAAAAAACAAAACAGAAGGGGAAAAACTAGAGATCTCCTCAGGAAAATTGGAAATATCAAAAGAAAACTTTGCCCAAATATGGGTACAATAAAGGAAAAAAAAGGGTAGCGTTCCAGCTGAAGAGATCAAGAAGAAATGGAAAGAATACAGGGAAGAACTGTACAAGAAAGATCTTAATGAACCAGGTTACTATGATGGTGTGGTCAGCCACCCAGGCCAGACATTCTGGAGTGTGAAATCAACTGGACCTTAGAAGCCGTATTGTTAATAAAGCTAGTAGATGCGATGGAATTACAACAGAACTATTCAAAACCCTAAAGGATGATGCCATCAAGGTGCTGCATTCAGTATGTTAGTAAATCTGGAAGACCCAGCAGTGGCCACAGGACTGGAAAAGGTCAATCCTCATCCCAATTCCCAAGAAGGGTAGTACCAAAAAATGTTCTAACCATCGGACAGTTGCACTCATCTCCCATGCTAGCAATGTAATGATTAAAATCTTACATGCTGGGTTTCAGCATTATGAGAACCAAGAACTTCTGGATGTCCAAGCTAGGTTTAGAAAAGGCAGAACAACCAGAGATCAAATTGCAACATTTGCTGGATCATAGAGGAAGCTAGGAAATTCCAGAAAAATATTTACTTCTGTTTCATTGACTACGCTAAAGTCTTAGACTGTGTGGAGCATAACAAGCTGTGGAAATCTCTTAAAGAAAAGGGAATAAGAGACCATCCTACCTTTCTTCCAGAAACCTGTACGTGAGTCAAGACGCAACAGTTAGAACTCTGTGTAGAACAACCGACTGGTTCAAGATTGAGAGTATAACAGAGCTGTCTGCTGTCACCATGTCTGCTTAACCTATATGCTGAGCACATGATAAGAAATGCCAGGCTGGATAAGTTATAAGCTGGAATCAAGATAGGTGGGAGAAACATGAACAACCTCAGATATGCATATGATAGCACTCTAATGTTAGAAAGTGAAGAGGTACTAAAGAGCTTCTTGATGAGGGGAAGGAGGAAAGTGAAAGAGCCAGCTTAAAACAAAATATTAAAAAAATTAAGATCATGGCATCTAGCCCCATTACTTCTTGGCAAATAGAAGGGGAAAAGGTAGAAGTAGTGACAGATTTCCTCTCCTTGGACTCTAAAATCACTGCAGATGGTGACTGCAATCATGAAATTAGAAGATGATTGCTTCTTGCAGGAAAGTATGACAAACCTGGACAGTATGTTGAAGAGCAGAGATATCACTCTACTGACAAAGGTCTGTATAGTGAAGCCTATTGTCTTCCCTTTGGTCACATACAGTTGTGAGAGCTGGACCGTAAAGAAGGCAGAGTGCCAAAGAATGGATGCCTTCAAACTGTGGTGCTAGAAAAGACTCCTGAAAATACCCTCGACAGCAAGGAGATCAAACCAATTAATCTTAAGGGATATCAACCCTGAATACTCATTGGAAGGACTGATGCTGAAGCTCCAGTATTTTGGTCATCTGATGTGAACTGCCGACTCATTGGAAAAGTCCCTGATGCTGGGAAAGATTGAAGGCAAAGGAGAAGAGGCCTCAGAGGATGAGATGGCTGGATGGTGTTACTGATGCAATGGACATGAACTCTGGCAAACTTTAGGAGATGGTGAAGGACAGGGAAGCTTGGCGTGCTGCTTTCAATGGGGTCTCAAAGAGTTGGACAGGACTGGGTGACTGAAAAACAACAACAACAAAGCTAACTCTGTTGAACTTATGAACAAACTGGACTTATGAACAGGCTCTCAGAATGGAACTCACTCATATGTAGGGGACTTACTGTACTTGAAGCCAAGAATACAGTCAGTCCTCCATATCCACAGGTTCTGCATCCTCAGATTCAATCAACTTTGAAGTGAAAATACTTGGGAAATAAAAAAGTCCAGGAAGTTTCAAATGCAAAACCTGAGTGTGCCATGTGCTGGCAACAAGTCACACAACCTTTATACTGGTATTAATTATTATAAGTTATTTAGATATTATTTAAAGTACACAGGATAATGTGAACAGGTTATATACAATATAAACACTATGCCATTTTATAGAAGGGACATGAGCATCTATGGATTTGGGAGGAGGGAGTCCTGGAACCAATATCCCACAGATACCAAGGGAAGACTATTCTCTTTAATAGAACATTCCACACTTGCATTTCATATAAGCAGGATATGCCAGAAGCCTAAACAGGATCATCGAAAACTATAACTAACTGCTACTGAAAGATTCTATATATTTCTGGTTGTGAAATAGGGTTTTTATTTCCAATAACTAAAAAATAAGAAAATGGCAAAGCTGGTTAAGAACTTAAAGGCTTTTTAAGTAAAAACCTATATTTCACCAAGCAGGAAAGTCAGTTAAGGGAATACCCCAAATCAAGAAAGGTAGTGACGTACCTATGTTTACCAGTGATATGTCCACTAGAGTATTCTCAAAACCTGATCCAGCCATTCCTGCAGCTATCATTTAAAGCTGTTAGGGTTATTATTTGATGTTTCAATAAAATGAAAATACATATAAAGGCAGGAATTTGAGAATTTTGTAGAAGAAGAAAATCACCTACTGATTCATTGATTTCTATATTCATTAATTAGTTAACATTTTAAAGTTTTTTTTATTTGTAAAGTAAGATAGAAACAACTCCTACCATGATGATTGCATAATATTAAGTACACAAAATATTATTTTCTATTGTCTTTGGTGATGCTTTTTAATCAGTTTTTATCATGTATGGCCAAATACTGGAAAGGGAATATGATGCCATATTGGTCTTGATTTTTATTTTCATAAATAATACAAACATAAATTGGGTAAAAGATTTGCATTTTGAAATAATGATTTTGAAATTTTTACCCACTAAGGTGTACAGAACTGGGAAGAAACTATAAAATTTTAGGATATCAGGGAATGCTTTACAAATGCTTAGGAGAGTTAAATATTCTTTCTAATCTATATGGATACAAACTGGAAAACAAATTCATACAATAGCAGTGTACTTTATCTTTACAGTTTATTAAAGAAAAAAACTAGCTGATACTGAAACATGGGAAATGGTAGAATAAAACCAGACACAAGAAGGACAGAGAATGAAACTATTTAAGAATGTTCGTAATTGCTTATATAAGATTTCTATATTAAAAAAAATTGCTGAGTTTAAAAGTAGCCTGATAACATAACTTATTGGTTTCCTTTCTTTTGCTTATTTTTCTAATTTATATTCTCAATGATAGATTGAATCATATCTAACTTTTGAATGGATCCAAACACTGGTAGAATTAATTTGGTCTTTTGTTGCTTTAAACCTGATTTGGAGCTTATATTCTGAAATACTGCTCCAGGCAGCTTATATGCCATTGATGGAATTAGTAAGCCAATCTACCCTCTATGACTTGAGGGAACTATAAAGAATATCTATCAATGATGGCAGGCAATGAAGGAAAAATTGCATGTAATGTCAGGTGGCTGAATACTGGAAAAAGATATATGGTAATGACAGTATAGGCAGACAACTGCAGGTAAGAAAAAGAATTACTTAAAATGCTAGGCAAAGTAAAAATATACACATTCAGCCATCATAATTTATTTTATTTGATTGAAAAGAGAAAATTTTACATCTTAAAGAAAATGTTTAGATCAAATTTGACAGCTTGAATAATGATCATTTTATATAATAATTCTAGATGACTTGATGGAATACCCATAGGTCAGTGATGGAGTGACCTTAGACTGAGAAAATAATTCTCTATATTACAGTATCCCTGATGTCATAGTAGGAATGGTTACCTATACCTTGATAGTAACAGTGGGACTATTTCTAATGATAAGGTTGTTGTAAAAATATAAGCATGGAATTAACTTTCTAAGCTTCCAATAAATTTAAATACCTTTAATTTCTATGACACGAAATTATTACTAATATCTATCTCCACATTTTTGCTTTCCAATATAGCATACAATGGTATCATTCAGACTTCTCTGAATTGCATTAATGCATTGATTATGTTTTTAGGTGTCTTATTTCTTAACAGTGTCACTTAAAATAGAATAAATAACTTTTCATTTTCAAATGTGTATATCATAATATAATCAGAAAATTTAAGAACTATTTATATGAACTTGTTTATATTAACCATCTATTTAGTCAAAGTATATTTACATTTAAAAAATTAACATATAAAATATAATGTTTATAGATCATTATTAAAATTTCAAACTTACTGAAATTTTATGACAATCATTCTAAAAGCCTTAATATGCATTGACTTAGACATATAACTATCAATGAGACTAAAAAAGTTTTAATAATTGAAATATAATAAAATAAATAGAAGATTTTTAGGATTTAGATTTAATGACTTTAAAAATTCAAATTAAACATAAACATGGTTTGAGTTTCGGTCAGTCAGTTCAGTCACTCAGCCGTGTCCGACTCTTTGTGTCCTTATGAACTGCAGCACGCCAGGCCTCCCTGTCTATCAACAACTCCCAGAGTGCACCCAAACCCATGTCCATTGAGTCAGTGATGCCATCCAACCATCTCAACCCCTGTTGTCCCCTTATCCTCCCGCCTTCAGTCTTTCCCAGAATCAGGGTCTTTTCCAATGAGTCACCTCTTCATATCAGGTGGCCAAAGTATTGAAGTGTCAGCTTCATTATCAGTCCTTCCAATGAACACCCAGGACTGATCTCCTGTAGGATGGCCTGGTTGGATCTCCTTGCAGTCCAAGGTACTCTCAAGAGTCTTCTCCCACACCATAGTTCAAAAGCATCAATTCTTCAGCGGCCAGCTTTATAGTCCAACTCTCACATCCATACATGACTACTGGAAAAACCATAGCCTTGACTAGATGGACCTTTGTTGACAAAGTAATGTCTCTGCTTTTTAATATGCTGTCTAGGTTGGTCATAACTTTCCTTCCAAGGAGTAAGCATCTTTTATTTTCATGGCTGCAATCACCACTTGCAGAGATTTTGGAGCCCCCCAAAATAAAGTCAGCCACTGTTTCTACTGTTTCCCCATCTATTTGCCACGAAGTGATGGAACTGGGTGCTATGATCTTAATTTTCTGAATGTTGAGCTTTAAGCCAACTTTTTCACTCTCCTCTTTCACTTTCATCAAGAGGTGCTTTAGTTCCTCTTCACTTTCTATCATAAGGGTGGTGTCATCTGCATATCTGAGGTTATTGATATTTCTCCTGGCAATCTTGATTCCAGCTTGTTCTTCCTCCAGCCCAGCGTTTCTCATGATGTACTCTGCATATAAGTTAAATAAGAAGGGTGACAATATACAGCCTTGATGTACTCCTTTTCCTATCTAGAACCAGTCTGTTGTTCCATGTCCAGTTCTAATTGTTGCTTCCTGACCTGCATACAGGTTTCTCAAGAGGCAGGTCAGATGGCCTGGTATTCCCATCTCCTTCAGAAGTTTATTGTGATCCACATAGTCAAAGGCTTTGGCATAGTCAATAAAGCAGAGAAGATGTTTTTCTGGAACTCCCTTGCTTTTTCGATGATCCAGAGGATGCTGGCAAATTGATTCCTCTGCCTTTTCTAAAACCAGCTTAAACATCTGGAAGTTCTTGGTTCACGTATTGCTGAAGCCTGGCTTGGAGAATTTTGAGTATTATTTTACTAGTGTGGTCAATCCCTTCAGGAATTACCTACCTTCAGAGATCCCACTTCACCCAAGGTGATGTACTTCACTGCCATGGCCCAAAACAAACGACTGTGGGCTGCAAAGTTTATAAAGTTCTTATTGACTACTTGCCCCTCTTTTACCCCAGCTTCCACAAGAGTTTATCTGAAAAGTACACCTTAATAAGACTCCTGCACACCATACTCTGACTCAGAGTCTACTTCCCAAGGAAACAGCTTGCAATACTGCATGACTACCATATTACAGGTTATTTTAGTCTTCTTAAAGTGTTTTCTGAATTACAATCCAAGAGTTCTGCCCAGTCAAGTAATGGTCACTCCTTTTATTAGTATTTACCCTTATTTCTTTTCTTTCTCTTCCCCTATCTGCCTGGCTCTTTACTGTTTCTTTCCTTCTCAGACTTCATTGTATTTTTCTCTTTCCCTTCATCAACCAGTCTTTCTTTATTGCTTATTCTTCCCTCCCTTTCTCTGCTTTTCATATTTTACATTTTTATGGAAACAAAGGTCCATGTAGAGAGACAACAGTGCAGTAAAATTGCCATAGACACCATTTTGCCTGAAAGAAAATTCCTTGCTCTGAAGCAATGTGTCTTCTCTATCACATTTT
>ML664170.1:2485011-2503509 GCA_007570785.1 Antilocapra americana | reverse complement strand
TTAATTAGGTCCCATTTGTTTATTCGTGTTTTTATTTCCAATATTCTCTATCACATTTTACATGTTGAAATTTCATGTCTTTGAAAATAACTTGGATGCTGTCAGCTGGTTAACAGCAGGGAATGTAACGAATATCCAAGTACAGAGACAATGTGAAATGATTTTCACTGCATTTTTCATGACACCTTGTTTATATTTTTTCTTTTTGTCTCTTTAAATGCCTAACCATAATAATCCTCTTCCATTAAAACGTTTAAAATCTGAGCAGTGCCTCTGAAGTTTAAAATGCAAAGAGCAGTCTTTGTTGTTTTTTTTTTTTTTAAACAGGTTTTCTATGATAATACTTAGAATGAGTCATTCATCCTGAAAGTGGCCTTCTAAATTACTGTGAAACAACCATGGATGCTATTACACACACTTACAGATGTGATTTAAATTCTCTGGAACTCCTCTGCACTTTGAATGAGAATTAGCAGCTTTGAAAGATTTAACTTCACATTGAAAAATGATGAAAGGAAGCAGCAAGATGAACTTGAGATTATTCTTCAGATTCGAGATCTATGCTTTTCTTGCCAAATTGCAACCTCCAAAATGTTTTCGGTCTCTTATAAATGTTCTTCTGGTATAGGTAGTTTGACCGTCTTAATCAATACCTGTTAATGAAGTATTTTACTTTCATATCATTAAACTTTTCTTCTTGAAGATCAAAATCCTGTTTTGAAAAAAAAGTCTCAAGAGGAAAGGGAAGAGGAAGCTTCAGTCATTTTAATTAGTGCTCAATGGAATTTCTACCTTGTAAAGGAAACTGCTTCTGCCAATACTCAGGAGGCTTTATCCAGGTATAAGAAGAATTATAGGATCAAAAACTTGCCATTTGAAAGAGACTTCATAAACATCATCATTTGATATTTCTTCTAGGCTGGCCTTTCCCCTCAGCCTCTTAGATTCCCAATGGGCCCCAACACCATCATCATTTGCTCAGCTAGTAAGGTCACTTGAACAATAGCAAGGAATAAGAATAGAGATACGAAGCTGCGCCTTGGAGCTGTCACAGGGCTGTGGAAGAAATAAGTGTCTTTAAAAGACTGTCATTTAGAGTCCTGTAGGAGAATCTGAAAGGAAGTTGTGAGTCTAAAAAATTAACATGGCATTTAGCAAAACTGCAAGATAAACCAAAGGAATTACCATATAAAATCATCATGGCATATAAGGTGGTACTTATCACTGACTGGGGATTCCCTGGTAGCTCAACTGGTAAAGAATCCATCTGCAATTCAGGAGACCTCTGTTCAATTACTGGGTTGGGAAGATCCCCTGAATAAGGGAATGTCTACTCACTCCAGTATTCTGGCCTGGATAATTCCATGGATTGTATAGTCCATGGAGTTGCAAAGAGTCGGACATGAGAGAGCCACTTTCACTTTCATCACTCACTACTAGAAACAAATAAATGAAATGTTATATTAAAACTTAGAAACTATTATTTTAAGTACAAACAAATACAGAGATTTTCTTTATAAAAATAAATTTCACTAATGTGAACATAGTACTATTTTACATTGAGTCCTGAATTCCTGGTTTTCTACAATTTTATTTACTCTATAACACACTTGGATAATTGTTACACTACTCATTTGAAAAAAACATACCATTATCCCATTAATAAAATTATTAAAAAATTTTTTTCAGTGAAAGATGTTGTGACATAATGGAAAAAATGTTATTTATTGGATTATATTCTTGTCAGAAGTCAGTGCTGGCAAATCTTTATTGATATATACATATACCATGGTGCTTAGATCTCTCATCTAAAAATCTTAAAAACATTCTATAACTCCTAATTCTTCTCATTGTGTTTCTATTATTGTTTTTACTTTAAATTGTCAGTTGCCCATTACCAACTATACTACATGCTTGCTGAGTTTTCTTAACTCACAATGTTTCCTAGTTATGCTTTCATAGCAGTTGCCTTTGTTTCTAGAGGGTTTGCCGTAGTCTACTTAGTTGTATCATTTGATAAATGATGGCATCATTGACTTTTCAGTTTTACTGCTGCTGTTACTAAGTCACTTCAGTAGTGACTCCTCTGTTCAGTAGTGTCTGACTCTGTGAGACCCCACAGACGGCAGCCCAACAGGCTCCCTCATCCCTGGGATTCTCTAGGCAAGAACACTGGAGTGGGTTGCCATTTCCTTTTCCAATGCATGAAAATGAAAAGTGAAAGTGAAGTTGCTCAGTCCAACTCCTAGCGACCTCATGGACTGCAGCCTACCAGTCTCCTCCGTCCATGAGATTGTCCAGGCAAGAGTACTGGAGTGGGTTGCTATTGCCTTCTCCTCTGTTCAGTTCTTGAAAACATCAATTCTTTGATTCTCTTCCTATTTCTTTCTGTGTTGACCCCTTAACTGTATTTTTTTCCAGAATCTTGTTCTTGTATCCCACTTTTCTCAATCTATGTCACTTGTGTTATACCATTGGCTTCAAATATCCAAAGATATATTCCAACTCACTATCTTCCCCCCAAACTTGCTCTTTCCCTTTGTTTTAGTATCCACCAATAGTTCAAGCTAAACATTTTAGATGTATGTTTGAACTACTTTTCTAAATCTATATATGAAAAGTTTTTATTGATTCTCACAACAAACTTTTGAATACTTACCATGTTGCATGTTTGCTCTATGTGCTTCTAGTATCAAAATAAGTTAAAACTATTTTATTTATATGTGTCCCTTTCCTCTATTAGTCTGGCAATTCCTAGGGGCAATGACAGTATCTTAGTAGTTTTTTTTTTTTTTTTTTTAATTCCAATGCCCTCTATTTTCTAAATTAAACTGTAAGCAATGGAGGCTAGCTGTTTGTTTATCTTTATATGAGTAAGCATGATGTCTGGAATTAGCAGATAATACTTGCTACATAGTGTCAATTATATATATGCGAACCCTTACTCTGTTATTACCATGGCTTCAGCTGTGTATAATACTCACTGTATACATGCTACTGATTTCTCAGGTTCCTAAATGTATCAGGTAAGTTTCTTTGTCAAGAATTCTTACCCATTCCATTCCTTCCTGCATTTAATAGACAATTACATGCCTATGTGTACCAGTCACATTCCTAGATGTTCAGGATTAATGATGTGTAAGTATAGACACAACTCTCTGAGATGAAATTAAACTGGTCATTCAGAAAATGTTTTATGCTGAGAACCGAAAAACCTAGAGAGAAGCTGATATTTTATGCGACTCTAGAGCACTCATGATGGCCCCCCGATCAGAGCCCTCTGAAGAAAATAGTTTTGTTGTCTCCTTCTACCTATGTCTTTGAGGATCCCAGTTTCTCTCTGCTGGTTTCTCTAGGGAGACTGCCTTGGTCCATCTCTTCTCTTACTCACTTAATGACAGGCATATCCTTTCAAATCTTATTTCAGCTAATCTACTTCCAAGATTGGGTTTAATGTTTTTTCCATAACAAATCACGATTTCTTCTCCACAATTTGAAGCTATTTTTTTCCTAGGTCCTTCAGAGTACACACCTTGCAGTTCCAATACCTGAACAAAACTGTTCTAGAAAAGGTATGCTCTTGTGCATTCTCAGGGTGTAAGTGTTATACTCATGCTCTGTGCTATAATGAACCATTTTGTCTCCTTTGCTTCTGATTTAACTCTCTACTAAAATTTTATGTGGAAAAAAAATAATAATAAACATTCAATATCTTCCTGAATATAGGCAGTATTTCTGAAGATTAAAGGTGCCATAATGATAAGCATGCTTGACTGATAGGTTGTATGTCTATCCCTGAATGGAGAATAATAGATGCTTTCTATGTTATGTCAAAAAAGAAATAAAGAAACATAATACATGTAACAAATGCCCCATTACAATTTGTATATATATTACAATTATTTTGACTTTCTAAAATAACTTATTGAATTGAGCTGCCCAATGAGAAATGATGAATTATTAGAATAGTTTACTCTTCATTTATGTTTCCATTCATTAAGATACAGTTTTAAGATAATTTTGGAAAATATGCTGGCTATGTACTAAAGTATGACTACAATACCATATTATAGGACTAATCATTCAGCATACATTTTATATAAATCAGTCCTGAATACTGATTGGAAGGACTGATGCTAAAACTGAAACTCCAATACTTATTGAATTTCTATGCAGGGTACACCATGTGAAATACTGGGCTGGATAAATCACATGCTGGAAACAAGATTGCTAGGAGAAATATCAACAACCTCAGATATGCTGATGATACCACTCTAATGGTAGAAATTGAAGAGAAACTAACAGTGTCTTGATGAAGGTGAAAGAGGAGAGTGGAAAACCTAGCTTGAAACTCAATATTCAAAAAACTAAGGTCATGGCATCCGGTCCCATCACTTCATGGCAAATAGAAGAGGAAAATTGGAAACACTGACTGATTTTATTTTCTTGGGCTCCAAAATCACTGTAGACAGTGACTACAGCCATGAAATTAAAACATACTTGCTCACTGGGAGAAAAGCTATGACAAACCTAGACCGCATATTAAAAAAGCAGAGATATCACTTTGCCAGCAAATGTCTGTTTAGTCAAAGTTATGGTTTTTCCAGTAGTAATTTAAGGATGTGAGAGAGAAACCACAAAGAAGGCTGTGTGCCAAAGAATTGATGCTTTCAAATTGTGATGCTGGAAAAGACAACTGAGAGTCTCTTGGACAGCAAGGAAATCAAACTGGTCAATCCTAAAGGAAATCAACCTTGAATATTCTTTGGAAGGACTGATGCTGAAGCCTTAGTATTTTGGCCACCTGATATGAAGAGTCCACTCATTGGAAAAGATCCTGATCCTCAGAAAGACTGACAGCAAAAGGCGGAGGAGATGGCAGAGATGAGATTGTAAGATAGCATCTCCAATTTAATGGACATGAACTTGAGCAAACTCTATGAGATAATGAAGAATAGGGGAACCTGGTGTGCTGCAGTCCATAAGGTAGCAAAGAATCAGACAAGACTTACAGATTGATCAAAAGAACATTTGAAAGACGTGACACCCTTTTTAGTTTTGAATACTTTTAGTGAAAAAAAGAGATAAATACATGTTTTGTTCATGTAGGCCTTATTTGGTTCAGAGGTTATTTGATATAATCAAGATCACTGGATATATAAAAAATTGGAGATTTTTATCAATGATGTCATAATGAAGCAACCACTGCCATTATGTCATGTTTTGAAGCTTAGTCTATTAGTTTTATTTCTATTTTAATCCTTATGTAAATGAACTTTTGTGTAAAATTTCCAATTTACTTAAATCACTTATTTTTATTTTTAAAATTATATTCCTTCATGAAGTTCTTATCTGGCAACCAGAAGGAACACATACTTCTCATTAAATAAGGACAAAATGTTTATATTAGTAATTATGGTATATTGCCTTTCAGCTCTGGTTGCTTTTACTTATGATCAAGAGTTATTTCTACAAAACCTTCAGAATGAAAATAGCTAGTTGTTTTGATTGATGGCAAAATGAGTGATGGCAATATGACATAATCGATTGTGACTAAGTAGGTAATATTAATAAACTTTTCTTTTAAATGTATAAGTCAAGATAAAAATCTTAAATATAGACTATTTGCAAAACTAATGCAAATACTTTTTCTACTTTAAGTTTTAGTATGAAGAAAGTTTTAATTGACTTTCTATGTGTAGGATACTGTTTGAAATTATATGCTGAGATCAAAGTGGGTTCTGACATTTGGGAAGCATGCCCCTGTCAATGAAAAAGGATAGTTGTCTTACTAAAAATCATCCTTTTACAGGATGTTGGCATATGACCCAGCAATCCCACTGCTGGGCACACACCCCAAGGAAACTGGAATTGAAAGAGACATGTGTACCCCAATGTTCATCGCTGCATTGTTTATAATAGCCAGGACATGGAAGCAACCTAGATGTCCATCAACAGATGAATGGATAAGAAAGCTGTGGTACATATACACAATGGAATATTATTCAGCCATTAAAAGAATACATTTGAATCAGTTCTATTGATGTGGATGAAAGTGGAGCGTATTATACAGAATGAAGTAAGCCAGAAGGAAAAACAAAAATACAGTATACTAAAGCATATATATGGAATTTAGAAAGATGTTAACAAGAACCCTGTATGAGAGATAGCAAAAGAGATGCAGATGTATAGAACAGTCTTTTGGATTTTATGGGAGGGGGCAAGGGTGGCATTGAAACCTGTAAATTATCATATGTGAAATCAATCGCCAGCCCAGGTTTGATGCATGATATAGGGTGCTCAGGGCTGGTGCACCGGGATGACCCAGAGGGATGGAATCGGGAGGGAGGTGGGAGGGGGGTTCTGGAAGGGAAACACATGTATACCCATGGCGGATTCATGTCAATGTATGGCAAAACCAACACGATAATGTGAAGAAAATAAATAAGTAAATAAAATTTAAAAAAATAATAAAATAAAGGATGTTGGGTTTTTTTGTTCAACCCAATATTTCTTTGAATTAATATTAAGATTGTTGACTAGATTAGAATGAAATCTCTGTGAAGACAGAAACAGCCAGGGAAATAAAATGTTAGAAGATTCCAAATAACTTCTAAAATATATTTTTTCAAAATATAATAAATTTGACTATACTAAGACTTTATTTTCTTTTAATTCATTAATGGCATTCCTTACATCAAAGGACATTCATTCATCCAAGGGAAAGAACAAAACCACACCTCAATCCAAAAACATACAAATAAGCAAAACAAAGTAGTAAACTGAATTATATATATATATATATATAAATATAATATACATATATATTAAAAAAATACATATTTAAGTGTAACAGAGTCACTTGGTAGCCTAGATACTTTCATTTTAGGACAAAGGAAAGAGACTCTGCATTGTATATTTTAGGGGGCATGAATCAGACTTGGGCTTTGCAGCTTCGAACAGAATGCTGTAGATATTAACAAGTACACAGATTCCATGATGAGGGAATAGACACCTTTTGTACAATTATAGTATTATAATAGGAGACTCTAATTGCTATCACACCTAGTAGAAGAAAAAGAGAAGAGGGAGAAAATAAATTCCTGGTTGATCTAAAGACACCAAACTAGTGAGAAACTAGCAACACTCTTGAATGAAAGAATGACTTTCCCTAAATTTAACCAAAAGAGACTTTTTCAAGTTTTAACAAAATAGTGCTTGAGTTAGAGTAAACAAATGCTTATTTTACAGTTTTGTCCACCTGAGTTTGCATTTTGTACATTTTAAATCTCTTCCACTGTGTGAGATTTAAGCTAGAAATTCTTTCAAAATGCAAAGTGCTCAAAGAGTAAATTTTCATATATAGCTTTATATTCTAGGAGAGGCAACCAGTTTTTTTTTTAAACAATAACACACTGAAAAGGTAACCAAATTGTGGGCAGAATTTCGAGTAAAAAAGTCTTACAAAAAGGTTGCTTTATCAGGCAGGATGACAATCCACATTCTTATGAAAAGAGATGATATATGAAAAGATTTAGGATATTTTTATAAAACATGGTTTACCTATTGGGTCAGTTGCTTCAGTCTTGCCCGACTCTTTGTGACTCCATGTACCATAGCCCACCTGGCTACTCTGTCCATGGGATTCTCCAGGCAAGAATACTGGAGTGGGTTGCCATTTTCTCCTCCAAGAGATCTTCCCAACCCAGTTATCAAAAGCGCGTCTCTTACGTCTCTTGTACTGGCAGGCGGGTTCCATCTGGTATGCCCGGTTTACTTACAATTAGATAGTTTAAAATAAGTTTTAATTCACACTCAGCTGATTTAGGAAATTCTTACAAATATGTGAGAATATTTTACATGTCACATAAGTGTATAAAGTAGATTTAAACCTGCCAAAAATATAGTAAAATAAACAGAACCATAGTTAATGGTCTTTCATTTGAGAATGGGCAGTTAGCAACTTAAACAAAAATTCTATCCATACAAGAAAACAGTATTTCAAGTTGTAATTCAAACAAATGTAACAGTTAACTGATGATTCATGGTCATATCCCAAATAGTCTATCAACTTATACTCTAGCCTATATCTCTAAAGCACTGATCATGGATGGAATTACAGACCCACTGTAGAAACTATCAGACTGCTAAACCAGCCAAGTGATCTGGTCTCTGTTTTTTACAAAAGCAAAAAATATGTTTGGCACACATTCATTTAATAAGCTGATCTTTTAGGTGAGCAGTGACATTTTTCAATGAGGACTTAGCACAGGGCACATACAAGCTACACCATTCAAGCTGAAATGGTTTGGATAGAATCAGGAGAACAGAAAGCCACATATGAATAGTTAGCCCTGTCAGATAAATATAAAGAATAGATTAAAAGGCCATAGACAATGTTAAAAAATGATTTAGGACTCAAATTCCTAATGTGGATTTGGGCAGCAATTTATTGAAATATGTCCAACTGTATTGAATCTATGATATACAAGGAACAAAACATACACACACAAAACTAATATAACTGCTTCAATAAACTAGTTTAGTTTTCGACAACCAACTCACTCATTCACATTATTTAATTAGCTTTCTATGCTTCATTTTATATCATACATGCATATGCTATGGTGGGGAGGTGACTTCTAGTTAACAACGAGGCAGGTGTATGGAATTAAAATTGTTAATAAATCGACAGGTATAGAAATCAGGGCTTCCCTGGTGGTTCAGTCAGTACAGAATTTGCCTGCAGTGCAGGAGACCTGGGTTCAGTCCCTGGGTTGGGAAGATTCCACTGGAGAAAAAGGAAATGGCAACCCACTCCAGTATTTTTGCCTGGAGCATCTCCATGAACAGAAGAGCCTGGTGGGCTACAGTCCATGGGGTCACAAAGAGTTGGACACAATTGAGAGACTAAGCACAGACATAGAAATTAGATACTGATACAAGAATAGTGTTTAAGACTTTGCACCTGTAACTCATGCTAACTTGGTGATAAGCAATTAATTAAATAAATTATTTTTTTTAAGTTTAGGCCCAATATCTTTGAATAATGGAATATTATAATAAGGGAGCCAAGGAAAATACTCACTCCTTTATAAATAGAAATCTCCTTCATAAAATAGAGGCATTCTAGCTAGCTGTGAGACTAAAAAATATCATAGAGATTTCCTGAAACAATATGAGTCTCTAATAAAATGTATATGGGAGTCTATTTTTTTTTCTAAATTATTCCTTTGAACATATGGAAATGTGATAATTTATAAAAGCCTGAGCTCATCCAGGGTTTGAAAAATTTACACAGTTCATGCCTGGAAATAGTTTACATGTATACTATTCATGTTATATTGAGTTGCTCCAGAAAACAATAGTATTTATTTCTAAAAGAAAATTACAGTTAATATTAAAACAATAAAAATATATTTAGAATTAAAAAAAGAAGTTGAACTTAAATGGAAATATCGTTTATAAATAATTAAATATCTTAAGCTGGGCATAATATCAAAAGTACAAAAGAAATGTACAAAGTACTGAAATGTATTTTACAGCAGTATTTAAAGATCATCTGTGTGTTCTCTATTTCTTAATTTTCATATATATATATATATATATATAGTAAACAATAACAGATGCCAATTAACATAATTGAATGTTCAGAAAATAAAATCAATGCCTTTATTACTCATAATGTATTCACCCAGAGGTTTCATTAGCTGCCTAATGTAATATTAATGAGGAAAATAACTAAATTATGCTGGTCCCCAAAACTGTGAACTGTAAGCTAATCATGAAATCCCTATTCTCCTTTCACTGAAGTTTCTTCTGCACAGGTTTTCTCTTAGATTCTCATTCATAGATCACAAAAGAACAATTTGGGTTACTTCAAGAATTAATTAGACGTTTGTATGAAAGCCATTAGAACAACTGTTCCCCTTGTGAGTTCATAAAGCTGTTTAATTTGCTCTTGTCCTTTCACTCAGAGAACCTGGCAAACTACAATAAAGCACAGTGTGTACAGACCGTAAGCCAATTTTCTGCCCAAATTATTCACTTTCATTTACTAAGCTAGTTTAAAATGTGCACACACTAACACCTTTTAACCTTACTGGGGACACATCTGAGGCACTCTTCACTCAATGAAAAATGATATAGGATAATGTTTTCCTGGCCTATCCTTGAAGACCAGTTCAGTTAGTTGTAGTCTTTATTTGGAAAATTAGTTTGAGTATTTCCCTCTGGGTTTAGACAGAATTCTAACACTGATTTATCCAGCATTTAACAACCAATCCAATGTGTTTATTTCTTAGATTTCATTTAATTCAAGAAAGGTGGGCATTCTAATGTCTTTAAATTAAAACACACAGAATACATTTCAGATTCTATTTAAACTCAAAAAAATGACTGATCTTGGGATAATTCCAATGTATCCCATTATACTATAAATCTTAGGGACATAAGAATACATGTTACTAGTAATTCTGTAGTCATTGCCCTATATGCTTTCAACCAGTATGAAATTCTAAATAATGCCTACTATGACACTTCATGAGGATAAAGTGACTTTAGAAATTGCAACTTGACAGCCAAGAAGAGAAATCTAGTTCCTTACACTTGAATGTAGTAACAACATTGTCTCTGGGTCATGCCAACACCTGGGCCCATCTGTGAGATGGGCACTGTGCCACACAGCAGGTAGAATGTCAGTTTCAACAGCATGTAGATGCCAATATGTGGATGTCAAAGTGATAGCCTGTGGAACTCATCAAATAGCTGGTCTTTTGTAAGAAAATACTCTCAATAGCAAGCAATGCCAAATGAAGGCCAAATGCTTCATTACTAGTCTTCACAGCTGCTGATGCTTGTGGGCATTCACAGCATCAAAGAATATTTCTTTCTCTAGTCCTGTTTCCAATCTGCCTGAAAGCTAGTCATTTTACATAAAGAAAAAAAAATGATGGGATCATTTTCAGAAACAAGGACATTTTATTTATCCTGTCATGTAACAACTTCTTTAAATGTCTTAATATTTTTACTAAATGGCAGATTTAACAATTAGTAATAATGTTGCTTTAATCATGCAGTAATAATTTATATAGTTCATGGAGGATTCCCTTGAGGATAAGATATGAATATTTTATATGTGTGTGGGTGTGTGAAAGCATGTAAAAATTTTAGGTTGCAATTAACACATTAAAGAATGTGAGCATTTAATGTTCTAGAACTGGCTTACAAAGGTCAGGTATCATGCTTAAATAAATCCAGACTCAATTCAACTTGAGTAATAATGGATATTGCAAGTATGAATATAAGTTCAATTTGTTTAGGTTAAAGATCCAGTCAAATTTCCCTTTAGCTTTGATTTCCTATTTTGGAGGCAAGGTGGTTGGTTGTGGGTTTAAAGAATGAAATGAATGGCTTTGTTTTGGAAATTACACTAGGTAGAAAACTTGGTTCTTTATTTGTGAAGAACAACAGTCATTTTAAGGTTTTCTTGATCTGAGGCATTTTTGGCTTTTTTTAATTTCAACTATTTCTAGACCCAAATCTCTTGCAAACAGCAGTTCATTTCCCATATCTAAAGTAAGAACATGATTCCATTGCATCCTATGGGCTACATACCAGTTACTGGATTACTGTAACTCAGCTGTAAAGAGATACAGATTACAAAATCTTCTGCTTACCTTCAATTTTCCTTATAAGGGAAGACTTTATTACTAACCAAAATAAAAATTTTTCACAAGGAATTAGTTGTCACAAATCAAAAACCCCACAGAGCTCTTTGCCACTAATAAACAAAAATCATGTGACAATAATCCACTTCTTTCCTGAAAATACAATATTATATTTTATGAAATGAACACAAATAGCTGAAGTTTCTACTAAGTGTACAGAGTAACTAAGAACTTGCAACTAACACTAATAGCTCTGGGAACATAGACAGGCTGTTTAAATCATTTTTAAACCTCATTTCCTCATCTGAAAATGGAAATGACCTTAAAATAGTTGCTGAGAGAATGGAAATTGCATAATGTTTCCAAAGTATCTAATACTAAGACCAACACTTAACTGTTCTTAGTACATGTAAGTAATTAGATTTATTAAGCCAGCAATTCACTTTAACCTTCACATATCTTTTAAAATAGTGTTTTTTTGTTTTATAAATTAATGTTTGTTGCAAGAGTTGTAAAATAGAGAAAAATAAAAATTAAAATTAAAATAATCCATAATTGTATTACACTGAGATGAAAACCATTATATTTTTCTAGTGTTGCACAGTCTATGGCTCCCATTCCTGATGCTCTCCAGAAACAGCCAATCTGAATATAATCTCTTACCACTGTAAAATTTATAATTTTTATGCAGAGCAAAATGAAATTTGGATTCACTTACATGGGAATGTAACTCTTTCATTCCCCAGACAATGATTTAAAGAATATCGTATAATATTTGTACAAATTAATACTTCTGTGTTACACTGTGACACTGTACCAAAAATATAACTTATCTGTCTCTGCATATGCATTTTTATGTATTTACAGAAAAGAAGAAATGCTATTAGCTTTTTAAAATATATATAACAAAAAATCAAACTAATATTCAAATTCTAATTATGTTTGCATTTGGTTGAGCATGGTGCTTCTGTTGATATCATTACAGCTATTTAATGATCTCAAATTTGAGCCAAAATTTCCAGTGGCTATGGGAAAACACATTAAAAGTGCATTTTATCACTAGAATACTACAGTGTGTGTGTGCCAGCTTGCATGTCCCACAGGAATTGGAATGAAACAAGAGAAAATGAGTATTTTCTGTGTTTGCTTTGAAATTTTACATGCTTATCATAGCTCAGTGTTAAACATTCAAGACTGCAAAAATATCTCTAAGATACGTTGAATCCAACTCTTAATTATTCAGTTTAATATGAGACAGGGATCATATGGATAATTGAAATTCATAGACGATAAAGATGTCAGACAATAGCTACTCACTCTTCCCTCACAGCTGCATTTACAAGAGCTGCTATTAAGATCCGTTTGAGTTTTCCCTGCTCTCCATGAACTTGGACAGCTTCCAAGGGAGAAGACAAATGACAAAATGGCAGGTAGCTGGAGGCTAAAGGGCTATACCAAGGTGATTAGAACAGTCTATATGCGAATAATCAGCATTGCCTAACAGAGAGGGACCTGCTGGAGAAAATACAGGGATAACTTGTAATTAATATTTTAAAATTATTCCTCTCGACTGCTGAGAAAATGGGGATAAAAATATGCTTAATCTTACAGAACTGTGACTGAAATCAACCAACAGAAAATGTTAACTAAATCTTCTTTTGATATTCATTTTTTAAAAATTTAAATAAAAAAAATTTAAAAGCCTGTGGATGTATTATCATGGAGAAGAAGGCAAACAGTGAAGATAAGTTAAGAAGGTTTAGCCTCCATTTTGTCACAACTGCCATGGTGACTTTGGGAAAGTAGCTTAATGCTTTCTGTTCCCATTGTTATTGAACTACAAAATAGGTATAACAATAGTTCTTGCCTCAGTGGGTTGTTGTGAGAATTAATGAGACTAGTGCATATTGTATTCTTACCTACCGCTGTATAACACATCATTGCAAATAGTGTTGCTTAAAATAAGCATTTTATTTTCATTGCATTCCCGTGAGTCTGGAATCCAGGCACAGCTTAGTTATGTCCTCTATTTACGGTCTTCACAAAGTTGCAATAAAGGTGTCTGACAAGAGGCTCAACGGAGAAGTAATCAGCCTCCAAGTTTACACAACCTGTTGGCGAAGTTCATTTCCTCGAGGACCCATGGCCTTTCCATGGTCTTCAGTACAGTATGACACTGGCCTTCTGCAAATATCAACATGACTTATGAAAAATAAGACTGAAAATGCCAAAGTTCTCACCTTTAGTGAAAAAAACAGCTGCAGTTTTAGATACTGTGCTTCCTTTAGATTTTGTATAATTTTATTTGGTGACCCAAGTGTATATATGTGGATAAACTGGTTACTAACAGTTGCAACAATAGTTGTATTAAGATGCAAACATTTACTTGGAGGCTGTTGCATTGGGGCTTCCCTTGTGGTTCAGGTGGTAAAGAATCTGCCTGCAATGTGGGAGACCTGGGCTCGATCCCTGGGTTGGGAAGATCCCCTGGAGAAGGGAAAGGCTACCCCACCCACTCCAGTATTCTGGCCTAGAGAATTCCATAGACTGTCTAGTCCATGGGGTCGCAAAGAGGCGGACAGGACTGAGCGACTTTCACTTTCCTTGTGTTTGAAGTACTCTGCTTATAAAAAAACTCATCATGTGCTTCCCTGAATAGCTCCAGTTCTAGCATGTAAAAGCTTTATTAGCCAGTAGAAATTTTAAATAATATGGAACGTGCAAATAATATGCAAAAAAATTGTTTGAAGGCTGTCTTCAGCTGGCTGTTGTTTGGCTGCCCTTGGCATCTTGTTACATAGCTCTGTCAACAAAGTCTCTTCTCTCCTTCAAACACACTGAGGGAGAGAAAAATCTCCAGAGCTAGGCTGCCAACCCATTAGCCTTTTATCACGTAATGCAATCTTGGTAATAACATCTCATCACCTTTGCCGTATTTTATTGCTTAGAAGTAAGTTACTGGTTTTGCTCACACTCACAAGGGGACAATTACACAAAGGCATGAACACCAGGAGGCAGGGCTGATGGGAAGCCAACTTAGCTTCTGACCATCACTGACCAAGAAGAACCACACCTGAAGCAGCTCACCCATGCCTTGATCTGACTTGGATGTTGAGATTTTTAGATTTTGAGCAAATACTGTCATGAGATGAGACTCTTGGAAACCTTGGGAAGACATCAATATATTTTGCTTGTGAGAGAGATGTGAGTGATTCTGGTCCAGAAGGAGGCCTGGATGGACAACTCTAACGGCCTTTCAGTGATTCACAATTCTTGAAGGGCACGCATTTGTGAATTCCCTTTCCTCTGAATGTGATGAGAATCTGTCTTGATCCGAAGCAACACAATATGGCAAAGGTGAAGGGATGTCACTCCCATGACATTACACTATATAAAACACTCTTGCTAGCCAACTTGGTCTTGACACTCCTCACCTGCTGCAGGATGGATTAAGTCAACAGCTATGTTAAGTAACCCCCATAGCGTCTGGTAAGTGTCAATGCAGGTGCCCTTAGTAATGGGTTGATATATAGGAGCTGAGAGTGGTGACAGCCAGCAAAAGCAAAGATCCTCCATCCTTTAACCACAGAGAAATCAACCCTGACAACAAACTGTGTCATCTTGAAAGTGAATTTACCCCCAGTCGAGGCTCTAAATAAGAACATTACCAGTCTAGTACCTTGGCTGCTTGCCTTGTGAGACCCTAAGCAGCGATGCTATGGTTGGACTCCTGAGCCACGGAAACACTGACACAACGGATAGGCATTGTTTTAAATTGCTAATTTGCCACATGGAACTAGATAATGCTCTTGAAAGTTCTTTAAAAGTGACTTCTCACGTTAAGAAATCAATAAAGAGAAGTGCACACACAGAGAGGCAGTATAATGTCAAGATTCAGATAGCAGATTCGAGAGTGAGACCTTGAGTTAAAAATTTGGCTCTGCTCTTGATTGATTGACTATTGACTGACACCTCAACCATGGATAGGTAACTTCTCTGAGCCTTGGTTTTCCATCTGTAAGGGAAATAAAAGCAGCATGTAGCACACAGAGTTGAATACGAAGACCTAGCAAGTTAATAATGTAATCACTAGAAAATTATGCACACACACAAAGACTCAACAGATTAAAATTACTGCTATCATGTGAGTAAAAATTTATTACAGTCACTAAAATAGGTCTCCCTATAATCTGCTTTTAAAATCTATTTCTTCTAATAAAATATTAGACACAATTATTACTTGAAATAATTGGAAGGTACTTTAAAGAACAGAATCAGGTAATTAAAAATCTCCAGTTCCTGTTTCAGAGAGAATTCCTTGGGAATTCACAAATTTAAAAAATGCTTACATTTTCAATATTTTAGGTGTAAATCCTTTGGTATCTCTGAACTACTAGGGAGTGTGAAAAAAGGCATTTACTTTCCAGTGCATAGAATTAAACTTGGTGGAAATGATATCACAATGTGGTAGGTATGGACTATAAGTAATTATAGTTTCAGAAAGGGGTAATTGCTTAGTTCTAATATATGGAAACTGATATATATATTCATATATATATATATATATTCAGTTGCTACTGAATACCAAGCAGCTAATAGCTATGATATGTAATACAACCCAGCTATGTTTCACACTATTTCACAATACATTTAAAGAAGTGGTACAAAATGGACATTTAATAAATATTATTGGACTAGGTGATTTTAAAATGTAAATTTTTTCTATTTTATGATTATAGAACTAATACATTAAAATATTCAAACAGTATGGGCAGATGGAATGAAGTAGAAGCTTCATTTTACTTGAATCCCACAAATTAGAGTACTTCCCATAGTTAACAACTGGTAACTCTGATATGACATTTGAACATTTTCTATGCAATACATGCATTTGTGTTATTGAATATATTATATTATGTAAGGGTAGATAAATATTTAAATAGTGTAAAGTTCTTACATTTTGAGACAACATATTTTGAGTTAATTTCATGTCAGATATTTTAGTGTCCTCATTCCTTTCTAATTTCTAGAGAGTATTCTTATTACAGGTATGTCATGATCTACTAAACTCAATTGATGAACATTTAGGTGATGTTCGTTTCTAAGGCTAAGTATTCAGTATCATGGTAATTCAAGTCTATGCTCTGACCAGTAACGCTGAAGAAGCTGAAGTTGAACGGTTCTATGAAGACCTATAAGACCTTCTAGTACTAACACCCAAAAAAGATATCCTTTTCATGACAGGGAACTGGAATGCAAAACTAGGAAGTCAAGAAACACTTGGAGTAATGGGCAAATTTGGCTTTGGAGTACAGAGTGAGACAGGGCAAGGGCTAATAGAGTTTTGCCAAGAGAACACACAGGTCATAGCAAACACCCTCTTTCAACAACACAAGAGAAGACTCTACACATGGACATCACCAGATGGTAGACCCTGAAATCAAATTGATTATATTCTTTGTAGCCAAAGATGGAGAAGCTCTATACAGTCACCAAAAACAAGACCGGGAGCTGACTGTGGCTCAGATCATGAACTTCAAATTCAGCCTGAAATTGAAGAAAGCAGAGGAAACCATTAGATCATTCAGTTAGTTAAGTCACTCAGTCGTGTCCACATCTTTGAGACCCCATAGACTGTAGCCTACCAGGCTTCTCTGTCCATGGGATTTTCCAGGCAAGAATACTGGAGTGGATTGCCATACCATTCAGGTATGACCTAAATCAAATCCCCTATGACTACACAGTGGAAGTGAGAAATAGATTTAAAGGACTAGATCTGATAGACAGAATGCCTGATGAACTATGGATGGAGGTTCGTGACATTGTACAGGAGACAGGAATCAAGACCATCCCCAAGAAAAAAAAAATGCAAAGAAGCAAAATGGCTGTCTGAGGACAGGAAGTGAAAAGCAAAGGAGAAAAGGAAAGATACTCCTATCTAAATGCAGAGTTCCAAAGAATAGGAAGGAGAGATAAAGTCTCCTCAGTGATCAATGCAAAGAAATAGAGGAAAAAGCAGAATGGGCAAGACTAGAGATCTCTTCAAGAAAGTTAGACATAACAAGGGAACACTTCATGTAAAGATGGGCTCAATAAAGGACAGAAATGGTAGGGACCCAACAGAAGCAGAAGATATTAAGAAGAGGTGGCAAGAATACACAGAAGAACTGTACAAAAAAGATCTTCACGACCCAGATAATCATGATGGTGTGATCACTCACCCAGAGCCAGACATCCTAGAAGGTGAAGTCAAGTGGGCCTTAGGAAGCATCACTACAAACAAAGGTAGTGGAGGTGATGGAATTACAGTTAAGCTATTTCAAATCCTGAAAGATAACGCTGTGAAAGTGCTGCACTCAATATGCTAGCAAATATGGAAAACTCAGTAGTGGCTACAGGACTGGAAAAGTTCAGTTTTCATTCCAAACCCAAAGAAAGGCAATGCCAAAGAATGCTCAAACTACCACACAATTGCACTCATCTCACACACTAGTAAAGCAATGCTCAAAATTCTCCAAGCCAGTCTTTAGCAGTACGTGAACCATGAACTTGCAGATGTTCAAGCTGGTTTTTTAAAAGGCAGAGGAACCAGAGATCAAATTGACAACATCCTCTGGATCTTCAAAAAAGCAAGACAGGGGAAGAAACTAAGATGGTGGAGGAATAGGATGGGGAGAACACTCTCTCCCCAATAAATATACCAAAAGAACTTTTAAAGGCCGAGCAAACTCCAAAAAACAGGAACTGAATGCTGGCAGAGGACATCGGGCATCTGGAGAGGCGACCCAGTGCCGACGTGAGGAGTAACAGTGAGGAAACCTAGACTCAC
>ML664170.1:2362211-2480011 GCA_007570785.1 Antilocapra americana | reverse complement strand
CCCAGGATTGATGCTCGGGACTGGTGCAGCGAGATTTCCCGGGGGGGGAGGGAGGAGGGAGGGGGGACCCGGAGGGGAAGCATATGTAAACGCATGGTGATATCATGACAATGTATGGCAAAAACAATAATAAAAAAAAAAAAAAAGAAAAAAAAAAAAAAAGCAAGACAGTGCCAGAAACACATCTATTTCTGCTTTAGTGACTATGCCAAAGCCTTTGACTGTGTGGGTCACAATAAACTGTGGAAAATTCTGAAAGAGATGGGAATAGCAGACCACCTGACCTGCCTCTTGAGAAACCTGTATGCAGGTCAGGAAGCAATAGTTAGAACTGGACATGGAACATCAGACTGGTTACAAACAGGAAAAGGAATACATCAAGGCTGTATATTGTCACCCTGCTTATTTAACTTATATGCAGAGTGCATCATGAGAAATGCTGGGCTGGAGGAAGCACAAGCTGGAATCAAGATTGCTGGGAGAAATATCAATAACCTCAGATATGCAGATGACACCACCCTATGGCAGAGGGTGAAGAGGAACTAAAGAGCCTCTTGATGAAAGTGAAAGAGGAGAGTGAAAAAGTTGGCTTAAAGATCAACCCTCAGAAAAATAAGATCATGGCATCCGGTCCCATCACTTCATAGCAGATACATGGGGAAACAGTGGAAACAGTGGCTGACTTTATTTTTCTGGGCTCCAAAATCACTGCAGATGGTTATTGCAGCCATGAAATTAAAAGATGCTTACTCCTTGCAATGAAGGTTATGACCAACCTAGACAGCATATTAAAAAGCAGAGACATTACTTTGCCAACAAAGGTTCGTCAAGTCAGGTTTTTCCAGTGGTCATGTATGGATGTGAGAATCTGGGTATAAAGAAAACAGAGGCCAAAGAACTGATGCTTTTCAACTGTGGAGTTGGAGAAGACTCTTGAGAGTCCCTTGGACTGCAAGAAGATCCAAACAGTCCATCCTAAAGGAGATCAGTCCTGAATATTCATTTGAAGGACTGATATTGAAGCTGAAACTCCAATACTTTGGCCACCTGATGTGAAGAACTGACTCTTTGCAAAAGACTCTGATGCTGGGAAAGATTGAGGGCAGGAGGAGAATGGGACGACAGAAGATGAGATGGCTGGATGGCATCACTGACTCGATGGATATGTGTTTGGGTGGACTCCGGGAATTGGTGATGGATAGGGAGGCCAGGCGTGCTATGGTTCATGGGGTGGCAAAGAGTCAGACACGGCTTAGCAACTGGACTGAACTGAACTGAAGTAATTTCTTACTTAAGTACTTCGTAAAGGACATCCCCTTTTGCAAATATATTAGTGACAATTGTGATATTTACTGTAAGATTGGGAGGTACTAACACAGTGCACAATTTTAGTTAAGAAAGTTATGTGTACATGTCTAAATAAGAACTACAGATAAATAAATGATTAAATTTAATGTTTTTCTCTCCTCCATGTTAATTTAACTCAATTTAACAAGTAATGCACTGAATAGGGTAATTTTAAAGTCACTGTTTAAATTTCAATTTGCGTTCCTTTTCTGGGAAGAAGCTTTACAGCCCTGATATATTCAATGGGAGTAGGGGGAGAGGAAGGGAGAATGAGACCAGTTTTTCCCAGAAGGAAAGAATGTTTCACTGATGTTTTGAGTTGCTGGCTTTGATCAGTTTTATTATTGTTTTTATGTTTTTTGTTAGAAAATATTCTGCCTTATTGTCTGAATTCAGGGCTGACTGCTCCCACAGTTGCTCAGTCCACCTGACACCTACCCTCACCCACACATATACACACATCTTGGTGTACCACTGCAGTGTAGTTTGGCTGTGAGCAAGAGAAAATGTTTGCCAATAGTTTTTTCAACAGACTCTAACTGACTGTAAATACTTTTCATGAATCTGACTTTTTTTACTGGAATATAATTGCTTTACAATGTTATGTTAGTTTCTGCTATATGACAACATGGATCAGGAGGCAGATCCTTTACTGTCTGAGACAACAGAGAAGCCTATACTATATAAAGGATTTATCTAAAATCCAAAAATTAATCAAATGATGAACTATAAATATACTGTTTAATTCTATACATATCTACTAAAGGACTCAACAGGTTAAGTAGTCCTAAAAAGCAGTTGTTAACATTCACATTATTGTTACTCTGTCAAAATCCACAATTTGTCAATGAGAAGATGCCAAAGATTTATTAATCTCCATTCCTACTGGAGATGAAATTTAAAGCAAAATTAAATTATCACCATTACAACTAATTAATCTGTCTTTTGATGATGACACACAATTATGGTTCTTGTCATCATGGTAAAAAAATATAACATCTTATGTGATGTTGCTAACAATCAAATTTCAATATAAAACACATTCCTATATATATTGACAGGGATTTTGCAGATAATTTCTCACACTGTAAATTTTGTAGGAAGAAATTATTTCAGTACTGAGTAAAAGAAGCATATTTAAGTGGGGGCATTTTCACTTTATCTTGACAAATAACATTATTTATAAGTTAAAGAGAGGTAATTACATATTTGGGTGATGGTGATGGGAAAGGTGAGGGGGAGAACAAAAGTTAAAATACCCTAAAACCTTGTCCTATTGTGAAATGTATTATAGATATTGCTCACTTTTATTTGAATTGGTCCCGGAGTTGGTGATGGACAGTGAAGCCTGGTGTGCTGCGATTCATGGGGTTGCAAAGAGTCAGACATGACCGAGCGACTGAACTGAACTGAACAGACTGAACTTACAATGAACATAAATGTTTATGAAATGTGTAAGTGCAAACTTTATATAACTAGGAATAACGCTCAGACTATTCAAACAATTAAAATAAAAATGAGAATTATATTAAGATAAACAAGTCTACCAAAAATAAGAAAAAAAGTAGGTGGTGAGTAAGAAACACAATACATCAAATGGAAAATAACATAATAAACCCATACATATAATTCATTAAATAACTATAACTAAGTGAAAAAATCTTATAAATAGGATTTAAATCAGTATCAAATAGCAAACTAGAATCTTAGATGTATACTTTTTAAAAGAAAGAAAACAGATGACAACAAAACTTTCAAAATTAAAGGTGGAAAATACATACAAGATAAATGCTTACAAATAGAAAGCATGAGTAGCAATATTCATAGTAATCAATCTAGAGTCAAGATAAAAATGGAATCAATAGATATTTTATATTGATAAAAGTATTAATTGACAAGAATATATAACAGATTTTTTGCAGCATTCAATATAGCTTTGAATTATATTAATCATTATGTATTAAAATATAAAAAGAAAGTTATAAAACCACGTAATGGTAGAAGATAAAATTAAATAAAAGGATACAATAAATGATTAAGTAAAACTGATTCTATGAGGCAAGAGAAAATTAAGACCTTCAAGGAAGGTCTGTGAACTTAATGCAAGGAAACTGTGAACTTAACTTTTGCACTGAAAGGTTTTATTAAAATTCTGAACTTGATTTTTATTTTCAATTTCATTGCATAGATCAGAGAGAAGCTAGAGAAACTCCAGCATCTGCCAAGGCTTATGAACTTTGTGGGAAACACTTCACAAGAGCTGGATTGTGAAGAACTACACTTAAGAGTGAATTAGACATATTCCTTGGTCTTGCAAGAAATCTGGAGCAAAATATTATTTTTCAAACCTACTATAGAATTAAGAAATGAAATGTATTTCCTGAGATATCATGATTGCAAGCTAAAGCTAAATTTGTTTAAGCCAAATGAACACTACCAAGATAATTCAGAAAACTTCAAGAATATAAACTGATTTAAAATTTTTCTGACCTGTTAATATCCATGAATATATGGTAAAAAAATTAATAATTTCTTAAACATTTTTATACCTGGCTTCAAAGAATTTCCACAAAAAAAATTAAATAAATTCAAGGAAATAGTTCTAAAATTAAACACACATCACTCACGGCACCATGATTGAAAATGAACAGAAACCTCATATATTTAAATTATCAGATAAGATTTCAATATCTTTTCAGAAATAAAAAAAAATAATGAAAATATGAGCAAGCAGCATAGAAAAATACATAATTTCCAAAAAGCTTCTTTTAAAACCCACATAGAATGTCTATAAATTAAAGAAAAAAAGGCCTTGAAGTAAAAAACCCATTAAAAACAGAAAGCACAAGAAATAACCACCAAAGGATAATAACTATCATACATTATCCAAAGTACAATACAAAAGAAAAAGATCTGAAAGACATAAACATATGATAACAGACAGGAGAGTCAGAGTAAAGAGGTGTACAATAAGCCTATCTGGAGTTCTAAACCAAGAAGAAATAGAAATTTGGACTGAAGTACTATTGAAACTGAAGTAGCTTAAGAAATTTCAGAAATTATAAAAAATACCAACAATACAAGTTTCAATTAATAAAAAATTCCCCAAACATAGCTATATCATGGTGTTGATACCTCAGCACACTTAAAATCATAAAATTCTTAATTTTGTCTAAGACAAAAGCAGATTACTTTCAAAAGTAATCATCTGATAGTTGATTTCATAGCAGCAGGAAAGGAAGTGAGATGAAATTGGAATCATAGTTTCAATTTGCTAAGAGTATATCTGTATCAAGGTAGAATGCTGTACTCTTTGGAGGTAACTATCAAGAATGAGGAACAATAAAAAGGGGATTTTTATAACATAAACTGTAGGTTTTATGGAAATAATCCATTAGTAAAGAAAAGTAAACAAACAAAAAACATGCTATGAAGGGGAATATTGCCAATACTCTGCAGTGTAGTGGAATGGAATCTAAAATATGCAGTGCTTCCAGTGAGAAAAAGTCATGGCTATCAATTTAGCCAAGATTGTGTTTCAAACAACCCCCAAATTCCAGCAGCTTAAAATGAAGTTTATTTCTTGTCTTGATATATGTTAACCACTAGCTGGATGGAGGTTTTTGTCTTCATCATGACTAAAGAGCCTTTAGAAGACTCACCTCTTCAAACCACAAGGAAAGAGATCTCTGTGGGCATTCCTTGTCATTAAGTGGTCTGGTCTAGAAAAGGAACATACTATTTGCATTCTCAGCTTGGTCAGTACTAATTTCTGAGCCTACTTATCCCTAAGGGATTATGCAATGTCACCATGTGCTCAGAGGAAGAAATAACCTGAAATCTTGGAAAAAAAGCATTAGTGACTACCACATATGGACAGGAAACCTGTTTAACAAGAGGAAATGTCAAAGAACAAAGAAACAGATGTCGGTACTTGTGTAGATGTGCTAGTAAATGCTGGTGGAAATTTTGTTATAATTTTTTCATGTGAAACAAGATTACAGTCTAAGACAAAAAAATGGGTATGAGGCATTGGATAAGAGAGGAGAACATATGACACAGAACAGAAAATTGGGGTAAATGAGCTAGAAAAACATTTTTTCATTCAGCATAAAATATCTACATGACATTAAAAATCATACCTTAAATGGGGCACAATTAACTGGATTGTGTGAGTCTCTCAGTCACATTCAACTGGTACAAGGAGGAGGAAAGATATATTTAATAAAGCTACAGTTTTACCAACATAGTATGAAATGAGTTGATAGTGATGCATTTTTAAAAATACTTACTTTGGAGGGACTTCCCTGGTGGTCCAGTGGTTAAGACTTTGCTCTTTTACTGCACTGGGTGAGAGAATTCTATCGCTGGTTGGGGAAGTTCCACATGTCACATGGTACAATTTTTTCTTATCTGAAGTATAGTTGATTCATAATGTTGTGTTAATTTCTCAGTGTACACATTTTAATGATAAACCACAGAATTTAACCTATGCAAAGAGGTGAGAAATGCATGAGGGTGAGATGTCTGAAGTTGAGGTTACTGAGTTAGTTTCTGGTAAAGACTGGAAAACTGTTCATTTCCAAGGCAAACCAATCCAAGTCTATGCCCTGACCAGCAACGCTTAAGAAGCTGAAGTTGAACGGTTCTATGAAGACATACAAGACCTTTTAGAACTAACACCCAAAAAAGATGTCCTTTTCATTATGGGGGACTGGAATACATAAGTGGGAAGTCAGGAAACACCTGGACAAACAGGCAAATTTGGCCTTGGAGTACAGAATGAGGCAGGGCAAAGGCTAATAGAGTTTTGCCAGGAGAATGCACTGGTTATAGCAAACACCCTCTTCCAACAACACAAGAGAACACTTTACACATGGACATAAGCAGATGGCCAACACCAAAATCAGATTGATTATATTCTTTGCAGTCAAAGATGGAGATGCTCTACACACTGAGCAAAAACAATATTCAGAGCTGACTGCAGTTCAGATCATGAACTCCTTATTGCCAAATTCAGGTTTAAATTGAAGAAAGTGGGGAAAATCACTAAACCATTCAGGTATGACCTAAATCAAATTCCTTATGATTATACAGTGGAAGTGACAAATAGATTTAAGGGACTAGATCTGATAGACAGAGTGCTTGATGAACTATGGACAGAGGTTCGTGACATGGTACAGGAGACAGGGATCAAGACCATCCCCAGGAAAAAGAAATGGAAAATAGCAAAATGGCTGTCAGAGGAGGCCTTAGAAATAGCTGTGAAAAGAAGAGAAGTGAAAAGGAGAAAGGAAAGATAAACCCATTTGAATGCAAAGTTCCAAAGAATAACAAGGAGAGATAAGAAAGCCTTTCTCAGTGATTAATGCAAAGAAATAGAGGAAAACAATAGAATGGGAAAGACTAGAGATTTCTTCAAGAAAATTAGAGACATCAAGGGAACATTTCATGCAAAGATGGGCTCGATAAAGGACAGAAATGGTATGGACCTGACAGAAGCAGAAAATATTAAGAAGAGGTGGCAAGAATATACCAAAGAACTGTATAAAAAAGATCTTCATGACCCAGTTAATCACGATGGTATGATCACTCACCTAGAGCTAGACATCCTGCCTGGAGTGTGAAGTCAAGTGGGCCTTAGGAAGTATCACTACAAAGAAAGCTAGTGGAGATGATGGAATTACAGTTGAGCTAAATCTTAAAAGATGATGTTGTGAAAGTGCTGCACTCAATATTTCAGCAAATTTGGAAGACTCAGCAGTGGCCACAGGACTGGAAAATGTCATTTCATTCCAATCCCAAAGAAAGGTAATGCCAAAGAATGCTCAAACTACTGCACAATTCACTCATTTCACACACCAGTAAAGTAATGCTCAGAATTCTCCAAGCCAGGCTTCAGCAATACATGAATCGTGAACTTCCAGGTGTTCAAGCTAGATTTAGAAAAGGCAGGGAACCAGAGATCAAATTGCCAGCATCCGCTGGATCATCAAAAAAGCAAGAGAGTTCCAGAAAACCATCTATTTCTGCTTCGTTGACTATGCCAAAGCCTTTGACTGTGTGGATCACAATGAACTGTGGAAAATTCCGAAAGAGATGGGCATACCAGACTACCTGACCTGCCTCTTGAGAAACCTGTATGCAGGTCAGGAAGCAACACTTAGAATTGGACATGGAGCAACAGACTGGTTCCAAATAGGAAGAGGAGTACGTCAAGGCTGTATATTGCCACCCTGCTTATTTAACTTATATGCAGAGTACATCATGAGAAATGCTGGGCTGGAGGAAGCACAAGCTGGAATCAAGATTGCCAGAAGAAATATCGATAACCTCAGATATGCAGATGATACCACCCTTATGGTAGAAAGTGAAGAGGAACTAAAGTGCCTCTTGATGAAAGTGAGAGGACAGTGAGAAAGTTGGCTTAAAGCTCAAAATATTTGAGCATTCAAAATAGAGACTGGATAGAATAGGAGAGACTGATAGTTAGAATGGGCTAAAAGAGAATTAAGAGATAACTGATAAAGAAGTGGCAGCTAATTTGAATCCATACAACACAAAGATATGGGAAGAAATAGCTTTAAAAGTGCCAAAGAATAGCAAAGATCACCTCCAAGCTCAGACATAAGAATGGTGTAGAACTGAATACCAACATGATACAGTTTAGTGACATCAGCAAGTATCTAGCTTTCAACCACAGCTAGAAACTAAAATGATCCATCAGAGAAGCAGTTGAGTATATGGAGAATATTGGCCACAATGGGAAACAACTGTCAAAGGCCAATGGAAAAGAAATCCTGAAGGTGGAAATGAGTGGGAGATGGAGACATATTAGGAAAACATGAAGCCATATGACATTTAAAGAGTGAAGTAATAATGGGGGCACAGAATCTGGGTGCTAACTGGCTATAAGAAGGATAAAAGATATAATCAGATTAGTTCTACTATGTGGTCACAAGTAGTTTAGTCGTTCAGTCATGTCCGATTCTTTGAGACCCCATGGAATGGGGCACACTAGGCTTAACTGTCCATCACCAACTCTCAGAGCTTACTCAAACTCATGTCCATCAGGTCAGTGATGCCACCCAACAGTCTCATCCTCTGTTGTCCCCTTCTCCTCCCACCTTCAATATTTCCCAGCTTCAGGGTCTTTTCAAAGGAGTCAGTTCTTCACATCAGGTGGCCAAAGTATTGGAGTTTCAGCTTCAGCATCAGTTCTTCCAATGAATATTCAGGACTGATTTCTTGAGAATGGACTGGTTGGATCTCCTTGCTGTCCAAGGGACTTTCAAGAGTCTTCTCCCACACACAGTTCAAAAGCATCAATTCTTCCACACTCAGATTCCTTTCTAGTCCAACTCTCACATCCATACATGACTACTGGAAAAACCATAGCTTTGACTAGATGGGATCTTTATTAGGCAAAGTAATGTCTCTGCTTTTTAATATGCTGTCTAGGTTGGTCAAAGCTTTTCTTCCAAGGAGCAAGTGTCTTTTAATTTCATGGCTGCAGTCACCATCTGAAGTCATTTTGGAGCCGACAAACATAAAGTCTCTCACTGTTTCCCAATCTATTTGCCGTGAAATGATGGGACTGGATGCCATGATCTTAGTGTTCTGAATATTGAGTTTTTAAGTCAAATTTTTCACTCTCCTCTTTCACTTTCGACAAGAAGCTCTTTAGTTCTTTGCTTTCTGCCTTAAGGGTGGCGTCATGTGCATATCTGAGGCTATTGATATTTCTCCTGGTAATCTTGATTCTGGCTCGTGCTTCATCCAGCTCTGCATTTTGCATGATGTACTCTGCATATAAGTTAAGTAAGTAGGCTGGCAATATACAGCCTTGACATACTCCTTTCCCAATTTGGAACCAGTCTGCTGTTCCATGTCCAGTTCTACCTGTTATTTCTTGATCTGCATACAGATTTGTCAGGAGGAAGATAAGGTGGTCTGGTTTTCCCATCTCTTGAAAAATTTTCCACAGGTTTGTGTGATACACACAGCCAAAGGCTTTGGTGTAGTCAATAAAGCAGAAGTAGATGTTTTTCTGGAACTCTCTTGGTTTTTCAATGACCCATCGGATGTTTGCAATTTGATCTCCGGTTCCTCTGCCTTTTCTAAAACCAGCTTGAACATCTGGAGTCTCATGGTTCATGTACTGTTGAAGCCTGGCTTGGAGAATTTTGACCATTACTTTGCCAGCATGTGAAATGAATGCAATTGTGCAGTAGTTTGAAAATTCTTTGGCATTACCCTCCTTTGGGATTGGAAGGGATTTGGCATTACCCTCCTTTGGACTGTGGCTACTGCTGAATTTTCCAAATTTGCCAGTATATTGAGTGCAGCACGTTCACAGCATCATCTTTTGAAATAGCTTAACTGGAATTCCATGGCTTCCACTAGCTTTGTTCATAGTAATGCTTCCTAAGGCCCACTTAAATTCACATTCCAGGATGTCTGGCTCTAGGTGAGTGATCACACCATTGTGGTTATCTGGGTCATGAAGATCTTTTTTGTATAGTTCTCTGTGTTCTTGCCACTTTTTGTCAATATCTTCTGCTTCTATTAGGTCCATACCATTTCTGTTCTTTATTGTGCCCATCTTTGCATGAAATGTTCCCTTGGTATCTCTAATTTTCTTGAGGAGATCTCTAGTCTTTTCCATTCTATTATTTTCCTCTATTTCTTTGCAATGATCACTGAGGAAGACTTTCTTATCTTTCCTTGCTTTTCTTTGGAACTTTGCATTCGAATGGGTATATCTTTTTTTTTCCCTCCTTTGCCTTTAGTTTCTCTTCTTTTCTTAGTTATTTTTAAGGCTTCCTCAGACAACCATTTTTCCTTTTTGTATTTCTTTTTCTTGGTTATGGTCTTTATACCTGCCTCCTGTGCAATGTCATGAACCTCCATCCATAGTTCTTCAGGCACTCTGTCTATCAGATTTAAGCCCCTGAATCTATTTGTCACTTCCACTGTATAATCATACCTGAATGTTCTAGTGGTTTTCCTTACTTTCTTCAGTTTAATCCTGAATTTGGCAATAAGGAGTTCATGACATGAGCCATAGTCAGCTCCCAGTCTTGTTTTTGCTGAGTGTATAGAGCTTCTCCATCTTTGGCTGCTAAGAATACAATCAATCTGATTTTGGTATGGACCATCTGGTGCTGTCCCTGTGTAGAGTCTTCTCTTGTGTTGTGTTATTGTGTTTGCTATGACCCATGCACTCTCTTGGCAACACTCTGTAAGTCTTTGCCCTGCTTCATTCTGTACTCCAAGGCCAAATTTGCCTGTTACTTGACTTCCTACGTTTGCATCCAGTCCCCTATAATGTTAAAACAACATCTTTTTGGGGTATTAGTTCTAGAAGGTCCTGTAGGTCTTCATAGGACCATTCAACTTCAGCTTTTTCAGCATTACTAGTTGGGGCATAGACTTGATTTACTGTGATACTGAATGGTTTGCCTTGGAAACAGAAATCATTCTTTCATTTTTGAGATTGCATTCAAGTACTAAATTTTGAACTCTTCTGTTGACAATGAGGGTACTCCATTTCTTCTGAGGGATTCTTGCTCACAGTAATTGATGTAAAGTTCATCTGAATTAAATTCACCTATTCCCGTCTGTTTTAGTATAGATAGTACTGGCAAGGTCGGGAGGTAAGGAAAAGTGCATGGTTAGAACCCCAAATCCTTTCAAGGGAAACATGGATCCCTGGAGCCCATTAGGACCAAGCTTCCTCTTGACACTTTCAAATAAATATAAGGAAAGTCCTGAAGGGATACTGTTTTGCAGAGACAATGGAAGAAACTAAGGTTATCTTTCAAAATCAGGAAAATAGATCTTCACATTACCAAGAACAATATGTTACATTATGAAGTATCTTGATTTAATTATATCTGTGTGCCTGCTGGAAGTAAAACATGATTTTTTTTTTCCCTCTATTATATTGTTACAGCACACATAAATCACTTTTACCCTAAAAGTATTTAAAATTCCAACTGAGGGGCTTTTATAATCTATGCGTTTAGCAGAACATGAACCAATCAAAGAAAATGTAATTTTCTTCTTTAAAATAAATCTCCGCTTCAGGCATTGAATATTCTGCTTGAGTTTCTGTCCAAAAAATAATAAACTAATACTATATCTTCAATTAAGCAGACATATTCCTAAAGGGCATTCAACATAGATAACATTACTCTACAGAAACTTACTTCCTATGGATGAAAAAAAAATTAATGGACTAATTCTCATACCTGATTCTCTACCATTTTTAGCTTGAAAATTGACTCAACTAATATACTTACTTCTTTAAAAAAAAAAAGTTAAAAAGAACAGCATTTAAAAAATGGCAGTGACTGCCTTACATGAAACACGAATACCAGCATATGATTGTCAATAAAGGTATAGGTTTTTTTTTTCCAGATTCTGCTCTCACTAATTTTAACCTAGAAGGCTAATTCACTAAAAAATGGCTCACAGAAGGTGCAAATTAGTGGAGACAGATTACTGCTACAATTCTACTTCATAGGTTCCTAGGATCATATATCAAATTGATCCAGCAACAGTCAATATGAGAATAAATGGACTTTTTCTTCATCATTTGTACATAAAACTCTACTACTCCTTTTAATGTCAACTGTCAATTTAATAAAAGTATACCTCTCAAAAATGGCTTACCTTTCCTTATACACATGTACACACAAACACACACCAAAAAATACAAGAAGATTATTATAAATGGTTCTTTTTAAATATTAAGAATAAAAATAGAATTAGGTTATGGTTTATTGCCCCTACATGGGAATAATTTCATCTCTTACATTTCTTTTATTTTTAAAAATTTTTAAAGGATATAGAGATATTTCAAAAAGTTTATGAAGTTAATTGTGAAAAAGTTGGAAATAAAACCAAGTCACACAATTCTGAGTTCAGATTGGCTTCAGACTGCAGCAATGTGGTTGTCTTGAAGGAATTGAGTCAGGAAATTAAGAATGAAAGTTATAATTTTATTCAAAAAGTTATTCACTACACTAGCTTTGCTCTTTTCTGTTTCATACAAAATTATAAAAACTTTACCTTGACTTCCAATTTAATTATACTAATTCAATGTGTACTATTGAAACCAATTAAATTTACCCCTTTGAAGCAGTGTTGGCTTTCTATTATTCTTTTATTTTATTAACAAAAACCTCTTAAAATACAGAAAATTCCAGCCACCTGAAAATGGCTACTGAAAAACATCAAAGTGATTTTGAGGAGATTAAGAGTCTAATAAGAAGAAAATACACTTTGAAATACAATCCACTCCAGTATTCTTGCATGGAGAATCCCATGAAGAGAGTAGCCTGGTTTTCTATAGCCCATAGAGTTGCATAGGAACAGACACCCGACTAAAGCAATTCAGCACACATGCAAGTCTTTTTAAGAATAAAACAAATTGAAATATCTCATTACTAACTTAGGATTTTGAGTAAAAATATTTGGCATATAAAAAATGTGTAAGACATTTTGTATTGTGCTCATTATCTAAAACACTGCTGGGACAATAATTTTATTATGGAGAATGTATTCTCTAACATTTAAGTGTATTTGGTTGTGGCTTTCCCTCCTATTTAAAATAAAAATAGCATCATTGAATCACTCGAGGAAATATTTAGGTTTTTTGTCACTAAAATGTTAATATGTGAGTATATATTAGTGATATAGCAATAATTTATTGCATTCCTAAAATTTTCAGTTGTACATTTGGATAGTTTTTGAAAGAAAGTGAAAGTGAAGTTGCTCAGTGGCGTCCAACTCTTTGTGACCCCATGGACTGTAGCCTACCAGGTTCTTCCGTCCATGGGATTTTCCAGGCAAGAATACTGGAGTGGGTTGCCATTTCCTTCTCCAGCAGACCTTCCCAACCCAGGGATTGAACCCTGGTCTTCCGCTTTGTAGGCAGACATTTTACCGTCTGAGCCACTACGGAAGTCTTTATCTTTCCCTAAAAGCATACAGTCAGCCTTAGGTCATTTCATTTAGCCAATTTCAAGGTCTTGTATGTTTATTTCCTCCTTGTCCTGGATAAGATTGCTTATCTTAATTGCTAACTTGTACTAAGAAGAATCCAGCCTATTTTAATACTAACAGGAAAGCCTGTTTTTATGTTGTATAAGATATAAAAAACAAAATCTTACTATAGTAACAGATTATATCTGGAAATTAAACTATAACTCAATTAAAGTGAGTAATTCATATAAGAATGATTCATATTAGCATATAAGGGAAAAAAGAAACTCATGGCAATAAATCACAAATAACAAATTAGATCTGCATATTTATATTTTTTTCCTCATCAGCTAGAATTCAAATGAGTAAAAGACAATATCATGATATCTGCACTGGTTTTAGCTAAACTGATCTTTTCAAATGAAGCAGAGATGAAGAAAATAGCACCTAGATAATCTGCCTGCTCATTAAGTCTCTCTTTCAAAGCTGTACTTCTCTATACACTGTCATTACAAAGAGATTCTTGAATTGAAATTACATAAAGTCATCAACTACCTTCTAAGGTTTTAAGTGAGGAGTTGATAAATATTTATCTTTTCTGAAAATTATTCTGATTCCTCCTTAGAGAATGAAAAATATCACACGTAGACATATTGTCTCCAAAAGGATACTGGATTAATTTCTTTAGGAAGAGAACCAATAAATCTAGTGACAGAAAAGTGCTACAAGTGGAGGAAGGAAGAGGTAAATGTCCAGAAAACCAGAAAAATAAAAGGTCTCTCGAGCTCTCAGTGTGGTCCCTGTGGTTTGCTTGAATCTGATTACTCCACGAGCTATAACTGGTAGTAGGCAAGTGACGTTGTTAGGCAAGTAGGTGGGGTAGGGCTATTCTCAAGTGAGTGACTAAGAAAAATGACTCAACATGACATATAATTCACACTATAGACTAAAAGTTTACAAGTATTTATTCAAAAACATATATTATAAAAAATGAATAACAAATTGAGTGGATAAATGAATGGATGGGTAGATGGATCAATTTACCATCTGTTCTAAAGTATAAAAATACTAATTAAAGAAGCACACAAACTAAAGGACTTTAATGTGGAAAATCAGATACAAAGAACAAAAAAATGTCCAAAATATAGTGTGACAAATACGGTAAAATTATACACTATATATATTAATAATAAAATTTTTAAGAGTCTCATGGATGATTAATGCAAACTTCATGAAAAGTTCATGAGAAGGAAACATAACTAAGAAACAGAAAATTTCAATCAGAAATACAAAAGTATATACTTAACAACATGCTAACACTTTATTAATTTCTAAAACTTTGAAACAATTGTGTCTAATTTTCTGTAGGGAGGCCTTACTGCAATATTATCACCTCTTTGTAAAAACCAAATTGGTAATATCATAGAAGAGTTAACTATGTACTCATTCCGTTCAGTTGCAAAATGTCTATCATAACAAAATAATCCAAAATATTTTTAAATGAAGACATTCATTGCCATAGTAAGTATCAAAAATTAGGAGTTGCTTACATTCCCATCAATTAGGAAACAATTATTCATACTACTTTCTCTCAAGAGAACACCATTCAGCTAATTAACTATAGGAATTTTGAAGCTGATATGGCACAAAAATATTCTATAACACAGTTTAAATAGAAAATAGTATACCAGAGTATATAGATTCTGATTATAACTTTTTAAAATTATTAATGGTAATAAACAATGGAGAACATACATCAAAATTGTAATAGCAGGTGTGATTAGTTAATGAAGACATGATTTACTTTGTTATTCATAACCTTCTATGAACTTATTCTGTTTTTATTAGTAGTAAAATAAATAATCACATGCAAATGGATAGGCTATGGAGGTAAATTCACTCTTTTAATTTGGTTTTCTTTTTTCTAATATACAGGTAAACATATGACCGATTAAAGTTTAATTAGAAGTGAATTTTATATTATTTTTAATATGATTTAGTTTTCTTCCAAACTATGTTTCATTTGGGGAAATCTAGCAGGTGAATTTTCAGTTTTGTCTGCATTTCCCTCCTGAATCATTTTCCATCTCGTTAACAAAGAGGTGGATTTGTAGCTAAACTGCCATCAAGTTACTTAATTCAGTCTGAACGTATTCCTAAAGGAAAACACTACTAACAGAAAGAATTGCTGGCACGATCAAAATTTTTTGAGGAATTAAAGTGTTTAGCAGGCAGCAAGGACATTAATAATTTATAAAGTAGGTCAGCACATAAAGCAGAAAGAGTTGACTTTCAACCACTATAGAATAAATCAAGAAACCTGCTGAAGAGATGTTGAGAGTGCCAATAAGCTTCAAAATAATAAGCTTTTTTTTTTTTAACTCTCTAAACAACTGCCATATTTGATCACAAAATGAAAGTTTAAAAAAGGTTTATATATTTAAAACATATCCTTCTGTTCATAACATCAATCCTGGACTATGTACAAAGTCTAATCATATTCTTTTTCAAAGCAAGAACATTATATGGTATTTATTAATAAGATTTCTTATTACTAAGATGATTACATATCTATTTATAGGTAGGGCAAGAAATGTAACAGAATCTAAAATGAAGAGATAATTTTGAGTGAACAAATGCATTTATAAAGAATACCAGTGGCTCAAAATTGAAAAGTATTAATAAAATTGATAGTGAAGGGCAGGGAAGCCTGGTGTGCTACAGTTCATGGAGTTGCAGAGTCAGACATGCTTTAGTGACTGAACAACAACAACAATAAAACTGATGACTATTTTGGCACCTGAAAATAAACTATAATATGGAAATTCCCTTACTAAACAACATAGCACAAGCACAATGGACTGCCTTACTTAGCAACAGAGCATGTTTCTCTGACAACCCCAAATCCTGAAACGCCATGAAAACAATAGCAGTCTAAATCAAGGCGTGCATCCACACTTAAATCTTCTTTTGGAGGAAGCAATAAGACATCTTGGATCCTCTTACAGTCTTCTTCCAAAGGCATATCCACCAGGAATACAAATGCTGAAATTACTTTAAGTCCATGGGTGGGGCCTCAGAGAAAGCCCAAGATAGGGGCTGCTACTTATTCAAATACTTATCTTCCTTTCATAATTAATGAACTCTCAGTTTTCAGCTGACTAACTGGGCGACTACAAAAAAGACTCATTTTCTGAAACAAAGAGCTGGCCAGTGGAATCAGTGGAATATAAGTGGAAATGACAGGTGTCAGCCCCTGCAAACATTCTTTAAAAGATGCTTGTATTTGCCTTTGATCCATTCTCACCTTTCCTCTCCCTATCCTGCTGCTTGGAACATAAATGCTGCTATTTTAGACAAGAATGCTAAGGGCCACCCCAGAGATGAAAGAACTTAGTGAAAACGGGCCTGGATTCCTGAACAGTTTGTGGAACTGAGCCAACCAACAGTTAATATATTTCTAGCCATTTACACTTGCTCCTTGGAAGGAAAGCTATGACAAACCTAGGCAGTGTATTAAAAAGCAGAGACATCACTTCGCCAACAAAGGTCTGTATAGTCAATGCTATGGTTTTTCCAGTAGTCACATACAGATGTGAAAGTTGGACCATAAAGAAGGTTGGGCACCAAAGAATTCATCCTCTCAAACTGCAGAGCTGGAGAAGACTCTTGACAGTCCCTTGGAGTGTGAGGAGATCAAACTAATCAATCCTAAAAGAAATCAACCCTGAATATTCATTGGAAGGACTGATGCTGAAGCTCCAATACTTTGGCCACTTGATGTGAAGAGCTGAAAAGAAAAGGGTCGTTGGAAAAGACCCTGTGGCTGAGAAAGGCTGAGGGTAGAAAGAGAAGAGGGCAACAGAAGATGAGGTGGTTGAATGTCATCAACGACTCACTGGACATGAGTTTGATCAAACTTCAGGAGATAGTGAAGGATAAGGGAGCATGGTGTGCTGCAGTTCAGGGGGTTGCAAAGAGTCAGACATGGCTTAGCAATTGAAGAACAACAAAGAAAAATTTAAATTACTTGTATGGCTTTACATTTCTGTTGGGCAGAGCCCAGAAGTTACAAAGCAGAATAGCATCTGAACCCATGCCTCTTAGCCACAACATTTCTTTGTCAGATCAAACAACCCATCCTGTGCAGTACAGAGAACAGTTTGGTTATGCTAGTAGATGTCATCAGGACTGAAATTAGCAACATAAAATGTATATCTGCATCTAATTAAAAAAGACTTCAATTGAAAGAATGTGAATAATTCTCAGAACATGTATGCTTGCAGAACAACCTCAGCTAGAAAATAGAATCTTGAAGGATAAAATTTCCAAACTGCAACCTATCCAAAAAAATAAAAATAAAATAAAGTATAAAATAAAAATAAAATATTAATTAATTTAAAAAATTTTCCAAACTGGTAAAATTTTAAGTAATAACAATGTTCATGTGGAATGAATGGACATGGTTTGCTCAAGAAAGACAGGAGATGGAGATGTTAAGAGATGATGTGATCAAGGGATTTATAAAGTCCCAGGTTAATCTGTTGTGTTTTTTTTTTATGTAGCTTAACTCTGATAATAATCTATAATTAACTTCCTCTTTTCCATTTTTATTTTTATTGTATTAAGAACAAAACATGATTTGAGATCTAACCTCAATGAATTTTTAATTATATAATACAGTTTTGTGGACTATGGGTACAGTTCACTTCAGTACAGTTGTGCAGTCAACGCTTTGAGACTCCATGGACTGCAGCATGCCAGGCTTCCCTGTCCATCACCAACTCCTGGAGCTTACTCAAACTGATGTCCATCGAGTCAGTGATGCCATCCAACCATTACATCCTCTGTCGTCCTCTTCTCCTCCTGCCTTCAATCTTTCCCAGCATCAGGGTCTTTTCCAATGAGTCAGTTCTTCACATCAGGTGGCCAAAGTATTGGAGCTTCAGTTTCAACATCAGTCCTTCCAATGAATATTCAGGACTGATCTCCTGTATGATTGACTGATTTGATCTCCTTGCAGTCCAAGGGACTCTCAAGAGTCTTCTCCAACACCATAGTTCAAAAGCATCAATTCTTTGGCACTCAGCTTTCTTTATAGTCCAACTCTGACATCCATACGGGACTACTGGAAAAACCATAGCTTTAACTAGATGGACCTTTATTGGCAAAGTAATGCCCCTGCTTTTTAATATGCTGTTTAGATTGCTCATAGTTTTTCTTTCAAGGAGCAAGCGTCTTTTTAATTTCATGGCTGCAGTCACCACCTACAGTGATTTTGGAGTCCCCCAAAATAAAGCATCAGTATGAACAAAGCTATTGGAGGTAATGGAATTCCAGTTGAGCTATTTCAAATGCTAAAAGACGATGCTGTGAAAGTGCTGCACTCAATATGCCAACAAATTTGGGAAACTCAAGAGTGGCCACAGGAGTGGTAAAGGTCAGTTTTCATTCCAATCCCAAAGAAAGGCAATGCCAAAGAATGTTCAAACCACCGCACAATTGCACTCATCTCACACGCTAGTAAAGTAATGTTGCCGGGAGAAATATCAATAACCTCAGATATGCAGATGACACCACCCTTATGTCAGAAAGTGAAGAAGAACTAAAGAGCCTCTTGATGGAAGTGAAAGAGTAGAGTGAAAAAGACGGTTTAAAACTCAACATTCAGAAAACTAAGATCTTGGCATTTGGTCCCATCATTTCATGGCAAGTAGATGGGGAAATAATGGAAACAGTCAGAGACTATGGGTAAAAATAATGTATAACAGATCTCTAGAGCTTATCTTCTTAAATTGAAATTTTAGGCTCATTAATTGATAGTTCCCCATTTCCTTCTTGCCCCCAACAATCACTATTCCATCCTTTGATTCTATAAATTTATATTAGAAGCCTAATTTAAATGGAATCATGCAGTATTAGTCTGTCTGTGACTGGCTTATTTCATTTAGCATTCTGTCTCAAGCTTCATCCATGTTGTTGTATATTGTAGAATTTCCTTCATGTTTAGAGTTGAGTGATATCCCACTGTATGAATATACTACATTGTCTCTATCCAGGCTCATTGTTTCCTATTTTTTTCAAATTTAATGCTTATGCTAGATCTTTTCTGACTGATTGAAGTACACTGCTTCTCTCAGCTGGCCCCGGCATACCAAGCTACTTCCCTGGAACCCAAACCCATTTTCTCCTCTTCCCACTTAGTCCTTGCATGCTAAGTCACTTCAGTCGTGTCCGACTCTTTTGCGACCCTATGGACTGTGGCCCATCAGGCTCCTCTGACCATGGGATTCTCCAGGCAAGAATACTGGAAGGGGAAACCATTTTCTTCTCCAGTGGATTTACCTGACCCAGGGATCCAACCCACATCTCTTATGTCTCCTGCACTGGCAGGCAGATTCTTTACCACCACCTGGGAAGAATCCTCAGTCCTTAGTATTGATTATCCAATTAGCCTTCACACAAACCTAAGAAAAAGGTATTATATTATTATCTCTATTTTAAAGATGGGGAAACCAACATGAAAAGACTAAAAAAAAATAATTCATCTAAGTTCACACATCTAGGAAAGTGTGAGAGCTAGATTTAAATCCAAGTAAAGTAGCTTTAATTTTAAGCACTTAATATTTTATGGTCTATTGTCTCTGACATAGTAGCCAACTATTAATTACTTCTCAGTTTCCATTCCATATTTTAATTATTTTACCAAAAATTCACATGTATTTTGGAATCCCTGTTGACCTTAGATAGCTGGGTCCACTCTTAAGGAGACCACTCTTAAAGAGCCTAGTCTTGGCTTCAGACCTCAATGATTCTTCCAACAATGGCTGTGTGGCCTAAGGCCTAGGGTATCTCTCAGGAATTTTCCTGGGAACAAAGTGACAGTCTATTCCTTTGCTTATGAATTAGAAAGCATATAATCCCAGGAGCCTTAACATCAAGAAAAATGGAGCCCATAAAAACAAATAAAGGGCTAATGTAAAATTCTAGAGAGCCCAAAATCCATGTAGAGTGTCCCAACTTGAAAACATCTTAAAAGTCTGATCTAGAACATACCTTATTTCCATCTTAGAATAGAATGCATTGTTTTAAAATCTTAATTGCAATTAATTCCTTGCAAATAAGAATAATTTGTCTCTCTTCTTAAATATAGTTTTTGATCCAAAGTGTGAGTACAACTTTTAATCCAATGTATATCTGATAAACATTTTAAATAATCTTCAAACTCTTAATATAATGCCAAAAAGTTATTTTATTAATATCTACATCAGAAAAATTTGTTATCCATACTTTGTACACAAATGATGTTTCTTAAAAAATGGATTATCTAAGGAAAACTACTTTATCATTATAACTTTAAATAACTCATTACAATAAAGAGTCAAGCAGTATTTAGCATGTATATTGTTATTCATAATACCATTGCTCTTAAATTTTACTTGAAAAACTTTAATTTTTAAAAATTGATATGATCTCTTATGAATTAACACAGAAATACATTTTTTTTAGATACATACATTGAAAAATAATTTAGGCTGTGACATGGCTGTGATAAGCTGGAAATTCTGCAGTTCTCAAATACATATTTTTGACTTGGTCTTAGTAAAGCATTGGTATGTTACATTCTCATTTTTGACAGTGATGCCTTTGTAACTAAATATATTTTTTCATTAATTTGTTGTATAAACAAAACAGTACCATAAGGATTTTCTAGGCTTCCTGGCCATAACTGAAGCCAGCTTTGGGTAATGTGTTAGTTGTGCCATAGAAAGTTAAAAGGCGTCAATCTGTCAATGGCAAACATGAAGATGTAGCAAATGTGAATTCACTTGACCTGATACCAACCATGCTGGTCAACATCCAATAATACCAGCTGCACAAGAACTGGAAGACAGCAGGTGAAACTCATAATTCACAAATAATTTAATAGCACAGCTCATGAATGTAAGAGTATTCAGGTCTAAAAGTGAATAGGTTATTAAAAGATACCTGAAGTCTCATGGAAACCTAAAGAAGAGTCAATGATATTTTGAAGGTTAGGATGGAAGAAGACTGAGGTGTGGCGCAAATATTCTAATTGCGAGTAAAAAAAATACTATATAAATACTATCAGCAAAATACATAGCTTAAAATTTGGACAAAGATGTGTAAATACCTAACCATAGAATTTTGGGGCTAGATTCTTCTTGCAATTAATAAATTTATCACATAGAGAACCATTTGTGAAAATGGTAAAAACTAATATCAATCAAAAAGCCTGAAGGAAAGTCACTTATATACTTTGATTCCCTCTTATCTTCATGTAAGGGCTTCTCTTGTAGCTCAGCTGGTAAAGAATCTGCCTGCAGAGCAGGAGACCCAGGTTCGATCCCTGTGTCTGGAAGATTCCCTGGAAAAGGAAATGGCAACCCACTCCAGTATCCTTGCTTGGAAAATCTCATGGACAGAGGAGCCTGGAGGGCTGCCGTCCATGGGGTTGCAAAGGGTCAGGCACGACTGAGTGACTAACACTTATCTTCATGCATCGATGTGAGAGTTGGACCATTAAGAAAGCTGACAGCAGAAGAATTGATGCTAGTGAACTGTGGTGTTGGAGAAGACTCTTGAGAGTCCCTGGGACTACAAGGGCATCAAACCAGCTGATCCTAAAGGAAATCAGTCCTGAATATTCATTGGAAGGACTGATGCTAAAGCTGAAACTCCAATACTTTGGCCACCTGATGCAAAGTACTGACTCATTGGAAAAGACTTTGATGCTGGGAAAGATTGAAGTCAGGAAGAGAAGGGGACAACAGAGGATGAGATGGTTGGATGGCATCACCAACTTGATGGACGTGAGTTTGAGTAAGCTCTAGGAGTTGGTGATGGACAGGGAAGACTGGTGTGCTGCAGTCCATGGGTTGCAAAGAGTTGGACACAACTGAGCAACTGAACTGAACTATCTTCAAAGGAACAGTGTTATAGTTTTCCATAATATTTTCCCCTCAACAGTATATATATTTTTCTACTTTAAATGTTATTTTGTTCCAATTTCCTAAATAAAACTTCTTTATCTTCAGATTTTGTTGAAATTTTATGAATAAAACTTTTATCTTCAGGATTTAGAAGAGTAGATGAAATAATTTATCTGTTATACTCCAAGAAAGCACAATTTTATAGACAGCATCTCTAAATTTACTTGGTGAGCCAGTTAGAATAATCAAATGCCAAATAAATGCATTTTCATTTGAAAATCTTTAAAACCGTTGTAGATTCTGAACAATCTTGATGAGCTAGGAAAACATGTGGTAGAAAATAAACATGGACTGGAAATGTGTGTTCGTTTGACTATTTTACTTCAAACTCTCATTGCTTGACTTGAAAAAGGCACAGTCTAAAAGATGATTATAAAATAATTCGAGAGAATATTATTTACATCTCAAATATCTTATTCAACTTTTAAATATTCAAGTCAATTGTACCAATCACAAAGAAATTATCTTTTACAAAGTTTTCTGTTAATTGATTTTTTGTGTGTTGTGTAATGCATATATATTAGAAGTACATGTCCTTTTTTTAACTTTAGCATTACTCTATTGCAAAGCTTTAGGAAAAGAAAGAATAGTCACAAATTATTACACTAGATGGTATGTTTGTGTGTGTGTATTCATGTGTCTTTGTGTGGTCAGTATGTTTGTCTGTCTTGTGGTTTAAATAGGAGGGAAATGAAAGGAACAGAGTTATTTCAATGCCTTTTGACATTCGGCAGTCCCATCAATTCTTTAAGGAGCACTGTCCTTGAAAGAATAAAATGGAATGACATAAAGAGACAGAACAAGGAAAAAAATAAACTGAGGGGTGGAAGTAGAAATGTCAAGGAGTACCGCGGAATGGGAGGCAGGCAAAAAGGGAGACGAGGAACTTGAGCTACTTACAAAGGTCCTGTAATAGCCTTGTTTTAGTACTAATTTCAGAGTATTGTACAAAAAGAAATTCTGATATTCAGAAAACTTTCTTCATCTTAAATACATTCAATTTTCATTATCCATAATGACAAGCATCTATTTCAAGGCAATGATATAATTACTATTAAGTATAGATATGTTCCAAATTTCTACCAACACTTAAACAATTTAAGCACGGAAACAGAGTATTTTCCAACGTTGTATACCCTATCTAAAATATATCCAGCTTTATGATATTTTAAACAGGAGAATCAAAGAAACAGTGGAATTTTTCTCTATGTGACCTAAGATAAACTAAGTATGTCAGGAGAAAATTTTTAAAGCAGCATGAAAAATAACTTATTGCATTTAGCTTTCACACTGAGGGGTGTTAACTTGTGACAGAGAATAAATAACCGTAAGCAATGTGTAGGAAAAGATATTCTAAAAAGGTATAATAGGATGTGGACTCATTCTTTGATTTTTCTCACCATTCATTTTACTATTGTAGTGTTACAATTATCTGCTAGTCAGAGGGATAGCCATTGTGTAATTATTTATCTCCTACACACTGTGTCTAAAGGATGAAGGAAAAAATTACTTGAGCATGCTAAAGATACTAATAACCTGCAGCCATCAATACATAGAAGCTGGGATTGGCAACAGAATATTTCTTATTAATTGAAAGAGGTCAAAAGTAAATATTAGAGATATTTTCATTAAAGAATAGAAGGAACATAACAGCATTTCTTTTAAATAAATAATAACATTGCATCTTGCAAAGGAAGCTTATGAAATATTGTATTTATGACTTAAAACCTCAAAATGCAGTGAACATTTCTATAAAGTTAATTTCAGCTAAAAGATTCTGTAGGCTGGAAACCCATTAATTTTATACTGGTCACTTGTTGAGCTCCCAGAAATGCTGAAGCAAAAGGTATCTGGACGGGAAAGAATATTGATAGTTACTGCAACAAGCATAAATAAGAGTGCTTTGCTGAATGTGTGTGGAAAATAAAGATATTATTTACACTCAATGGCAGGTCCACAATGGTTTTTGGCAAGAAAAGTCAAAAAGAGATGATTTATGGGCTCCTGTGAGAATTCTAGTAGAGTTCTAAGAAACTAGCCTAAAATGAATCAGTTGGGGTGAGATAATTAAGCATAGAGAGAAAAATTCTGATTCCTTCTAACAAGAATGATGGCACACTGCATTATGCTTCAGCAGTCCTCTATTTCAATAACATTAACTTAGGTCCATTTTTATGCAGTGTTTATTTGCTAGAAAAACAATTTTCAGCAAACTCTAGTTAAATCATGTTCCACTGACATAACTGACTACGAGGATTGGATCTTAAATCAGATAAGTTTTTCAGAAATATTTAGCCATGCAGTAAATAGCAACACAAAACACTGACTTTTTTTTAAAATTCATACAAGCTTTAAAAAAGAGAACTTTTGTGGAGGAATAAACTTTCTACAAGATATGTAAATCTCATCATCTTCAAATAATGCTAAAATATTAGCATTAACCAATGTTTCTGAGCTTCCTGGCAGTCAAAGTGATAAAGGGATGATAAAGTTTTGGGGTCATGTAGCTTTCATATCACATTACAAAATGTCCATGAACTCATGTGGAGAGACAAAAAGTTTACTAATTTTAACACTAACAATTTATCATGCAGTTCTTTCCAGAGGGAAAATATCTCAGCATGAAACCAATGTTTGCAAATGCTTTGCACAAAACACTTAAAAAATTGACATTGTGCTAGTAAATGGTATTTCTGTTAAACCATGGATTTTTACTATTGGAAGAACAACAGAGATTTCTTTAGTAGTGAGATAAAGACTAAATACCCTCCTTAAAATTAAGTTATAAATATATAATGTCAGAAAATAATATTGCAAAGGAATCTACATCAAAATACAGCTTTTAAAATATTTTGGATTTACACTGTTATAATGGGTAGTAGCTCTTCTTTAAAGATGGCCATCGCACTTCAGACTATTCACACCATTATATAGATGCTTCTTATGTTGAAGCTGGGCTAGTCGGGTCCGTAAATTTAGGACATCAGAAAATTTGCAGCTTCTGCCTTGGTCTCACAGATCAAGGAATAGTTTGGAACAGTTCCTTCCAGAACTTAGCCACTATTGGGCAGAGAGAACTCAGGTGTAGGTGCTCTGGTTGTCAGTTACCACTAATCTAGCAGTCCACTGCCAGCATCCACTGTCAGTCTTGTCAGCGAGTCATCTTGAACATCCAGTCCGGGTGAGCCTTCAGATACCTGCACTCCCAGCTGACATCTGTCTGGATCTCCAGAGAGACCCCCAAGAACTACTTAGTCCAGTAAAAGCAACGAACTGTGAGAAAGAATAAACCACTGCTTTAAGGTACTAAGTTATTGGGTGACTTACTAGACAGCTAGAAATAACTGGAGAAATGTGATTCTCTATTAACACAGTAATAAGATCACACAATATCTAATAACCAGTGATTTCAAATTAGTGATGAGGACATTCAAGATTTTTGTCACATTCATAATTTTCTTTGGAGATATCTGAAATTTCTATTTCTAGGAAGCTAAAGTCACAGATACTACCATACAATATTCTGGTATATTGCTCACATAAGTAATTAAGGAAATGTTAAATTTAATTAGAACTTAGAAATACAAAAATGAACCTTATTTTCCCACTGTATCCCTTGTTCATGGATACTCCTGAATTCTAAACATTACTGTAGACTCCAAATTAAGAGCTCCTAAGCTAAACCATTGCTTAAAGATGGGACAGTTCTAGAGAGGATAACTGGAGGATATTCTAGAGAGGATAACTCTTACTTATTACATAGATTTGCTTTTCAAATAGGAAAACAATTGCAGTAAGATATTTAATCCAAACTCTGAAGAAAATTGTGACTATTGTTTACAACATAAAAGCTAAAAAATGTATGATGATGAATATAATATACACCAGTACAATGATGAATCCTTCTTGACTTTAACTGAATCAGCAGTTCAAATACTGATTTTAGAAGTAGAAAAACATTAAATGCCTAGATTGACACTTTTTATTTTTTATCAAACTTAACTCCATTCAGTTAGCATATGTCTATGCTTACTTTTTCTAGGCTCAATTTCAAATTTTACTGAACTATATCTTTGAAAACATTAAATGATACAGTATCTTCATCACTATCCCCCATGTTTCATACTTCCCCCACTATGAATTCCAGATGCAAGTTTACTTGCAGTTAATCCTGAGTGCTGACTCAACCTAGAATCTTATGATAATGATGTAAAGGCTACATCAGAGTCCCAGTGAAGACTAACATTATGAACCATCAATATTTTCCATGTGCATTGGAAAGGAGAGGGGTAAAACCTTTCATAGAATTCCTAATGGTCAAAAGTAGGAAAATAACTGTAGCTTTGTAGGACAGTCTGAAGTCAGGGAGCCTGATTCTTCCATCAAAACAGTATGGTAATGGCACAAAACTATAAATATCGATTAATGGAAAAGGATAGAAAACCCAGAAGTAAACCGATACACCTATGGTCAATTAACCTATGACAAAAGAGACAAGATTACACAATGTTGGAAAGACAGTCTCTTCAAAAATGGTGCTGGGAAAACAGACCAAATACATGTAAAAAATGAAATGAGATCATTCTTCAACATCATACACAAAAACAAGTGCAACATAAATTAGCCTAAATGTGAGACTGGATATTATGAAACTCCTAGAGAAAATCAAAGGCAGGACAATCTTGGGCATAAATCTCAGCAGCATCTTTTTTGAACCACCTCCCAGAATAATGGAAATAAAAAACAAAAATAAATAAATGGGACCTACTTAAACTCAAAAGCTTTTGCACAGCAAAGGAAATAATAAACAAAACAGACAATCCAAGGTTGGGAGAAAACATTTGCAAATAATGTGACTATAAAGGGAATAGTTTCCAATATTTACAAACAACTCATGACATTTCATAGTATCAAAACAAACAACCCACTTAAAAAATGGGCAGAAGACCTAAATATACATTTATCCAAAGAAGACATACAGATGGCCAAGAGGCACATGAAAAGATGTTCAACATCTTTAATTATTGGATGAATGTTCAGTCGTGCTCGACTCTTTACGACACTATGGTTTGTAGCCCACCAGACTCCTGTGTCCTTGGAATTTTCCAGGCAAGGGTACTGGAGTGGATTGCCATCTCCTCCTCCAGGGGACCTTTCCAGCCCTGGGATAGAACCCACATCTCTTGTGTCTCCTGCATTGACAGGCAGATTCTTTACCAGTGTACCCATCTGGGAAGCCCTCACTACTTATTAGAGAAATGCATTTCAAAATTACAATGAAATATCACCTCACACCAGGAAGAATGGCTATCATCAAAAAATCCAGAACAATACATTCTGGAGGGTGTGTGGAGAGAAGAGAACCCTCCTCCTCTGTTGGTGGGGATGCAAACTGGTACATCCACAATGGAGAAGAGTATGGAGGTTCCTTAAAAAAACTAAAAGTGGAGCTACTATATGACCCTGCAATCCACTCCTGGGCACATATCTGGAGAAAATATGATCTGAAAGGATACATGCACCCCAGTGTTCACTGCAGCACTGTTTACAACAGGCAAGCTATGGAAGCAACCTAAATGTCCATCAACAGAGGTTGGATAAAGAAGATTCGGTATTAAAAGGAATGAAATTACATGCCGCTTGCAGCAACACAGATGGACCTAGAGAATGTCATACTGAGTGAAGTCAGACAGACAGAGAAAGAGAAATATCATATGACATTCCTAATATGTGGAATTTGCAAAGAAAATGATACAAATGAACTTCTATACAAAACAAAGCCAGACTCGCATACTTAGAGAACAATCTTATGATGCCAGGGGGAAGGGTGTGGGGAAGGTATAGCTAGGGAGTTTGGGATGGACATGTACACACTGCTATATTTAATATGGGTAACCAACAAGGTCCTACTGTATAATACATGGAACTCTGCTCAGTGTTATCTGGCAGCCCAGATGGGAGGGGATTTTGGAGGAAAATGGACAAGTGAATGTACATGGCCGAGTCCCTTCAATGCTCACCTGAAACTATCACAACATTGTTTGCGATACCCCAATACAAAATGTAGGAAAATGAAGCCATCTCCCTCCAAAAGTTCAACCAGGTAAGGCAAGTTTAAGATAAATAAGCTGTGCCAATAAGCAGAAAGTGAAAGTGAAGTCTCTCAGTCCTGTCCCACTCTTTGCCACCCCATGGACTGTAGCCTACCTCACTCCTCCATCCATGGGATTTTCCAGACAAGAATATTGGAGTGGGTTGCCATTTCCTTCTCCAGAGGATCTTCCCAATCCAAGGATTGAACCTGGGTCTCCTGCATTGTAGGCAGACGCTTTACCATCTGAACTACCAGGGAAGACAAAACACCTACAAATTCATCTACAGCCTGTTAGTCAAAACACCTTCAAATTCATAATCTTTGCAGAAGTTTGTTTCAATATCAAGTTAGATCACCAGATAAGACAAGAAACTCATTTTTTACTTCTATTCATTAGAATATTAGGCTACAGAAAAAAATATCAGAGAGGATTTCAAGGAACCAAGAAAATACGGCATCTTCAGAAAACTAATTCAAAATGTTAAAAGTTATAGATGAACGATTCAGCTCATCTGATCTCTCATGCCTTTTTAAAAATATATTTTTTTCTGTCAAAGAATTCAATTTGTTCTCTATTTCCCCCCAATTTTCAGGTTTCTGAACTATAAACATTTTATTAAATATTTCATTTCCACTTGATCTCAATGAAAGCAATGACGCCTTGTGTACAAAAAGAGTGAACAAAATAAATGTTGCCAGTGGTTTCCTCGCAGCTCACAGGCATTCGTGGAGATATCATGATTCAACTGCCAACTGTTGCTTTTAGCAAACATGTTGTTTATCCTTGAGAGGCTGGTTATCAAGTTAATTATCATCATCTTCAGAACAAGCTCCTGTTGCATAGTGAAAAAGCAGACTCTTTCTTTGGTCAGAGGTAATCTCCCATAGCTTTAAGAAGCATTATTAACAAACAAAGAGAAGTCATTAAATTAGTAGCTGACGTTTTATCATTACATTTGTGTAGTCTCTTTTTCTCTTTACCCATTACTTTATCTTTTCATTTTCACTGTCTTTGTCACAGCAGTGTTCTAATGGCTTACCTAGTAACAACAGCGCTTGAAAAAAATAGCATCTAGATGTGAATAACAATATCCAGCATACTCAATGATCCAGGTTACCATCAATGTCATGTGGAGAGGTTACCTGTGATGAGTCTAGCGAACAAGTGCCAGCAGCTCTGTTTATAATCATGGTTACTATTCACAATACTGCATTTGACACGTAGATACTGCATTTTAGAAAGATAGTGATATGTTGCCCAGTCTATTTAGTAGGCAATGTTTATACTTTTAACCACCAACCATAGTTATTTTGGATAAAATATCATTAGTATTATAAATTTTCCTTTTCATAAGAAAGCCCATTCTACACCAATAATACCACAATCTCCACCATTCCCCTGCCATGCTGAGATGTACAGGGATTTAAACAGATGTAGTGTATTATAGGAATGCCCTTATTTATGACTAAAGGCATCCTTCTTTCCCTTGGGATCAAAGGTGAAGTTATTTTCCATGCTAACTCTGTCCTGAGGCAGAGTCTATCAACTCTGCCACATTTCTGCAGAATTATATGATGGTTTTGAAATGTGAGTTGATGTTCCCTTGAGATGGTGCTTTAATCAGATTCATTTCATTAAAAAAAATGAATCCTAAACTAACAAAATAAAGTGACAGTGTTTTATAGGCGATAGGAGGAATGATGCAGTGAATAATACTTAACAGATCCTTAAGATAAATTTACAGTGAATGCAATTAGCCTCAACCCTCCTAAAAATAGGCTGTTGCCACTCTCTTAAGAGAACTGGACACAATGTGCTTCACATGCTTCAATGCTTTGTGTACCTCACATTTAATATTAGTCATGCTGAGCTTCAGTGTTTTAGATATTTTGATCCTTTGGCATCTCTGCAATCTCAAGGCATCAACAATAACATGAATAACAATTATTTCATTTTTGTCATACAGAAATAACAGAAAACTTTTCTCAGTAGTATGATATTTAAAACTTAAAGAGTAATTTTAAGAATTTTTCCTATAACATTTATTTTTCATGACACATACTAAGTTCAACTTTTTGTGTTATTAGCCATATTCAATTAGGAACTAAATTATTATATAAGAACTATTATTTAAGTTACTCCAACATTAAAAGTACAGGAAAAAAAGCATTTGTCTTTTATAGATTAAAGCATAATAAGTATTTTTTAAAGACCTCTCTAGTGATGCCTATATTATTCTAAAGAATTATAATAGAGGATCTTCATTTAAAATATAATTGTCCTAGATCTATGTGTATCTCTTAGAGTATTCCATTTCTCATCTTTTTAAAACATGTCATTAACATTTAATATCATTTCTAAAACTTAAAATTGGACATCTGTGTGCTTATTATATCAGTATTTAAAATTCCTCTTTTATTTCATCTCAACTCTAGTTAAGCCAAAGAACAAACATTAGAACTATTAAATATCCCTTTAAACACTTCATTTTCTCATGGTTAATGAGCTGACGTTGACAAGTTGCTGGTATATGGCTCCATCTTCACCAATGAGATCTGAGTGTCAGTTAACTAGAGAGCTCACATGATTGGTCAGCCAAGGCAATGAAAAAAATTGAGTAGGAAGGATCACCTCTCTTCTTATTCATATTTGCAGGTTATGCCACTAAAGTGCAACCACAAAAATCACCATTGTCATTTTAAGAGTGGCAGAAAAAATGACAAACATTATACCTGATAAGTCATGTTATGCCTTTGATGTGATATGACATGATATGATTTGATATGATGCCACTAAATAATGACTCTAGAATCACCCTGCCTCTCTATTTTTTTTTAATGTGGCACAATTAAGCTAATTTTACATGGGTCTTTTGTAACCTGTAGTCAAGAGCATCCTTACTGATATACTTGCTAGAATAGAATGCATGACTTCCAACTGATGCTAATTATATGCAGAGCTTTCTGTTCATCTACCAGGGACAGAGTATAAGAGCCATCTTTTCACAGCATTAATCACATAATACAATCATGCTCACAATCATCTACCTGCTTTGAAAGTTTCCCTTTAAGCCCCAAAATTATATCTAGCACTTATCTGATCTCACCACAACTTGCAGCTCTGCAATTTGAAGAGGTCTCATGCAAACAAGTCAGAAATGGACAACAAAACTCAACAAGCATTTAGCAGCTTTTCTCAAACTGGGCTCCTCATCTGAATTGCAGAGCACAAGATGTAATGTGAATGACAATTTTATCAATTCTACAGAGGATAGCACAAAAGTATTTCGCTATCGCCAATCTAGTAGAGAAGTTAATTCATTACAGACAAGGGGTGCCTTCAGGCATTTGGACTTAAGTCACTCCTGGGACACCAGCTGTGAAAGGATGTTCTGGTTGTTAATCCCATACTTGCTCAGCTACACTGGCTCCCTCCACCCTTTATTCCATTTTTTGATTTTTCTCCAATAAAACTTGTAGCATTGAAATATTCTTAATCCCTCTGTTCTCAGGATAAGACTTTAAATAAAATTATTTCACCCAGTCATCTTTTCCAGAATTATCTTTTTGTAATGACACTATATAGGGATTCTAATCCGTATCAGAATGCCAGATACGTATTAGGATTTTAATGAATGCTCCATGTTGAAAGATCAAAAAGGAGTAGCTTGTATGTTAGTCCATTATAATTATGGCACAGTCCAGATACCAAACTTTGGCTAAATAATGATAAATTGATTTTGTTATACATTAATTCAGTATCTTTTTGTTCACATGTATTTTATTTTTTATTTTGTTGATATTATATTTGAAAAGAAAGGTCTTTCACAGACCTAAATGCTATTCTATTTACCAACATCTAGCCTTTGATGGTGGTTTTAATTAAGCCAGATATATTTGTGCTAATATTTCTTGCAAAGGGAAGATAGTTTTCAACTGATATCTAATCCTATGAGAATAAGGTATATAAAAGGGAATCAGAGCCACATAGGGTACACCTGAAATTTCGGGGCTCTGTTTATATGCAGGGTGGGAAGAGCAGGATAATAAGGAAATTTCAAACGCAAATTCAAGGAGTGCTTTGTGACACAGTTTAAGCTCCATCTCATAGTCTTGGGGTTGACTAATTGAATTGCTATTGATAAGCTGTCACTTAAAGAGACATCTCTGCAGTGAAACATGAGTTTGCTGTAAATGACCTGTCATTAAAGTCACGGGTAATGTCCCTGTCTAGACTGAATTAAAATGTACCTACTAGCGATGTGCTCGGGAGGAGTTAAACCAGCAAGGATGGGGGGAATTCAGTGTCCACGAGCCACTAGAGAATTTCGCCTCAGGTGCTATGTTAATTTACTCGCTGGCAAACATTAATTGAAGCCAATCAATAAAGCAGGTAGAAAAGCTGGGAACTGCAGCTACATTAATTGCCAACTATACTCAGATATATTTTTACCTAAAAGATGTACTAGTTTTGAATTTTTAATTATATCCATGTAAATAATATAATTAATTTTCCTTTAAATTAATTTACTTATTTTAATTGGAGGATAATTATAGTATTGTGATAGTTTTTGTTATACATCAACATGAATCAGCCACAAGTATACAGGTATAATTAGTTTTGTATCATTTTCATACCAAGGTAATAATATTGAAATCATAATTTAGAGACATGGTTTTTAAACTGTGTTTTCCCAAATGTTTCACATTTAGCCAGAAATCATTTTAGATAACTAAAATTCAAATTCAGCTAGTATATAAATATTATTCATCAAAGCTCACATATAAAAACCTTTTCCATAAAAATATACATACTATATATATTTTAATCCTTTGTTTGGGAATGAATTAATCCTTTCCACCCCTTTTCCACATCTCAATAGAGATATAAACTATTGGTCATAATTCTTCCTATTAACATGTGTAGCATGTAATACATCCTATTACAAAAATAATAAACATAAACACATTTTTCAAGACAGATTTTAGAGATGACATATATTACCATCCAAAATTTAGTGTTGTTCTATAGAGCAAGCTCCATATATTATATTCTGTTTTTAGATTTAAATATTATTTTTAATTTCTGAGACATTGCTAGGCTGGTGTCCCTCAAAATATTTCAGTGGCTTCAAATTAAAAACAATCATTATATTTTAAGTGCCTGTCACAGTTATATACATGAAGACTCAGCTATGTCAGGAAGCAGACAATATGGCAATACTGGGTGGTCACTTAACTAGGAATAGGTAGACAGCTAATGTAACATCCCAGAAAACTGTAAATTTTTTTAATCTTTATTCATATTTCATATATATTTATCTAATTATATCACCTCTGATCTTAAAACTAACGTTTATTGTTAACTGAGAGGGATTAGAAAGGTGAAAAATCATAATGAAAAAGGTGAAATATTTATATTAGCTATGACAAACTCCTTTAAAACAACAAAGCTTAATATTGACAGCTACCTATATCAAAGTTATATTACCTCTAAAATATAACTGCATTTCCCATTTGGTATAAAAAATGTCTACACAAACTGTCTAGATATTTTTCAATAATCATTTATCTTATTATATCTTAAGAGCATATGCCTTTAAAAACATAATTTCAGTTATTTGAAGTTGTTTCTGGCCAAAACCCAGGATTTTACTGATTTTCTTTTCAAATTCTATATTAAGCCATTTGATGAAAATCATTATATAGCAAGTTCTCTTCCTGTAAATCACTATAATTTGGCATGATTTTCCTTATTTCTGACTGAAAAGCTTCATGGATGATATAGAAGAGTAATATGAAATAGTGTCATCCATTATTTTTAGGAAATAATTTGGCAAAATGGTAAAGTATATAAGAAATATATCAAATGATGATCATATGAAAAATAAAATATATTTATTTTATTTTTATTTCTAATTTCCATTATAGTTGTTACATATGGTTCATCTTATTTAGGAGTTGTTGAAATTTAATTCTTAATGAATAATCATGTATTGTTCTTAGGGTGTTTTTATTATACCCATTTTCTTTCTGAATTAATGTTCTTTAAAAAAAATTCTTAAGATACATCAATAATTTTGCTTTTTGCACTAACTTTTGTCAGAGAATCAGACTGCCCTTTCCATCCATGTGTGACTCTAACACTGCATGGCCTAGTTCTCAGAGATTAAGTTAACTTGCAGCTGAGGGGAGGTTAGAGGTTTTGAAAAGAGACCTGCATCAAAGACGGTGACACGCAATTTTCCTGGTTGAAATGAGCTTCTGAATTAGAGAACATGGAAATTCCTATAAAGCCAATTAAAATTCCCAAATGAGGCAAAAGGCTAAAGTCAAGATCTGTTAGTAGATGTCTCTTTGAGAAAAACAATCTTGCTTAGAAAAAAATGCCTTATTAGTTTCATATTGACCACTTTCAGTACCTGGAAGAACAATGTTTCAGTAAATTAGAACAAAATCAGAAGGCCACTTTATATTTATATCCACATATCTCTGTATTTATTTTATTTTCAATTGTCCCAAGTTTTACTCATAAGTTGCTTTTCATTTTGTGTTGCATCACTGTGAAAATTATGTCAAGCTTTATTAAAAAAGGGGTGGGGGGGTACTGTGAAGAAGCCGTCTGCCACTGCAAGGGTAAGGTTGGCATTTGGCTGTGTGCTAACTAATTAAATGTCACTGAGTCCGGAGGCTAAATATGCATCAGTTGATGATTTGGTAGATTTTACTGCTGCAAATGTAGATTTAATTATAGTGTGATTGAAATTAATAAAGTAGCAGTACATCCCAGAAACATATTTTGTGACCCATGATTTCTCTCTGGAAGAGCTTACTAACCATTGCCCTTACATAATGTTATATTTTGCTAAGTTCATTATAGAGACAATTACATAGTGAATTAATAAGCATTCACCTGTGTATTATCCACTGATGATTCTCTAGCTGATCAAAAATTAACGTTTTTGTTCCTTCATCTAATAGGTGTCAAGGATTCTTCCCTAACTATCACAGTTCTGGAAAGTCTTTTTTATATATATTGTTTATACCTATCTATAAATTATGTCTATCTCTACATCATATATACATTATACAATGTATATATCTATACATTATACAATGTATATATCTATACATTATCATATATACTCTAATCCAGGAAATTTCTACTTCTTCATTCAGGTTGTATATATACACACTTTTTTTTTTTGAATAATCATAGTACCTAAATGAGGGAAGAGAAAACATGATTTAGGGAATATCCTCTTCTGAATTTTCTTTGCAATTTTTATCTATTAGAAATGATAACCAAGAATCAACAATAGAAGACATCCTCTTCGCTAAAATCACAGATATGTTCTTCCTATGTAACTCTTAGGACTTCCCTGGTGGCTTAGATGTTAAAGCATCTACCTACAGTCATCCACTGATTGGGCACCATAATGCAAAAAAGTAGTGATGTATGTAATCATCACTATAATAAATTATATTTTAATTTGGTGTCCACTTTGTTCATTTTAAGATATCTACAAAGTAATTTTACTCCCCACCTCCTCAACCCCAGTGGTGAACAATAGGGAAATTTAACCTGGAATGAAAAGATTGGTATGAAAAGAGCTAATAGATATAGCTGAGAATGCTTTCTTCAAAGCATACTTAATTTCCTTAGAGTGAATATACATTATCAAATCTCTAACATCTGGCAGAAACATGTATCAGAAGTTCTGTTCTTCCAAAGACTGGCAGTTGAAATTATGACTTGTAATCACTGTGAAAATGTCTGTTTCCTATATTCAAAGTTAGGTCATTTCCTCCTCCACATCTGACAGTCAGAAAACATGCTATTCTGGTGTCTTTTAAAATAACCAAGATGTCCCTTTCATATAATTTTCCCCCTTTAATGCATCATTATCTCTTGTGAGATGAAATTGTGATATCAGATAAAAATGAAAGAAAGCAATATTTTTAAAAGTGTGTATGGAAGGAACAGTGAGCAATGCTTAAATGTTTTACTACTTTTTGCTCTTCCACTACAAAGCAATTAATTACGTTGTATTTTTAGGGGATCTTTTGCAAAAAAAAAAAAAAAACTTCATGCATACATCAGAATTATTAGCAAAGTATCTGAAATATGTCCTTAGACTCTTTCAACCAACTCAAATTCTCTAAGACTTGGATAAAGTCTCGTTATTTAAGCTTTTAAAAGCCCAACTAGGTGATTTGGATGCTAACCCCTGATTAAAAGCTAGTATATTAAAGTAAGGGAGAGATGAAGCAAATAAGACCATTCAACACTTTCCATCTTGAAGCATGCCAGACACAATGAAGTCTGTAATCTCTGTAATCTGTATCCCATTCAAAACACAAAGCAAATAAAAGAGTACATATCAAATGGGCATAAATATTAGCCAGACTTATATTACAGGTTTTATTGACATACAAGTTTTCCAAATTGTTAAACAAAAATATAATATAGACGAAGCCTCTAGCACATCCAAATGACACAGGAATTATAACCTCTGCCTAAAGGGTTTTGAATGCGTATGTTGTTAATAAAATTCACACTTGAGAATCTATATCTGTTCAGCCGTTTTGAAAACAAATATATGGATAAAATATTTTTAATCTTATGAAGTTCCTAGGGGAAGGGGGTGAAATAAAAATATTTAAAATTTGAGACTAGATCAGCTATTCAAATATAAATATTATATATGTTTTATTTTAAAATTACATTAAATTGCACTAACCTAAAATAAAGATGTTAGAATTCCTTATTAAAAATTATTATTTTTAAATAAATGGTTATTTTATGACAAGGAAACAGACAGAAATTCCTTAATTATTCAGAAAAAAGGGGCCAGAGCAGTTCCTTGGGAAGACATAACAATGCAGGAATATTCTGTCATAACTGTATAGACTTTTCTAAACCTTAGCTCACTCTCCCCACTCTCAGCTAATCATGTTGAAAAAATTTTCTAAATTTTGTGGTCTACAAGTCACAAATTTGAATCCATACAATTTTTGTGCCCTTGTCACTCTGTGAAAATCTATATTATAGTCAAGAACTTCCTTTTTTTGAAATACAATAGTCACTTTTGCTCATTTTTCACATTTCAAAAATTGCTGATAAACTCTTTGACTTCTGTGACACATGTCTATATTTTCTCTCTACTTTTCTCCACTCAATTTAAAACTCTAATCATGTCTTAAAGTTGGTAATCCTAAAAATCTTGTCCTAGGTCCCCTCACCCATTTTTTTTTTCCAGTTTGTATGGTATATTCCTAGTGCTTCCATTTTCATGGTTTAAAGTTACTATATCTATGCTGGAGACTCACAATCAGCTTCTCTTTCCTGTATCTCCATGGTGATATCTTCAAACCCATACACATCCACTGAATGCCATTATTTCCAAAAACTGCTCATCATCTATAACCTAGATCATCTAACCACCCTGTGCTTAGTAGCTCGGTCATGCCCAACTCTTTGCGACCCCATGGACTGTTGCCTGCCTGGCACCTCTGTCCATGGGGATTCTCTAGGCAAGAACACTGGAGTAGGCTGCCATGTCCTCCTCCAAGTGATCTTCACAGCCCTGGGATCAAACTCAGGTCTCCTGCATTGCAGGTGAATTCTTTACCACATGAGCCACCAGGGCAGCAGCTCCCAAAATAGCCAACCAGCAAAAAACTGTGTGCGTCCTATTCCATGAATGGCATCTTCCAAGAAATTTCCCTGATTCAAACACCTGAGCACCATCATCAAATCTTCCCCATCCCCTATTCATTCAATCTGCAAGCACTACAGTTTTTACTTTTTAAGTCTAGATTTAATTCACCATTTTCCCACCATCACCTAGTTTGCTGCTGCTGCTGCTAAGTCACTTCAGTCATGTCCGACTCTGTGCAACCCCATAGACAGCAGCTCACCAGGCTCGGCCGTCCCTGGGATTCTCCAGGCAAGAACACTGGAGTGGGTTGCCATTTCCTTCTCCAGTGCGCGAAGGTGAAAAGTCAAAGTGAAGTCACTCAGTCGTGTCTGATTTGTAGCGACCCCATGGACTGCAGCCTTCCAGGCTCCTCTGTCCATGGGATTTTCCAGGCAAGAGGACTGGAGGGGGATGCCATTGCCTTTACCACACCACCTAGTTTAAGCTACTATTATTTTTTCCAAATTACTGCAAAAACCCAGTTACCTTTTTACTGTCTGTATTTCCCATTAACCTTACAGTAGAAGAGCTTTCTTACATGCAAATACAACTATATTTCCATTAATATTAAAATGTTTTTGTCAAGGGAGAAGCATAGACAAATTTTCCCTCAGGAGGGAACTCTCCATAAACTCACATCTTTAATCTTTCACTACATCCACCTCCTTCCCCTTTCTGCCCCTCTCTTCCCTTACTTACCTACAGCAGCCCTCAGTACTAACCTTGGGCTGAGCTGGATTCACATCCCTATAGGCACCTGTTCTCAGCTCCATGCCTTTTTCCTTTGTTTTCTTCTAGCAGGATCCCATTCCCATCATCCTCTTCATTTCAGGTGTCGGTTTAGAGATTAGTTCTTCCCAGACCCCCTTCTTGACCAGTCCCAAACATGGTATAGGATTGTGTGTGCTTTTCTGTACTACCATACCTTCTGTTCTTCCCCTATTGTATTACTTATCACTCTGCTTTACAGTTACCTGTTTTCCTGTATTTTCCATTATTGTGTATTCCCCCTTAAAAATAGACCCCGAGGCTTTACTGTTCTCAGCTGTGCTCAATTCTTATGTTCCACTCTCCTGCTTAGCACTCTTCTGCCTAATTACCTTGTGATAAGATACACTATTCTTACCAACATTTAATCCTATTTTAGTCACTTTCCTCCTATTCCTTCTTCTTAGTTTATATATACATACACACACACATCTCATTAAAAACATACAAACAATACAAAAAACATACAACCCCTTCTATACCACTAACCTGCTAAAAAACTTCATGGAAATTTGAATGGCATTGGCTAGCTCTAGATTTGTATTTATCTCAAACTGAATATTTCACTGACTATAATTAATTTCACTACCGCCTTTATTCCAAAACTAAAACAGTGTGCAAAATTCACAAATTACCACTGCCAAATGAAGTGAGCTTTTATATTTAGTATTTCAGTTCAGTTCAGTCGCTCAGTCATGTTTGACTCTTTGCAACCCCATGGAATGCAGCACATCAGGCCTGCCTGTCCATCACCAGCTCCTGGAGTTTACTCAAACTCATGTCCATTGAGTCAGTGATGTCATCCAACCATCTCATCCTCTGTCATCCCTTTAGTGTTTAGTAAGTGACAGTTTATATTTATCTATAAAGTTCGTTCTTAAAGAGTATTAAAAATATCCACTTGCAATGCAGGAGATGCAGGTTCAATCCCTGGTTTGGGATGATTCCCTGGAGAAGAAAAAGGCAACCCACTCTAATATTCTTGCCTGAAAAACCCCATGGACAGAGAAGCCTGGTGGGCTACAGTACATGTGGTCACAAAGAGTCAGAGGTGCCGACAACAAAAAGCTCCACTGAATTCCAGTATTCCTGTGCAAATTTGAGAGCTTAGTAAACAAACTTCTTGCTCTGAACCAGTACTTCTCAAATTTAAAAGTATATGAAAAAATCACCTGTGGTCTTCCTGAAATGCAGCCAGAACTTCAGCAGGTCTTGGTTGGTGCCCAAGCCTTCACTTTTCAAATCTGCATGCCAAAACTGCTGGTCTTTGATCCATGCATAGAGCAGCAAGTCCAATCTGCAGCTTTTTGGGTTGTTGTCCAGTCACTCAGTCGTGTCGAACGCTTTCGTGACCCAATGGACCATAGCCCTCCAGGCTCCTCTGACTGTGGGATTCTCCAGGCAAGAATACTAAAGTTGGTTGCCATTTCCTTCTCCAAGAGGTCTTCCTGACCCAGGGATTGAGCCCAGGTGTCCTGCATTGCAGGTGGATTCTTTATCACTGAGCCACTGGGGAAGTGTAGTAACTGTGGAATTTTAAAAATACCACTTCCTGGGCACCCCTGGGGATTGATTTCATTGGTCTGGGTGTGAGCTGGTTTCTGGGAGTTTTCAATGCTCCCTCAGTTGACTGTAATATTAAACAAAGTTCAAGAACAACTGATCTAAGTCATAACAACCTCTTCTTCCATGAAAATCCTTTTTCTAATTATTGAGGAGCAAAACATGTGAATATGAGTGTAAACTAATCCTCATTCAGCCCCTGCTTCTCAGAAAGTGTAGGTGGATGGATTCATATCATCTGGGTCACCTGGAAGGATTTGTATTTTTATGAAGATGCTTGAGTGATTTGGGTGCACCTTGTATTTGAGAAGTTCAGGACTGAGGCCCTTCATTAAGTCACATAGGCATTTATTTATTTAGATAATTTTTCAATGATGTACAGTTGGCATGGAACATACTAGTATCAGGTGTATAACATAATGGTTTGGTATTATGTATATATTGGGAAATTATTACAACAGAAATTTTAGTTAACATTGATTATTACACACAGTTACAATTTTTTTCTTCTGATGAGAACTTTTACGATCCACTCTCCTAGCAACTTTCAAATACACAGTACATTATTAACTCTAGTCACCATGCTGTACATTATATCACCAGAACTTATTCCTCTTTATAGCTGGAAATATTTGGATAGGCATTTAAAGTATCAAAGATTATTAACCTAGAGGGTAATAACTTCATTAGCCCAACAAGGAATTTCTGTACTAATTTCATCTAGAATGTGTCTAAATATATCTTCAGAAATTATCCCTTTTCCTTATGATACTGCATGCTAATTCCTACTGAAATAGACAGTCTGGGGACAGCATGGTAGAGATGAAAGTGCAGAAGACAGACAGACAGACAGACAGACCAGCAGTTCACATTATTGTTCAATTCTGTTATTCTGAGACAGTCATCCAGCTCCTCCACAATACTTTCCTTCACTTTGAAGTGAATAGATATCTTGGGGATATCATTATTGTGAGGTTAAATGAACTTTTTGCATAAATGCTTGACACTTCAAAGGCCCACAGATTCATTCAGGTATTTATTTATCCAACAATTATCTACTGAGCATTTAATAATTAAGGAAATAGAGAAATTAAAAAGAAATAAAGATTTTGCTTTGTGTAGCATAAAATAAGAACATATGATAGAGAAGGCTTAGGAGAGTGTGAGACTCCTTCATGAAGGGAAATCTGTTGTTTTAATTTTTGAGACTTAAATGACAAGGGAAAAAATCACCTCTGTGAAAAGCCAGGGAGAAGTCACTCAGACAGAGATCTGAGCAACCACAAAGACTAAAGCAAGAAAGAGCTTGGTGTAGCCCAGAGACAGAGAGCAGGTTTCTGAGGCTGACACATAGCAAATGAGAGAGAGCATGCTGAGAAAGGGGCTTCCCAGGTGGCACTAGTGGTAAAGAACCCACCTGGCAATGCAGGAAATGTAAGAGATGTGGGTCTCATCTCTGGGTCAGGAGGACTCCCTGGAGGAGGGCAGGGCAACCCACTCCAGTATTCTTGCCTGGAGAATCCCATGCGCAGAGGAGCCTGGTGGGCCATGGGTCCATGGGGTCACAAAGAGTCGGACACGACTGAAGCAGCTTAGCACTCATGCATTGGGAATGAGACTGGAGGGTTAGGGAAGACCCACATTATTGAGGTCTGTGAGAAAAAGGCAAGGAGTTTGCATTTTATCCTAATTGAGAAGGGGAGACATGGGAATTTTCAATTAAGATATGATCTTGTTTTCATTATTAAGAAATTGTTCTGGCTGCTGTGAGATGTGACTGTAGAGTGAGGAGGGATTAAAATGAAAACACTGGGGCCAGTGATGAGGTTATTCTTTGTAGCAATATAAGTAAAAGATGATGATAGTTTAGACAAAAAAAAAATAGTAACTATCAATGCCTTCCATTCATTCTCTGCTTGCTGTGTGCACCTCCTCCAAGTGGGCATGCCTCCGACTAACAGGTCAGCGCACAGTGCTAGTAGCATTCCATATCAGACTACTCTTAGGGTCATTCAAGTTCCCACCCAATGATCTAGTTATGAGAAATGACCATACAGACAGACTTCAATACACTTATATACTAATAATCACCACGTGATTTATAACTGAACTCCAAAGGTTTCCCTAAATGCATAATTCCATCTCTGTGCCTCAGCAACCATTTAGTGAATGGCAATGTCCCTGAATTATTATTAACTTCATTCCCAATTGGAGAATTGTAAAAAGCAGTCTTTATTCAGTGTCAACTAAATATATTTTAACTGTTTCTTTTCTCTGCTTCTAGTCTCCAAAAGGAAGTTTAGGTTTAAGAATAGTATGTGTATTTTTCATTCATTCAAAACTATTTCTTAATTTGCTTTTATAGCTAGGTACCAAACTAAATACTGGGGAAAATTCAGTGGGAAAGCTAACATCCATGAGTGTCTTCATAAATAATATTGTTTACTAAGAGAATGTGTCCAAAACACAGACAATCCCAATATAGTGCCATAAGGGAGGGGTACTCTCCATGATATAAAGATGATTAGGAAAGCCTTCCTATAAAAAGGAGGGTTCTAATTATGAACTAAATATTTAGTAAGGCAAAGGGAGTGGAGGAGAGAGAAAGAAAACAATGCTCAGATTTGATAAAGACTATGGCACCATCAGTATTTTCTAAATGTGTATACAGAAACCCTCAGTGAGTCAGATAGCTGATACCTAACCTAAGCCTGTGTTGAAGCTGGAGGAGTGACAGAGATTAATTAATTCATATGCTAATGAATCAGCACATATTATTGAATGCCTACCATACACTGGACACTAATAACCAGAAACACAGACATGAGCAAGAGAAAAATTCCCTCGAGCTTAACCTTCCTAGAACTTGGGAGAGAGGGAGCAGCCAATGGACAAACAAGCCACTTCCCCCCACCCACCCCAGTTCATTGTTTAAACTCAGAATTGTAAAAATATAACAGATGTTCTTTGTTCTATCAACAAATCCCACCTGTGGGACACCCTAGAGTTTTTTAAAGAGGTCTGTCAGAAAGTAAGTGATTCATAAAATCACTTGACAGAGCTAAGCGCGTTTAGCGCGTAAGACAAGGCTGTCAGGATTTTTCAGCTCACCCAATGATGAATGTCATAAAGCCTGCTTTAATTATTTCTCCCTGGAGTCTTTCTACCATTCCAAGGATGATTCTTGTCTTATTTTTTTTCCCTTTGTTTGACTTGAATTAGTTTTTCCTTTTGCCATCTATTCCCACATCTTATTCCATTCAATTTCCATACCTGCACTGGAAACTTTTAGACAACTGCTTGGTCAAAGATTGACCCAGGATCCCTTTGAGGATTGACATCTATTTCTTCAAGTGAGCCAGAGGGGAGCCATTCAACCTGGAGAATGCTCAAAAGTTTTATAGGGCCAATTTCATGTTTTAAGCAGCCTCTCTTGAATAAATGAGTAGGCTTAACACCAAATAAAATGATGGGCTGTTTTCTCCTTGCAATTCAATTGTGTGCTATTTTGGAATTCTAGCTTCTACAAGAAATGAATTTTCCCACAAAGAAAAGAAACATTTTACTGAGATTTAAAGACAATGCAAGGTAAGAGACTCTCCAGAAAGGCATTAAAAATTAACCACAGGTTTAAAATTCAGAATGGAAATGCCAGAATAAATCTGAATTTTCTCAAATATAATGTAGGTGATACAAATAAATCTCACACATAAAAACTTTAACATCCCGACCACCTTAGCCTGCAGATCCAATTATCCTCCAGCATTTTCAGTTCGACCACGTAGAGCTTATTCACTAGCCCTCCAGTTAGAAAATCATAAAAGGTGTGCAGGTGTATTTACACTCAGAGGGAAAAGTTATACATGAGAACTGCAATAATTTTCTTCAGGGTTATAAACAACAAACAGTGCATCTCTTAAAGGTTATCTATGCACAAGTTTGTTTCATTGTATTAATGCTGTTTTGAGTAAAAATGGGGAGAAATATTTAAAGGAAATGTGATAGTTTGCCACAGAGTTTTGTAATAAAATACTAGGACTATTGCACTGTGTATTCCATGTCACTGAGGCTTTTCATGCTTATTATTCATTCTCCTATAAGCACTCCCAGGCCCAACGCATCCTGAGTAATTGGTTCCCTGCCTACAAGTTACTTATAATCCACCAGAAGAGACAGACTCCCCAAATAGATAAGGCCAATAAGACAATGCCACACATGTTATAAAATGGGTGCCAACTGTTGCTGGAACACTGTGCAAAAAAGCAATTAATTTTGTGCTGGTTTACCTGTGTTGTCTTTGCAAATGCATAGGAAACCATATGCTGCTGAAATGGGTAACACACATCATTTCTGATTTTCTCACAATCACTCAGGGTTGGGGAAAATAAACGCATGGAGGTAGGCTTATATTTGTTCACAGAATATGTTAGTTTATGACATTTTATAGAATTGAGGCAGGGGATATAAGGTTTTACACAAAGGATTAGAAGTTGCCGAAAGTATAAAGTCATGTGTCTTTACCTCTGGCCCATCTGTGTGATGACCAAGAGACTTTAAAGACAAAAGCTGTTAAGATACTACAGTCAATTAGTAGTGAGCCCACAGTTTGATAGGCTGTTGCGAAGAATCTCTGGAAAAGGTTTAATGGTTGATGGAGCAGATAGAAGAAATAAAGATATGTTTTTTTAAACAGTTGATTCTGGAGTTAATTCTGCAAATACTATCCTCATGTCAACATTTCCCTTTATATGGTCTGGGTTTGGGATCTGAAGTTTTGTTTGTTTTTAGAAATGTATTGACATTTTCTAAATCAAACATTTTTTGTTTGTTTGTTTGTTTTGCTTTTTTTTTTTTTTATCATAGTGTGGCTTGTGGAACCTCAGTTTTCCAACCAGGGATTCAGCAGTGAAAGCTGGGAGTGAAAGTGCCAAATCATAACCACTGGACTTCCAGAGGGTTCCCAGGACTTAAGTTCTTAAAAAGGAGTGTAATTGTGATGGTAAAGAATCTGCCTGCAATGCAGGAGACCTGGGTTCCACCCCTGGGTTGGGAAGATTCCCTGAAGAAAAGAATGGCAACCCACTCCAGTATTCTTGCCTGGAGTGTTCCAGGGACAGAGGAAACCTGTCTGGCTATAATCCATGGGGTTGCAAAGAGTCAGACATGACTGAGTAGCCAACACACACACAAATTTGGGGGAACACAAAGAAATTATCATCAAGTCAAAAGAAAGAATATGTGAATGGTGTTAATATAATAAATTGCTGCAAAATTCAAAATAAAATATTTAAATTGGTAAACTGAGATCACTCTATACTTATTACTTTTAACCTAATATTATCATACTCACTCAATTTTAATGATTTCAAGTTTCCAGATTACTCCTTGAGATGTAGATTATCTTCATGTATTAGAGGAAAAAGTGATCCAGTTCAGAATGGCAGTGTAAGCAACACTAAGACCTGTTTCATGCTGACTATCTCATATAGTTTAACTTACTTCTCTGTTTTATGACAAAGTATTTCTAAAATGTACAAAACTTCCACTCATTAGCTCTGATATAAAATAGTAAATTGTACCAATTCTAAAATTGAATGTATTTCAGGAAGTCCTACTACATTCTCTTAAGTTTACCACATCCTTTGTTATATAAGAAGCACCTACACTGAATTGCATACCCTGATGAATTCAATGAATTACCTATCGCATTGCATACCTTGATGCACATAAATAGGCCTATAAATAAGTAGTACTGAAAATAAGAATCCCTTAAAAAATGTCAGTGCTATTAATCTCTTAAGTTTGTTAATTTTTACCTCTTACAAAAAACCATAATCTTCAATATTTTGAGTGGAGAGCATTTATTTTTATGCACAAAAGGTAAATTTAATTCATTCTACCAGAGTCAAATTTTTGTGTGCCAAAGCAGGATTGGCCATATTAACATCCATAAAAAATTATAAAAACAACTACTAGATATATTTCTAAAGAGTCTGTGGTAGATTAAAAAAAAAAAATCAGTTGCAGATTACTCCCTTTCCTAAGCCCAAACTTTTCCAGGGAGACAGTGTAGATTTTCTAGTCAAGAAGTGGTCTGTTTCCCCAGATTTGAATCTGGGTTGCCATGTGAACTGGTTTGGTCATGAAAACATGAACAAACTTACAACAAGCATACCAGGAATGGACTGTGCTTCAGGTCTCCCTCTCTTTGCAACCCTGAAGCCACCTTTTGAAGAGCTCCAGGAATTTGCTGGAGGATGAGAGATCCTTTGGGACACAGACAACCCATCTCAACTTAGTCATGTCCTCCCCGGCCAACACCGCATCCCCTCCTCGGCCACAGTCAGCCAACCATTAGCAGTTTATTAGTTCTGGTGGTAAATATCAGACCCACTTCACTTTCAGTTCAGTTCAGTCACTCAGTCATGTCTGACTCTTTATGATCCCATGGACGGCAGCATGCCAGGTTTCCCTGTCCATCATCAACTCCCAGAACTTGCTGAAACTCATGTCTATTGAGTCCATGATGCCATCCAACCATCTCATCCTCTGTTGCCTCCTTCTCCTCCTGCCTTCAATATTTTCTGGAGAAAGAAATAGCAACCCACTCCAGTTTTCTTGCCTGGGAAATCCCATGGACAGAGGAGCCTGGTGGGCTACAGTCCATGGGATCACGAAGAGTCAGACACAACTGAGCTATTAACACTTTCAATCTTTCTCAGCATCAGGGTCTTTTCCAATGAGTCCATTCCTCCCATCAGGCAAATTCACTATGGTACCAGTACAACATTTGGTAGAGCACTGCAGTGGAGGTGTGTTTCTCCTGGCACTTCTCTATCCAGATAGTCTTCTATCTAATTCTAATGATTGAGTCCATTTAATTTTGTGTCTTTAATCAGAATTTTTTTAAGCTTCTGTCCCAAACCAGACTGATTGCTTTCTATTATTGGAGCTCAGCTTTTGTTCCCTTGCTAATTCAAACATCAGCCAGGAAAAAAAAAGTTCTCTATGCTTGTGACAGAATTCAACAGTTATTGCTACAATTCCCTAGGCTATTTCCTTCTCTAATTATTATTGCAACATTTGGAATTGTTCATACAGAAACTTCCTTCATAAGCAAATGTGCTTGATTAAATTCTCACTACCTTAAGCATTAATGATAGAAAACAAAAAACCTACATTGTTGAGTTTGGGGATAAGTGCTTAATGGGACCAAGTGAGTATAATGAGACAATAATTTTTTAGGGTCAAGTCGAGCCAAGAAGGCTGTCCCCGATACTAAAAAATCTCTTGTGCCTACAGTCCTTTCATATTTTCAGCAACATCTTGCCAAAATGCAACTTTCTCTTCCTGAGGTAGAATTTTGTTTCATTGATGCCATCCATATACCCACATATTTGTTTTAAAAAATAATATACAAAATACTTATTTAGAAGCAAGTATCTGTGCGAGACGCTGCATATTTAAAGGTGGATAAGAAAGAAATCCTATCCTCAAGGAAAACTTACCTTTCTATTTCCAGGATAAAATGTATTACATGTGGAAAAAATAAATATTAACAAGGGGCCCTTTATTGAAAATTAATACAGTTCCTACAGTTTAAAATTCCTAGTAGCTTCTGATATGATGAACAAGGAAAAATATATATTATTCATGTATATAATACATATACACACATACACATTTATATGTGTAATTATATTATATATATATAAAGTATACACACACACACACACACACACACATATATATATATATACCTTCCTCTCAAAGATGAATGTCTCAAATGGCCACATTTCATAATCCAGGATAAAAATTGGATCCAATGATTATTCCTATTTAAACCTTCTATTTCAGTCAGAAGGGTGCTTGTTAAGTGTCCTTATGATTTGGAAGGATAAAAGGTAGCCCTGCAAGCACTCAGAGTGTTTTTGCTTTAAGTACAGCTTACATCCATTATCCTACCCAGTCAGTCACAGAGAAGGTGCTTATTACCACATTGTCATTGCTTTGTCCTGGAATATTCTAGCTGAGATCAAATTCTTAATCACAGCACTGGTATCTATGAGATATAACACCTAAATACAATACTACTTGCCAGGTTTTTTTTTTTTTTTTTTTTTTTTTAAAAAAATTTTTGTTTTTTTTTTTTTTTTTTTTTTTTTTTTTTAAGGAGAAGAATCTTGCTAATTGTTTCCTGTACATTATTATCAGTTACCAGCTCTGAAAAAAAAAATACAATCTACTTTCTGCTTTAAAAAAAAAAGCCAAATAAATTAATGTAATTCTTCAGTTCTTTTTAACAATTATCGCTGACTGCCAAATGTATCAAAGCAATCTATAAGGAGCCTACTTGACATTCAAAGGAAGCAATACAAAGGTACTAAGGCTTAGGGAAATCGCAGAAGTAGCAGCAAAAGCATACCTCTGCTTCTTACATGTTTTATCTTTAAGCTTTTGTTTCTTTGTATTTCAAAATGAGTGTAACAATATCAATTCTATGAGTTTGGGAAAAATGGAACAATTTTTTACAACATAACAATGTAAAAACCCTTGACCAAAACAGGTAGCAAGGATTCATCAAACGCCAAGTGCTTTCTCCATTTGGAACATAATACTTTAAGTATAGTTAATTTGAATATCATTACAATTTTAAGGAGATTAATTAGGGCATTAAGAGCCAACAGAATTTATATGTCTAAGCTTAAGGATAAAGTCATTTATTCTTTTTTTTTTTTGGTCTTCATAGATGGCTTTGTTTTCTCCCTTTAAAAATGCTCCTGTTATGAATCCATGTTTTTCTTCACATAATTAGATGTTCTTCTTTACATAACTGTAAATCATATAATGGTACAATTCTGTAAATTGCTTCAGCTTTGCTTTTGTGCTAGTTTATGGATATACTGGCAACAGAATACAAAACCATGCTTTTTTTTTTTTTAATAAACAGTAAAGTGTAAAAAGGAAGGTAAACCTTTAAGTCAATCCTTATAATTTCCCCTATTTCTAAAGAAAGTGGGACATTTGGATAGATTCATCATTTTCCGAGTTCATTATAGACTATGGAAAAAAGCTATTCAAATCTACCTTTTCCATCCATCCAACCCACCCATCCAGAAATGAAATAATGCAATTTATAAAATATAGATGGAATTAAGACATTCTCTTTTAATACTTAAAATACTGACATTTTGCAGATAAAAGATTTTAAAAATCTAAATTAATTTTTAGGAAAAAAGAAATAGGCCACTATATAAGATACAAGTGTGTGTGCATGCTCAGTCACTCAGCTATGTCCAACTCTTTGTGACCCGGTGGACTGTAGCCTGTCAGGCTCCTCTGTCCATGGAATTTTCCAGGCAAGAATACTGGAGCAAGTTGCGAATTCTTAGTCCAGGGTGTCTTTCCGACCCAGAATCAAATCCAAGTCTCCTGCATCTCTTGCATTGACAAACAGATTTTTTACCAGTGAGTCACCAGGGAAGCTGTTTAAGATGACTTACTGAAAAATACAAATAATTTGTGATCTAAGCATTCTATTCATCAATTCTGCCCACTTTACTGCTTTAGTAATTTACCATAAATTATTACAATATATCTCCTAATTTGAAATTGTTCCAACATCTTCTAAAATATGCTCATAGAAGATACTTTCAAAGCAAACATCATTTCAATCATCAATTTATAATGCACACTTAAGTATGAAGAAGAAAGTTAGTCTCTCTGTGACCCAACTCTTTGTGACCCAATAGGCTATATAGGCCACCAGACTCCTCTATCCATGGAATTCTCCAGGCAAGAATACTGGAGTGGGTTGCCATATCCTTCTCCAGAAGATCTTCCTGACCCAGGAACTGAACCCAGGTCTTGTACACTGCAGGCAGACTCTTTAATTAAGAGTCTTTAATTAATTTAAGTTTATAATAGCTCAGTTTCTACTGAAGTTTTCCTCCCTTGATGCCACTTACCATTTCTGGGTCTCTAGCTTCTCAGTAATGGGATCAGAAATAGCACTTCAGGTCCTCTTCCACCTCAAATGTTCTTAAATTTCATACCTAATATTTTTGCTTAATTTGAATGTTTTATATCACTAAAACCCTTCAAAACCATTACTGAGCCTACAATAAAGCATGGTTTTTAAAAGTCAGAGCTAGTCAAAAGTAATAATTTTAATACATATATATTCATTTCATTAATAGCTTATATTTACATAAGATTGGGTTGATAATTAGATTCTCAGCATAAATTAATTCTTAATCTATGCATTACTTCAATATTATTTTTTACACAAAGTAATACTTCAGTCCATCATCATAATCTCCTAAATAAAAAAGCTGAACTTTTAATTTAATTTCTAAGTTATGTATTCAATGTTATTTTCTTTATACAAAGGAGCATTTCAGCCCATAAATCATATAGTTCTAAGCCAGGAGTATAAACTCATTTTTATTTTACAATTGGATTTTCTTTTTTAAAGATACAAATATATTTCAGCTGTAGATATATTTCACAATTTCAATGTTTGATTACAGAGAATGTGAGCTGGAAACACAATGTCCTCAATGCATTTTAAAGCATTCAGTCCTTTAATTTATTTTGGAAATATGTTTATCTGGACTTATATAGCATACTGGAACTCCTACAAGGAGTTTGGAAATAGAAATAATGTGATTCTGTATGTGTGTACAAGTATTGTATATTGTAAAATTCTTGATAATCTGGTTGGAAAAACTGTCTTCATATTTTCATTACTTTATTACTTGGATTTTTGACTGCTCATAAAAAGCATAGCTGTTTAATAACCATTAAAACTATACTACTGCATATTTTATTAGATTCAAATATTGATACTTTCCATCTTGAAAAAATGTTAATGAGTTGTACATACATATGTACATATAATATTATTTCAAATACTATACAGGGGTAAAATTTTAAACAGATCATCAAATTACAGTAAAATGAATTCATAAAATTTGTCTGATTGTAAGTTATATGCTTAGTGAAATGCTGTTTGGAGTATTCAGATGCAGAGGTTATGAAGCAGTAGTGAACAAAATGTAAATGTGTGAAATATTGTTACAAATATTTTTAAAAATAAATCTCAATGATATCATAAAAAGCACAGCTTTATTATATTTCTGACAGATGGAAGAGATCAATTATAAGGCATCTGTAGTCTTTACATATGGAATTATACTATTAGAATGGATCTGCATGCATGTTTAAATTATGTTGTTTAAATATAATTGGTTTTATTCCAAAGTTTTCATTTGAAATAGCAAACATGTTACCAAACACCAAAGCCTACATTTCTTTCCAGGTCTTTTTTCTTAAATTATCTGAATTTTTAGATAGTAAAGCAACTATAATATAATTATAAAACTATAATTATGAAACAATTTGTGTATATTATATCAAAAATTATATGACTTCAATAATTCATTTTATAATATATTTAGTTGTTCTAGCGTGCACCGGAGAAATGTTTTTATTTAATGAGTTTTCCCAGGTAGGAATATAGTCTAAGAATGTTGAGCAGTAGCTTGGGGTTATATTATTCTTTCTGTTAGGAAACACTGGCTGACAGTGAGGGTAGAGAACACAGGTGTGGGTTTGGTTTTATGCTTCATGCACAAGTGGAAGAGTAAATAAAATATGCTTGAGGAACCTCCCTGGTGGCCCTGTGGTTAAGGCTCTGAACTCCCAATGCAGGGAGCACAAGTTTGAGCCCTGGTCAGGTAACTAAGATTCCACATGTCTTGTTGTATAGCTAAAAAAAAAGAAAAAACACAAACAAGCAAACAGAAATATGCTTGTGCTCAAGTGGTGTGCTAGTTTTATAATTTTGTGCATCATGTGAAAAACTCTTTACTGTTAAATTTTATTACTTTAATATTTTCCTTGAATTTATGTAGTATTCTATGCTTCAGTACACAAAGGGAAACTGAGTTGGCCTTTATTTCTCTGTAATTAAGTACAAATTTTATAGAACGTTCATTATTTATGTTGCTTTGCATTCTTAAATGTGAATTGTTTATTATAGTATTGCATTACTACACAAAGTAAGTGCTTGTTGCTCAGTTGTGTCCAATTCTTTGTGACCCCATGGACTGTAGCCCACCAGGCTCCTCTGTCCATGGGGATTCTCCAGGTAAGAATACTGAAATGGGTTGCCATGCCCTCCTTCAGGGGATCTTCCCAGCCCAGGGATCAAACTCAGGTCTCCCATGTTGTAGGCAGATTCTTTACAAGCTGAGCTACTGGGGAAGCCCATTAAAGATGTAAGTGAAGAATAAAGACCATTCCTCTCTCACTCGAAAAATCAAGGTCTTTTTAAATCATTTTTTAAAATATTTAAAGATAGCAGCCTTATTTCAATTATCTTGTAAGTTATGTCTAAAATAATAAAGTCAAGGGCTTACAAAGCAGTGACAAATTGATTATTCAGATAATAAATTCAACAATCTTTCTTACTCATAAGACCATTAATGAATGGTCACAAAGTAGTAGATATTATCCTATTTTTATTTTTTCCCAGAAGAAAGATGTGCAATCTTACTATTAAATTTAGAAGCTGGTATAAACTAGGCAGTATCTTTGAACCCCCTCAATAATACATGAAATCAGACGTCCATTCAACAAAGGTGATGACTGAAGAATCAACTGTATTCCAAGCATCATCATATGTGCAGACGAAGCAAGCAGAAACAATTTATGCCTCTAATTCTTTAGTATTCTTAGTTTAGAAGGGACACAAGCCTTCTATCATTGCTATTTGATAGAACTCCTTTTACAGTTACAGTAACAATGCATTGTGGAATCAAAGTGGAAAAACCTACTACATTATTTCTGTCTGGTGAACTCCAGAAGTATTTCAAATGTGTATGTCACATTAAAATTATGAGTTTACCAGGGAGAGAGAAGGTATCTGATCATTCTATTCATAGAGGAAAACATGTGAAATGACAGAGTTGTGAAAAGTTCCTGCACACACCCCTTCACATGTATTCAACACATATCTTTTTGTTAAATAACTTCTTTCTGAAATGCACTCAGCTAACAACAGTGAAAATATGGAAATATGGATGCCTATCCTTCCCCCATGGTGCTGACAACCCAGTGGAAAAGATTGACAATGGATAATTGTGATATCTTTTTTTTTTTTTTTAAGGGAAAGCAGAGTACAGAAGGGGCTTTAGAAGGTAGGGTATTTTTGGTCAAGTAAACGGTAATTGGTGAGGGAAAGAAGAGTGTCCAGATGGTAAAAGGTCTCATGAAGTTTTTTAATTTATGTTAAGTTGTGTGGGTCATATTGTGTAGTCAATGGACAGAATTTTTAATAAAGAGTGACACAACTGGTGGGATATTAGAAAAGTAACACTGAAAGCATTAAACAGGAAAATGAATCAAAGAGAGACTAAATGAATCAAAGAGAGACTCCTTGAGTCGGGGAGTCTGCCACAAAAATTCCATGTGAGAGAAAAGGACAGCATGAATAAATTTACCTACAGAGGTGATGAAGAAAAGAGGGAAGGAAAATGGGAAAAATATTTTTGAGATACTAATATAATAAAAAAAATTATCAATTTCCAAACATAAGGTGTTAGGAAAGTCACAATTTGAGAGACTATTGAACAGATTTTACTTATGAGACCTAGAGCAGTAGGGGTGGGAAAAATTAAATAACACACAGATTCTAGAAGGCAACTATTTGGGTGGTGATGGGTGAGTTTATTTTGGAAGAGGAGAAATCCCAAAGTGGCAGTAAGGACAGACAAATAAAGTGATTCAGTAAACCCTGGACAGCGTAAGTTTAATTCTGGGGAGAGAGTTCCAGGCCAGAGATAAAGACTTGAGTATCATCAAAAGGTTTACTATAGACCAGTGGTGATCTTTTCTGCTCATTAGAATCACCTAAGAAATTTTTTTAAAAATTGACTACTGCTTCACATCCTAAGGGATTCTGATATAAGTGATTTGGAGTGCAGGTTAGACAATGGATTACAAAAAAAGAAAAAAGAAAACAGAACTTTTTAAGTGATTTCAATGTGCTGCAAAGTTAAGAGACTTTGCCATGGAGGAACAAATTTGCATGAGGTATTTTAAAGTTAAGAATTTTAACTGGATTCTGGAGTCAAACAGAATAATATTTGAATCAAAGCTCTGCTAGTTATCTATGAAACTGTGCTCATGAAAATCACAAGTTTCTTTTCTGGAAGACAGTGGTGATTTTGCCTACTCACTGATTTGTAGGATTATGTGCCAAAAAGCAATGCTGAATGAGCATCCATAAATATCATCATGTACAAGCATAATTATTAATTATTATTAATATCACACCATCTTATTCTCCATTATATAAAGGTTGAAGGATTCTGAGCATAACTTTTCTATCATGTGAACATTCTCTGGTGTTGCCCTTCTTTGGGATTGGAATGAAAACTGACCTTTCCAGTCCTGTGGCTACTGCTGAGTTTTCCAAATTTTCTGACATATGAATGCATCACTTCAACAGCATCACCTTTTAAGATTTTAAATAGCTCAGCTGGAATTCCATCACCTCCACTATCTGTGTTTATAGTAATGCTTCCTAAGGCCCACATGACATAAGACTCCAGGATGACCGACTCTAGGTGAGTGACAACCATGAGAAGAACTTTGTCCTTTTCATCATCCAGGATTGGCATGCAAAAGTAGGAAGTCAAGAGAAATATGGAAAAACAGGCAAGTTTGGTCTGGGAGTGTAAAATAAAGGGGAAACACTAACAGAGTTTTGTCAATAGAACAAATTGGTCGTAGCAAACTCCCTTTTCCTGAAACATAAGAACAACTCTGATGTACATAATGTGGATATCACCAGATGTTCAATACCGAAATCAGATTGATTATGATCTTTGTAGCCCAAAATCCTTCAAGTTGGGCTTTAGCAATATGTGAATTGAAAACTCCCCGGTGTACAAACTGAAATTCAAAGAGGCAGAGGAAGAGAGATCATGTTGCCACCATTCATTAGATCATGGAGAAAACAAGGAAATTCTAGAAATACATTTAATTCTGTTTCATTAACTTTGATAAAGGCTTTGACTGTGTGGATCACAACAAATTGTGGAACACTCTTAAAGAAGACACATATCTTACCTGTCATCTAAGAAACCTGTATGCAGGTCAAGAGGCAACAGTTAGAACCAGACATGGAACAACAGATGTTCAAAATTGGGCAAGGAGTATGACAAGGCTTATTTCACTTATATACAGAGTATATCATGTGAAATGCCTGGCTGGATGAAGCATATGCTGGAATCAAGACTGATGGGAGAAATATCAACAACCTCAGATAACCAGATGATACCACTCTAATGGCAAAAACCAAAATCAACTATAGAGTCCCTTGAGGAGGGTAAAAGAGGAGAGTGAAAAAGCTAGCTTAAAACTCAACATTCAAAAAACTATCATGGCATCTGGTTCCATCACTTCATGGCAAATAGATGTGGAAAAAGTGAAAGAAGTGCCAGATTTTATTTTCCTGGGTTCCAAAATCTCTGCGGATGGTGACTGTAGCCATGAAATTAAAAGACACTCATTCCTTGGAAAGAAAGCGATGACAAACCTAGACAGCATATTAAAAAGCAGAGACATAACTGTGCCAATGAAGGTCCATATGATCAAAGCTGTGGTTTTCACAGTAGTCATGTATGGATGTGAAAACTGGACCATAAAGAAGACTGAGTGCCAAGAAATTAATGCTTTTGAACTGTGGTGCTAAAAACTCTTGATAGAAACGTGGACTGCAAGATCAAACCAGTCAGTCCTAAAGGCAATCAGTCCTGAGTATTCATTGGAAGGACTGATGCTGAAGGTGAAGCTCCAATACTTTGGTCACCTGATGTGAAGAACCAACTCATTGGAAAAGACCCTGATGCTGGGAAAGATTGAAGACAAAAGGAGAACAGGATGGCAGAGGATGAGATGGTTAGATAGCATTAGCAAATCAGTGGACATGAGTTTGAGCAAACTCTGGGAGACAGTGGATGACAGAGGAACTTACCATGCTTCAGGCCATGGGGCTGCAAACAGTTGGGCATGACTTAGCAAGTGGACAACATTTTTCTTTTTTCCTGCAGAGGCAGTTTTACTTAGATATAGAGGATTTAACAACAAATTTTTAAGGGAAATTTTTTTGAAGGACTTTTGTTTTCTTTGAGTGGAGATAATTATAAGTATAAGTAAAGGAGCCAGTGAATGAAAAGGTTGAAAATACAGGAAAGGGGAAAATGGACAACTTCTTATCCAAATGAGAATGATTGTGTTAGAAGAGAAGTAAAATAGATTTTTCTAAGACAACAGTGTGTGAGAAGGTGTTACACATAATTAGAGAACTGGAAAGGAAAGCAGAGAGAAAACCCTACTTGTTGGGCTAGAGCTACTCCATGCTAGAACTTGAATTTACTGAGGGTTGAGATCACTTTCATTCACTTCCATGCCATTTAATATCCAGTAAGCTACATCATAGAGATTGGTATTTGATATATGCTTGATGAGGTGAAATATGACTTGTTCATGCTTATTCTGGGAAAGAAAGTAACAGAAGACAAGAATTTCAATGTAAAACAAAGATCCAACAGTAAATTTCCTGTATGCTCTATGTCATCTCTTCTATTTTTTATTATTTCCTGGTGTATTTTTATGTCATGTCTTTTATTTTTTTCCTTTTTGGTACAAATTTTATTTTATATTACAATATAGTTCATTCATACCATCATGTTAGTCTCAGGTGTACAGGAAAGTGATCCAGTCATACAGACATATATATCCACTCTTTTTCAGGTTCTTTTCCCATTGAGGTTATTACTGAATATTGAGAAGAGTTTCCTGTGCTTTACAGTAGATCCTTGCTGACTATTTTATATACAGTACTGTTTATATGTCAATCCCACCCTCCTAATTTATCCCTCCCCTCGCACCTTTCCCTTTTGGTAACTATAAGTTTGTTTTCGAAGTCTGTGAATCTGTTTCTGTTTTGTAAATAAGTTCATTTATATCATTTTTTTAGATTCTACATATAAGTAATATATTATATTTGTCTTTCTCTGTATGACTTACTTAGTATGATAATTTCTCTTTTAAATTACTTCTCCTTTCAGAAACAGTGGAGAATCTTAATGGAGAAAGAATGAAAATGAAAGAAAGATGAAAGAAAATGCAAGGTGGGGATTAATGTACACAATGGTGCTTATAGTTAAAAATATGGTACTGTATACGTGACACTTGCGAGTGAACCCTAAATGTTCTCATCACAATGAAGAAATGGTAATTATATCATGTAATGAAGGTGTTAATTAATGCTATGGTGGTAATCATTTTGCACTATATAAGTGTATGAACTCAATATTTATTACCTTAAAATTGTGCAACGTGATGTACTTTTTGTGTCTCATTTAAAAATTCATAAAGTAGGTGAACTGTAAGAGGATAGGAAAAGCTGTATGGTTTTATGACAAAACATTTCTTTGTTTCTTGGGCAGTAGCAACTAAAGTAAAATAAATAATATATTCACTATTATATTAGCTATAACTACAGCTCTAGAAAAATATACAAATTATTTTCTGATATATTCCCTGACCTCTGCTCAAGCTCTCATTCTAGGATACCACTTTAAAAATAGCTTTCTATATACTCTCAAATTATCTTACTGTGCTCAGAATGAAAAAAGATTGATTAATCTGTCTAGTCAGAATATCATTCTAATAAACTAATAAAACTGGACTCTTCTTTCTACACTCTTGCACTCACTAATCTGAATTCAATTCGATGGAAAAACACCTGCAATCAACAGCATTTGACAAAAGAGCAAAACCGAGTCAATCCAACATATTACCCTCCTAGAAAAATAATTTACACAGCTCAAGGTCTTTGCATGGTATATGAATATCTTTGTCTCTGAGTAATGTACCAAGAAAAATAAATTTCAGGATGTTTTTTCTTTTAATTTTTATTTCATATTGGAGCATAGTTGATTAGCAGTGTTGTGTTAGCTTTTCAATGTATAGCAAAGTGATTCACTTATATATATACATGTATCTATTTTTTTCAAATTATTTTCCCATTTAGGTTATTACAGATAATTGTGCAGTGTTCCTTTGCTATATAGCAGGTTCTCATCAGTTGTCCATTTTAAACATAGCAGTGTGTTCAGAATGGTTTTTATGTATGATAGATCATAATCTATGAAGAAGAGTTATCCATTAGGTGCCAAGTTGGACCTGCCTAGAAAATTTAATGGTATAGAATAGGAGGGATTAAAACAATATTATCTAAGAGGGTAAATCATCACAGTAAGGAAAGAAAACATAAAAGGGGATGATAGGAGTCTTGCTTTTCCCCCCAGCATTGAGAGCCATCAGTGTTCTTACCATCAATACAATAAGACCTTTCCTTGTATACATCCTGTCCCCCAAGGAGTCAGCAGAGGAGCAGATGCTCCATAATCTGCAATTCACGATGACCGCATATATTTGTGTCACTGGAGTAATCCCATTTGATCATTTGGTCTTTGATCTAGCAGTTTGCATGTGCAGGTGGCTAAAGCATTGCCTTACTGGGCCACTTCGTGTCAACCCCAACACAAAGTCCTCCTGGGGCTTCATATCTACTTCACTGCAGCCAGTTATGCAGTGATTTCATTCCAAAGCCTCCATCACACCTCAGCAGCTGTCATATCCAGAAGCACAGTGCTCACAGTTAAGGGTTTCTCCCCTCCCTCTATGAACTGTGCTTGTTTAACAGAGTACATCCCACAGACCAGATGTACTGCATGTATGTTCATTGTCTATAAAATTTCTTTTGGCTGATCACCTTTCTCAATATTAATAAGCAGAGAAATTGTTCTATGGGATTGTGTTTAATGTTCTAAAGGGCACTGAGAGGCCACATGGGAAGGATGAATATTTTTCTAAGAGATGAAGGTATCCAACCGCACATTACCTTAATATTTATCAAAGTAATTTTTCATGTGGTAAAACTACATATCATAAAGTTTAACATTTTCACCTTTTAAAGTATACAACTAAGTGACATTAAACACATTCACATTGTTGAGGAACCATCACTCCTATCCACCTCTTTCTCATCATCTTAAACTGAAAGGCTATACTCATTAAACAATAACTCATTCCTTCCTACCTAAGCCCCTATAACCACTACTCTACTTACTGTCTCTATGGATCTGACTATTCTAAGTACATCATATAAGTGGAGTCCTACAGTATTTATTCTTTTATGTCCTACAGTGTCAATTAAGACAATGTTTTCAAGATTCATCTATATTGTACCATGTATCAGGAACTGATTCCTTTTAAGGCTGAATAATATTCATTTGTAGGTATATAACATATTTTGATTATCCCTTTATATGTTGAAAGATATTTGAGTTCTTATCTTTTGGGAATTGTGAATAATGTCAATATGAACATGGCAGTAAAAAATATCTATTGCATTCTCTGTTTTCAATATTTTGGGTATATACCCAGAAGTGGGGTTGCTAGATCCTATGGTATTTCAGCTTAGATTTTTGAGGGACCACCATTCTATTTTTAATAATGACTGCATCCTTCTACATTCCCATCATTAATGCACAGCAGCAGTTCTACTGTTTCCATATCCTTACCAACAGTTGTTTTTTTGCTTGTTTGTTTTCTTTTTTTTCATTCTTTTGAATAATAGTCACCTAATGTATTAGGTGAGTTAACATAAAATTAAATTTGTATTTATGTATTAATATAAAATTAAGTTTGAAAAAGAGTGAGTGATTTACCTCCTCATCTGAAGAAATCTCAGTCTTAAGGAATAGAATTATTACCTCTGGCTCAGTCCTATTTCTTGTATGCCTTTGTCTTAAAAGATGATGCTTGCTATCCTGACATCTCAGGTAAGCATGTCTTGGGTGAATATCTAAGGAATTCACCAAAGATAAACTTGAATACTCCCTTTGGTTTCTTTGGTGTTTTATATTGTTATCATCTTCTTAGTCAAGTTGAGATTATCTGTTTCCATAAAGCTGTGAAATGATCCTCAAAACACAATCATAGACACAATCCAATACAATGGCATCTGTCCATTGCAAAGCAAATGTTACTAGCCTATCCTGTAGAATTCATTCATCCATTCATTCATTTGTCCCAAATTCTACTGTACAATACAAGTGTCTACAATGACAGAAGTATTTTGTATCTGCCATTCCCAATATGTTAGCCATTAGATATATGTGACTACTGACTAAGTAAAATGTTACTATTTCAACTGAAACTTAAAATAATTAAACTTGAATTAATATAATTAAATATTCAGTTCCTCTGTCACACTAGCTATATTCTAAGTTCTCACTAGGCACAAACAACTAACGGTTAGAGTGTTAAACAGTGAAGGTTTAGCTGGATACACTGCACAATTGTTTATCATTCTTTCTCCTATTTTATCAAAGTCTTGTCATTAAAACACATAAATATTTCTTGTAATAAAGGGTAGTACATGTAAGTGCTAAGACCTAGTGAAACACAAATGAGAAACTAGCTTCCTGGGGGGAAATTAAGAAATGCTTTCAAAAAGAGGTAATAAGTTATATTTTGAAGTTAAGTTATATAATAAATCATCATAATGTATGAATCATCCATATGATTATGGATGATTAAGGATGATGACTCTTTTCATTAGACAGAGAAGGAAAAGGATATTTTAAGTAGAGAGAAAGGCAAAGGCAATGAGTTGGAAGCGAATCAAAGTGTGGGGTATATTAAAAGAGATGCTACACTTAGGCAGAAGTGAGAGAAATGGAAAAAAGTTAGAAGAGTAATCCAGAACATGAGTGTGAAAGGCAATACACTGAGTAATTCAGACTTGAAACGTGTATAGAGGCAACAAAAGAATGAATAAGCTAGGGTGCATCATGAGTTTGTTCATTTCCTAAAACAATTCATTTTCTCCATCAAAATTATCATAAAGCACTCTAATTAAAATGACTTGAAATTAACGGCTTGATTGAAATTTGTATCTGATGTAGAGTTTTTTTTTTTTTTTTTAATTTTACCTTTCTTCAGGGAACTTACAAATAAAAGGTTCTCTCATTGGCTAACGTAGGCCATTCTTAAACCCTCTTAAATAACTACCCAATATTTAAGCAATCTAAGACTTGCTTAGCACAAACCATGTTTGTTTGTTATTCTGTTGTTCACTGCAGAATAAAAAGCAAATTATTACAGAAACAGTCTATGGGGGTATAAAAGCTGGAGTAATTGTTTTACAAGCCTCCTAGATTCTCATTCCAGAGTAAAGGATGATATACTATGTACACAGTATACTAATATACTATGCTGCAGAGCACTACAACAATTTCTGTTCTAAATTTTTGTGATTGGATTAATATTGTAGAGTGCTTATTCTTGGCTATTGTGCTAAAATGCTCTGCCTCTGGGTTATAATTCACCTGGCAAATGGTCAATCATGCTCAATCCTAGAGTGAGTCAAGATTCTTACTCTGATCAACTGAAGTACATTTCTAAAGTCTACCTTTGCTAGATCCTATGGAAAAAAACAAACAAACAGTGCTTCTTTGGGATATTAATGAATATGCTCTATAAATAAGTAAAACTAAAGTGAATGATTATAGGCATAGCTTATTACACATGAGCAATTTCCCATACCATTTAAAAAGATTATACAGTTTGTCATAAAAGACAATTCTTTAATTCTGTCTGAATATACACCTCTTTTGGTTGAAATCTTAATTAATGTTTTAATTCTGGTTCGTTAACATTGTGATGATTCAGTAAGAAGACTATCCACATAGCAACCTGGCAGAAATGACCAGAAAAATGTCTCAAATGAGGGCAGATGCTAGGTAGTCTTACAAGCAAAAAAAGTAATTCATCCACATATGGAACATTTGTATATGACAGACTCATTTTTTTTAGCATATGGAAACTAAAATGAGTTCCAGATAGATCTTATACCTGATTGTAAAACTCAACTTTTTTAAAACTTTTGGGAAAAAATATATGAGAATATTTTATGATTTCATGATAAGGAATGATTTCTAAAATAAGATGTAATAAGGAGAAACCATAATGAAAAATTTGTATTTTAATGAAACACAATATATATATACATGTATATGTATATAGGTATATATTTATATATATATCTAATATATATTTAGTTAAATATACTAGGTTAAAAAAAGAAAATTACAAGATAGAGCTGAGGAAAAAATATTGACAATGCATATATCAAAAATGAATTAGAATACAGAAAAAAGAGATATCTTATAAATCTAAAAGAGAAAGATAAAGGCCTCAGTACCTGTAAAATATATGGCTAAGCAATTCACAGTAGAGAAAATGGGAATTTTCAATGGAAAGATGCTCACTGCACACATAATCAGAGAAGACAAATTAAAACCATGCAACTGATAAATTTTAAAAAGGAACACTTTCACACACTCAGCAGATTCATAAGGTTATTTGCCTTTAGTGATTTCAGTTCCTTACAGTATGAAATGATGAAGGTTGATAAAAGGATAGATTACATTAAAAAATAATAATAAAGAACAGGAGAGGAAAGCTAAAAGAAACAGCAGCTCTAATTTATTTATCTGTGAGAGTCTCAGGTCTCCTTAAGTGTTTTCCTGTTTTGGCTCTTCAAATCCAGCCTAAGCTAAAATGAGGTATAGAAGATGCTGTTACACATACGCACAGTTCACAAAGACCCCAGTAGAGTAAAGACCAAAAGGAAGCAAAACCAAAAGTAGATAAAACAGGAGAGGGGGTTCTATCCCTGGTTTGGGAAGATCCTCTGGAGAAGGGAATGGCAACCCACTCCAATATTCTTGCCTGGAGAATCCCATGGACAGAGTAGAGCCTGGTGGGCTATACTCCTTGGAGTTGCAGAGTCAGACATGACTGAGTGACTTTCACTCGCTCACTCAAAAAGTAACAATATTAAATGTTGACAAGAATAGATAGAATGGTAGTTCTCATGAATGTACTTGCAAAATGCAAATGCTAAAAGCCTTCATGGGTTTGGGGCAATATCTGAAAAAAAGAAAGATACAAATTCCATGTTATCAATCAATTTCATTCATAAGCATATGCCTTAAAACACCTTGAATATTTGCACAGTAATAAATGTAATAATTCAGAATGATTATTTATATGGTGTTTATTACAGTCAGAAATTAGAAATGCCTACTAATGAGACCAAGAATACTGGAGTGGGTAGCCTATCCCTTCTCCAGCAGATCTTTCCAACCCAGGAACTGAACTGGGGTCTCCTGCATTGCAGGCAGATTCTTTACCAGCTGAGCTATCAGGGAAGCCCAGTAATGAGACAGGGAAAAGTAAATTGTAGTAGGTTTATAAAATAGAGTACTATACAGTGATAAAAATCAATGAAGTAGATCGTTCTATATCAACTTGAATAAATCACATGGAATTATATTTCCAAGGAGGTATATAGTATGCTGTAATTTTTATAAATATTTTACTTATTTAATACAATACCGTATTATTGCAGGGGGGTAATACATTTAGTAAATTCATGAGTAATGGTATGGGAATCATAATAGCAAATTTGCAACACAGGTTACCTCTTGGAGGGAGATGTAGTCTGAAAAAGTACATTGAGGGTTTCAATTTTATGTTTAATAGATAATTAATCTGGGGGGTAACTCACAGACATTTGTTTCAGCATTTTCTCTGTCTTTGCCAAGTGAACATGACATAATAATAAAAAATCAGAGTCATTAAAAGTTCCAAGTACTCTTAACAGCAGAACTTCAACTCTAAAGGCCATGTTAGGTGACTTTTGAAACTCTGTTCTTAAGAAGGATGCCTTTCTGACGCAGGCCTCTTTCATTTCGGTAAGAATGAATCATATAATTTAACTGACTATATTGTCTAATCAAATCTTTCTCTGAAACACAGTAATCTAGGAAACTATGCTCATAGCTCTCAATAAGACATAAGAAGCTATGTTGATGATTCCTCCCCCAACTGCTAAATTAATCTCCATATTGACCTGGCTAGGCTGAGGAATAATCATTGTGTTAAACTCTTAAGTGTCTAGTTACACCTGAAATGCTTACTAACATGTAGATTCCAGAATCCCAACCCCATATGTTCTAATGTATTAAATCTAGCAAAGGTAAGGAGTCCAGGGAATAGTATTTTAAGTGTCATTTTTGTTAATTTGGAGGTCTTCTTGGTTCAATGGACAAAGTTTGAGAAATGCTGCTTCAAGGAATTCATAATCTCATGTTGGAAATGAGTAAACAAATGCAATGGAATTTTGGAGCTATTATTGAGAGGATAAATAGATTTAAATTTAAATCTATTTGCTTAACAAGAAACTCTTCAAAAGAGAAGTGATGACTTTCATATTTTCAAAGGTCACCCAAGAATCAAGAAAGTGATGACTAATCTGGGAAGAAGTTCTAGCATAAACAAAAGCAGAAAGTTAAGACATATCCTGAATATTTGAGAAAATGAAAGTCGATTTTCACAGTGATTGGCAAAGTGAAAGTTGCTCAACTGTGTCCAACTTTTTGTGACTCCATGGACTATACAGTCCATGGAATTCTCCAGATTAGAATACTAGAGTGGGTAGCCTTGCCCTTCTCCAGGGAATCTTCCCAACCCAGGGATCGAACCCAGGTCTCCCACATTGCAGGCGGATTTTTTACCAAGACTAGCGGAATGGGTAGCCTAGCGCTTCTCCAGGGGATCTTCCCAACCCAGAAATCGAACCAGGGTCTCTTGCATTGCATGCAGATTCTTTACCAACTGAGCCATGAGGGAAAGTTGAAGACTAAAGAGAGGATTTCTGGGTCCAGATGATAGAGTACCATGAATAATATGATAAGGGGTTTGGATTTCATTATTTGTGCTCTAGAAAGAAGATTTTGCAGACATAATGTACATGAATTCAAGTGGGGCAACAATGGAGGTGAGGTGATGGCTTGGGAAGCATGAGTAGGAAGGAAGGGCAGGCAGATCTGTCTCTGGGAAGAAGAGGTTAGGTTTAAGAAAAAGAAAGTCATCGGTACATTTTCATTTTTTCCTCACTGTTTGAATGTAGTTGATAAGGCAGTGAAGTGTTAGTTGCTCAGTCATGTCCAACTCTCTGCAATACCATGGATTATAACCTGCCATGGAATTTTCCAGGCAAGAATACTGGAGTGGGTAGCCATTCCCTTCTTCAGAGGAGCTTCTGGACATGGGGGATAGAACCCAGGTCTCCTGCATTGTAGGTGAATTTTTTACCATCCGAGCCACCAGGGAAGCCAGAGGAATATATCAAAGATAGCTGGATGCATGATGCGCAGTTTGGCAAGAGAGATAATGTATGTGGCTTCAAATGGTTTCTTCTATTATATTTTCCTTTAAAATATTTGTAATTTGTCTCTACTTGAAGAGTCAAATAATTTCTTGACAATATAGACATGACATTCAGGAAAAATATATGGACTAAAGATATAAAATTGTGATTTTATTATTGAAACTCTAGATATGCATCACACTATCTAGGGTGACTGAAAAGAATGAGAAGACAAGGGCTAAATTTAGTACAATAATTAGAAAATAGAAAATTATAGTTGACAGATATTTTATGTAAAATGAATAATACAAATTAAAACCAAATTAGATGGCAGACAGAATTGATTGGAAATTTCAGAGGTGTGTAAAAACTATGAGGGTTGGAATAGATAGAGAAATTTCTTAGTGGAGGAGAAATATCAATCTTCTAGGTGATTGAATAGAGTTTAGCCAAGAGAAGGGGAGACCCTTCCAGATCAGAGAAGCCATGTGTACAGAAATGTAAAGATGGAGCGTCACAATTTTCAGTCTGAAAATTACTTGATGGATTCTTCCCTGACAGCTTGGCTACATTTGTCTGCATATCAAAGCATATGATGAAGGCACTGTTTCATCCCTGTTTTCTGACTTCAAAAGATGACAGTACAGTTGGGGTGGGGGTTAGAGGTGAAGCTTTTATACTAAAGAAGCTGTGGCTGTGGCATCCTTGGAAGGTTGATAATACTGTTTACAGATCATTGACCTGGGGGAAATGCAAAGAATGGTTTGGACAAGAAAAAAAAGATATTTAAGAGACTCAGAAATTATAACTGCTGAAACACAATTTTTAAAATGTTTTTGTTTTTAATATGAGGGGAAAAACAGGTCCATGGCATGCAGGAAAACCTATGCACTATGTTATAAAAAAGAGCTTGTTTCTAATAGTGAATCTGCCTTTTATTTGCTGAATGGTTATGTATATTTTGTTTAACCTCTCTGAGATTTAATCTCTTCATAAATTAAATAAATCTAATAAAGTCGACTTCAAAAGGGTACTGTAAGGAGTGAATGCGATATCTATGGCAACTAGAGTGTCTAACACTGTGTCTGCTATTTCCCCAGTTACTTTTCTAGGATCTTTATTTCCTATAGGCTTAGGATAACTGGCTGGTTCATATAGAACTATGTTTTAGGTATAAACATGAATGTATCAATAATATACATCATTATTATAATAATAATAACTCAATTCAATATAGCAAATTTATAGAGATAAATAAGGTGACCAGGTCATAATTCTAGCCTACTAAATGCTATTATGTTTTTCTTTCTGAACTCACAAATCTCAGAGAAAGAGAAAAATCAGTTGACTTTTCTGGTGATAAGGAAGGGTTCATTTTCTAGCGTATTGGATGGTACCTCACCTCAAGTTACATTTCAAATGGTGCATTGCACCTACTCATTTATCAAGCTGCCAAGGGCTGGCTTTGATGTCTTGCTTTATTCTGTTAAAATTCACATCTTTGTAGTGTCTTGAATTGCTTAGTCTCATAATGTAAGTAACACATTAACTCTTGCTTAAATAAAAATAACTCCTAATGTATCAAGTTTAGACAATGCCAAAAGGTGTGATCACTCAGCTGAGTCTAATGTTGGTTTCCAGATACAGTATGCAAGTGTATAGCTTCCCTTTCATTTCTGATCATTGTTATTTTTATTTGAATTGAATCTTAAAATTTAAAATAAAAGACCTATACAAATCAACATAATTCTATTTGGAGATATTAGGATATTTTTCTTTACTGTGTACCGTAAAGGGCAAGAGAAAGCCAGCTTTAAACCTATAAGACTCTCTGAGCAGCTCAGGGTCTCTCCCCAAACCCACACTCAGCACAAGTGCTCTACCACTGGGAATCACTAACCTTTTGCCAGAAACAGCATAGAAGATGATAACACTGGTTCAAGGACAGGGTAAGGGAAGGAAAGTAAAAGGAAGTAAGTGGGAAATTATAGCAAATGTGATTAACAGCTGTTTTCTTGAGCAAGTCTCTGTCAAGGATCTGCAGCTGTGTCATTGTGCTTCAATTCTTCAGATTATACAAGAAGACACATAAAGCAAAAGATACATGGGGAAAGGTTAAAGGAAGTCCAAAGAAAGGTCAAAGCAAGTCCAAAATCTATGGCAACATATGCCCTCACTCCCTACTTATTCTTCAGTTTTATCTTTTCCCTCTCTTTTGGGAAGAAGCTAGATGCCTAAGAAACAAAGTCCTCCTACTCCCTAGGTATCTCTTTTGGGTTGCTGCTGTTGATGATTTTGGTATTTTTTCTGGTTTTGGAGAGAAAGGGAGGAGGGTGCTGGAACACCAGCAGATCCTTTAATAAACCCCTTTAATAAAATCAACATGCTTTATGCCTTCCAGAATGCTTTCTAAAGAGCTACATGTACCTCCTCAAGATATAGAGGAGATACCAGGATATGGCTGGAAAACTAAGTCTGTCAAAATACTTGGTCCTAAGAGCATCCAATTTGGGTTTTAAAGCCTAGCTGCCAGGTTTCTAGTTGTCTGCCTTATATAAGGGTAGATTTCAAAAATATTATGTTTAATATTACATCCTAGTTGCTAAACAACCACAATGAAATGTAATGCAATGATATTATTGTCTTATCCCACGTGCTCAGAAGAGTGTTATTTCCTCTGAAAGATCCCCTTCAAGCAACCAACATCCCCATGTGAACCATTCCCTAGGTCCTGAATTTCTGCCCCTTCCTCCAAGTGCCCTGGGTGGGGTGGGGGTGAGGGGTTGGCAATCCACCTTCGAATTAAACAATCTCCCACCACGACTTAGAAATACATAGACCTTCTCTTCACAGCCCTTTATAACACAGAGCCTGGTAAAAATCACTTAAAAAAGAAACAGAGCCAATGACCCAGAGGAATATACAAGGTCAGGCAACTCCTGGTGGGGGCGAGAAAAGGTGGGAGGTGCGGAGGTCAGGGTTAAATGACACTGCCAAAAGAAGTCCCCCTGCCGGGCCACCTCCTTCCTTCATCTCTTGCAGGAGTCTTCAGTGAGCTCTGGCGTCTGGAAGCCTGCCCCTTCGTGCCGCAGAAAGGCTAGGAAGCGCATTTCAAAGCCGCATCTAAAGCAAGCCCAGTGAAAGGAGCCAAGGAAAGCCTGGCCCCTGACCAGGGTTGGTCGAAATCACTTGCTGCCTTTCTCTTTTCGCAGCCTCATTAGCGCTTCCCTTCCTTCCTCTTCGTCCTTTTTACCCTTAGAGTGCAGGTCCCGCTGGGACTCGGGATGTTCGGTTAGCGCCTGCAGCTCAGACCCAGGGCTGGGCTAAGATATTTTAGCATCCCGTCTGCCTATCCCACCTTCTGCCTGCGGCACAGTGACCCCTGGAAGGATCAGGCGGGACCTCTGCGGCCAGGTGTGCGCGTCCTGCGCCTGCCCCTCGGGGACCTCGCGGCACGCGGCTGCAGGGTGCAAGCGGCCTCCGCCGCGCTGGAACCCGGGGCGGAACGGCGGCCCGGGCTGCGGCAGCGGGCTAGCCTCGCCACGCTCCCTGCTTCGCCCGCCTGCCGGCAAGGGCTCTGCCCGCCTCTCCCCATTGTGTCCGCGGCGCTGCGGGACTGAGCAGTGTGCCCGCGGCACCCGCGCCAACCCCGGAGCTCTAGGCAGGAGGAGCCCGGGAGTGAAGAGAGGGCAGGGAGTGAAGAGAGGGCTCCTGCCAGAAGGGACCCCAGAAGGGCACAGCACTTCATCAATAATACAGAGGCGCCTGGACGCCCCCCCCCACCCCGCAATACGTTTTCCAATTAAACGCGACCAACTGGAGCGCTTCCTGGCACGTCCCACCCGTGTGGTTTTTGTGTGTGAAAGTCCGCACCTTGTTCATTCACTTATCTGCACTTCTTCCTCAGGTCTCCTACAGAAAAAGTCCCCTCCTCCCCGCCTTAGCTTTAAATCGCCACCTTCTCCACATCAGCACTCCATTTCCAGGCCAAAACTGCAGGATTGAAAACGCAGATCTTGAAAGACACCTCTACATACCCCGAAGAGATTACAAAAATTCACCTAGTAAGGCTGATTTTCGAAGCGCCCCTTTTCATCCCCTTTCTTGGAAAATGCTTTCAAAGTTTGGGAGCCCAAATGGCCCTGAACCCGGAGGTTTCTGCACTCCGGTCTGCATCATGAACCGCGGTGCGGTCAGAGACACCGAGATTACGCCGCAAAGTTGCCCAGCATCAACCCAGCAGGCCGCTGATGCTAGGAGCATCCTTTGAAGCAGTTCTCCGGTGTGTCCCCAGGAAGCCCAGATGCGCAACAGAACCTCCCAACCAAGGATTTATCCAACCACCTACAACAGGCACAAATCGCAGAAACTTCTTCGCGAAGCCGGCTCAAGCCCACACTGAGGGGACACTCATCACAACTTGCAAGGACATAAATACACATCTCATCCCTGCGGGGAAACTTGTTGAATCCCGCCCGAGCGTAAGGCTGCAATTTCCGATGCAGCCTGAAGGTTTTTGATTCTACCCGCAAAGACCCCGGTGCATCCGTCACAATTTCTGGACAAACTGCAGGGTCCTTTACGCACCCAGTCTGCACTCCCGCCACCACCGCTGTCAAACGGGGGTGTGCCTCTAGACAATTCGAAAGCCGGCTGTCAATTCCTTTTCCATCGTTGGGGAGACTTACCCTTTGATAAGACTGTTTTCCGCGATCTAGCGGCTCCGTGGTGCAGGCGCAGTCCTCCCAACTTTGCTGGGCACGGAGACCTCCCCGACTTTATTAACCAAGCAAAAGCTATCTGTGACTTACAAATGTTAAGAGTGGGAAATAGGGAGTGACTGAAGTCGGGTTTCTTCTCGGTATCAGTACCCTGGAAAAATCCAATCCTTCTTCAGTAGAGAATTCTTTCAACCCCGTTATCTGTATTACTATTAATGCGCAGAGCAGAGGGCATTGCATGCAAATAGGTGCAAGTACGCCCTTCTATTGGTGGCTGCGGAGGCCCCTGGGTCCTACTGCTCCGGCTCTAAACTACACAGCAACACTACACACGCAGCTTCGGAGGCGCCGAGGGGAAAATGGATTTAAGTGATTCGTTACCTCTGGTATTGTAACGCCTGCTGCGATGTTTAACGGAGAGGGGAAAAAAAAACCCTCACATTTAAACTCATGTCTTGTGATCTATCATTTCATATTTGCCTTTAATTGCCTGTGTGGAGTGGCTTTGAACATACAAAGCCTTTTTAAAAGAACCCTTTCTAAGGAAAATTCACACAGATGCATTTGGCAGGAAAACCTTCTCCCCCCCCCCCCCTTTTTTTTTCCTGTCATGCCTTATTCGAATGTAAATCCTGGAAATATTTATATATTCAGATACTTCTGTCTTTCACTTAAATAAAATAGCATCTAGTTTTATTCTTGATAGTCCATGGCTACTCTAAATAACTTATACAGGTTAAATGGCAGAAGCTAAAATGTGAATGTTAAGATATTTGGGATCTATTTTTTTTTTTTAAATGTTCCTGAACAAAGTGGCATCTGTGTTAATGGCATGGCATCTTTTTTTTTCCTTTTAATTTTGCAAATTAAGAAATTCAGAAATATTTTATGAGTGAATATTGACTCCCAAATATAAATCAACATAAAGATATTGATAATGTCACAATATGTCAAGCATTCACTATTAATTGCCACATTTTCTTTTTACAGTTTCTCTCTTCGCAAGCCCATTAGTGATGCAAATTGGCACAAGGAGATTTAAAGTGAGGCAGGCCTGTGGTGACTAGCAATTTGAAATATTGTAACATGGTGCAAAAACCACTCCAGTACATCATCATTAAAGGTAGCTATGTTTAAAATTAGAGTATTAATAGCTGAATCTTAATATATATGAATTTAAAGCCCTTAATCATGCTTTACTCTGACCTTTAAATTTTTGGAAGTAAAGAAATCCTCATGTAAACTGAAATGACACAGACTCTCCATCAAGTTCCATCTAAGATATTCTCTAATATTACAATTTAGGAAATAACACCATTTTATTGGGTTTTAGATGTAAATGGTGATGCAAATTTAATTACAAAATTATTATGTCTATAATTATTAATATTGTGTCTATAATTTACAGCTCACTGCTGGTAGAAACTGATATACTGAATAAAGTCAGCACCAGCAACCAACTCATAATTCACCAGCCATGTGTAATCTAAATAAATGAAAACACAAGATGCAAAACCAAAACAATTGAGATCTTATTCCAAACACACCTACAGCGTTTGAATTTACTTACATAGTGTGTGCTACAATCCTTCTTCATTTCCATAACTCCTTCCCTTTGTAGCCTCTACCCTCCCTCAGTGGTAACCCTGGAGAGCAGAAGTGTTTCTTCAAGTCCAGGTTGCCTTTGCTGCTTTCCAGATCTAACTTATAGATTATATCCTTGTAGGACCCAGAATTAAATCTTTCAGTACTAAGATGTCAAGGAAGACAGTTTCCATTGGGAGTTTGAAAATCCAACATTCTTAGGTATATTTCCAAAGTTTCCATCAAACATATATATTTGAAATATCTGTGACCAGTAATTCGGAGTAAACAGATGTGATCAATTGGCATTACATCAAAGTCATCTTGCTTCATTTTCCTATTACTCTTGTATCTCTGGAACAGTTTTTTGGAAAGACTTTATACACAGAGTTATTACAATCACTCTAGGCCAGCTTAAGAAATTTTCAATTAACAATAGAATTAACATAAAAATATCAAAATATTACTATATTCAGTATAAGAGTTAAAGGGACTAAAGAAAAAAAGGCTATTATTTGGTCTAGTAACAAAGTATTATGACCATGCAAAGTTGAATGGAGTTGATTGATATTCAGTTCTTTTTTAAAATAAGTGTATTATTGGTCTTTCAACTACCTGCTACAGGTGGACTTGAAAAAAATAATCATTTTTAGACTTAGTACAAATTGAAAGTTCTGGATTTAATGAATATCTTTTTAGAATTGAGAAAAGATGTGTTTTATTTGGGCAGAGTTTACACAGAATTAATGCAATTTATCTATGACTGTAATTTATTTTAGATGTCAAGGAAGACAGTGTCCATTTGGGGTTAGAAAATCCAACATTCTTAGGTGTATTTCCAAAGTTTCCATCACACACACACACATATATATATATATATATATGTATGAAATATCTGTGACCACTAATTTAATATAGATGTTGAATCGTGGACAGATAGTGCATAAAATATAAATAAATAGAAGTCAGTCTATTAACACGTTTAACATACAATTGTTTGATCAATTCTCACTTTCTACAAAAAATCCTGAGGCAAATATACAACAAGCGAACCAGAATCATAAATTCAACTTACCAGTTTCTTAATTTTTCAGGAAAAAAAACAATTCTACATCTCATTAATGAGTCACTGGTGTTTATCTCATTCTCATATGTTACGAGATATATAGCATAGATTGCAAGTAATATATATTTATAAATTTTGAAAATATTTTACCTTCTTATTATATACTATAGTAGTAATTATTTTAAGCAATAAGATTGAAACTACAGTAGTTTTCATCATTCTCAGATCTGTAGGAATATCTTTGATCTATTCTTTACTAGCTGAAGCATTCTTGGACCCCTCATTTTCTTGGTGAAATTTTCAAGGACAATGTATGCTCCATGAGAAACTGATTTCCATTATGCCCTTGGATCATGATGACAATGTCTCATAGTGGCTAATGTGAACATCTATAAAAGTTGGAAAGCAAAACACACCTGGCTTATTCCTGTGTGCCATTACTATAATCAGCTTACTTAGGTAAACATGTAATAGGGTAACATTTGGTAAAATTTAATGAGCTCTAATGACATTTAGCTACTAGTCAAGCCATTTTTTAAAAATTCTTTGTGTCTTTAATAATTTTGAAATATGTATAGGTTAAACTACTCTATTTTAAAGAGGACATTAATTCATGTTTGATTTTTGACAGATGAAAAGGAAAATTAGTAGACATATAAATTATACTTTGAAAATAGAAATATAAAAGTAAGAACATGGTTAAAAGGGCATTTCTTAGAGATGTAAATCAGTGGTAAACAGCAATATATATACTAATTGCTAATTAGGATACTATGGTACATTAAATAACATGCTAAAATGTCCTATAAATAAGGTAGAAAGTTGCAAGAGGTTACATTTAAATTCATAGCTTTTAAATTAATTTGGATTAATGACTAAATCAGGTAAAGAAGATACAACTCAGAAGTTAAAAATAAAACTGCATAAGATAGTAAATTTGAGGAGAAATATTAAACTTTAAAAAGATGAACTAAGTTTGATGCTAAATAGAAGAGATGAGAACTTCATGGTACAGTAATGTTGGTAAGACCATCACCATGAATGGAATGTTCATGATATGTAGAATCCTAATAAAAATTGGCAAGATAAAGAGACATGGAGGAGGATAGTTTACTCTATATCAAACAGGATTATAAAGTAAGTAAGATAAATGTTGACCATGAAATTGTTGAAGGGAAATTGTTTGGCAAAAGATGAAAGGACAAACAACAAAACAAGAGTAAAATTGGGTAAGAGTCTGTTATAGTACCTTGAGGTTAGAGAAAAATGTTAATAAACATCATTTTTGTTCAAGTACTGAATTCTTAAACATATTGCTCACCTATTATCCTACAAAATCTGTGAATTAAAGCTTCAAATATTTTTTTGAAAGTGGACAAAAAATGTAAATTCACCCCAAATCCTTATAAAATATCAGATAATTTTTGGTTACAGCAAACTATCAAATGGATATGGATGTAGATTATAAAACACTGCTGCTGCTGCTAAATCGTGTCATTCCTCTCGGACTCTGCAAACCCCATGCACTGTAGCCCAACAGGCTCCTCTGATCATGGGATTCTCCAAGAAAGAATACTGGAGTGGGTTGCCCTGCCCTTTTCCAGGGGATCTTCCAGACTCAGGTATTGAACCCATGTCTCATCTGTTTCCTGCCTTGGCAGCAGGTTTTTTACCACTAGCACCACCTAGGAAGCCCTTATAAAACACTACTTCTACTTAAAGTCAATTTTCTGTATGCCTGTTATAACAAGGCTAATGGGCAGATATGGTTTGCCCTTCAAAAGACGATTTAGAGGGAACTCTGAACTAATCAAATTCTAACATATTTAAAAACCATTCATTTAGTCTATTTCAAGGACTCATTTAGTACTTGCTTATAAAGCATAATAAAACATTTTTAAACTATGTTCTTATTTATATATTATAGTTCTTAGGTAGTTAAACTCAATTAAATTGTAATGCTGTTTGCTTTTGTCCTAGAAAAACCTCTGCCTGTACAAAAGCTAATATTAAAGTTGAGTTGCTTGCTCATTAGTAAAAACCAAGTCTACTTTCATATGGAATTATGTTGGGTGCACAAAAGTAGATAAAGCTATCATAGAAATTAAGAACAAACATTTTTACTTAAAAGGAAAGAGAAATGAATACAATTACATTATCCTCTAAGAAGGAAAGGATTGAAAAGTACATTTTAATTTTAAATAATAGCAAATATATTAGTCTATGTTTTCTATGCTGAGAGGTTAATAACAGAAAGTGAAGTGAAAGTCACTATACAGTCCACGGAATTCTCCAGGCCAGAATACTGGATTGGGTAGCCTTTCCCTTCTCCAGGGGTCTTACTAACCCAGGGATCAAACCCAGGTCTCCCGCATTGCAGGCAGATTCTTTACCAGCTGAGCTTCCCCAGAATACTGGAGTGGGTAGACTATCCCTTCTCCAGGGGATCTTCCCGACCCAGGAATCAAAACATTGATTCCTGGAGCCTATTATCCAGAGTGAAGTAAGCCAGAAGGAAAAACAACAATACAGTATACTAAGGCATATATATGGAATTTAGAAAGATGGTAACGAGAACCCAGCATGCGAGACAGCAAAAGGAACGCAGATGTATAGAACAGACACGTGGACTCTGTGGATGAGGGCAAGGGTGGGATGATATGGGAGAATGGCATTGAAACATGTTAATTATCATATGTGAAGTCAATCGCCAGCCCAGGATTGATGCTCGGGGCTGGTGCACCGAGATTTCCTAGGGGGAGGGAGGAGGGAGGGAGGAGGGAGGGGGGTTCCGGAGGGGGAGCATATGTAAAACCATGGCGATATCATGTCATTGTATGGCAAAACTAATAATAATAAAAAAAAAACTAAAAAAAAATTGATTCCTGCATTGAAGGCAGATTCTTTACCAACAGAGCTATCAGGGAAGCCTAATAACAGAAAGTCTCCTTGCAAATAAGGCTCCTTTCTTCACAGGTTTTAAAATAACTTCCCCTATCATATTTCTCAGAAAGGAGCATTTTTCTTAAGCAAAGTTCAAGTGTAGATAACCAGTTTGTTTTGTTTAGAGCAAAGAATCAAATTTTAATGATTTTCAGTCAAAGTATCAGTACAATAATTTCACCCAACAGATCCATTTTTTAATTGTTTGGTTTATTTTCTTCATGTAGTAAATACATCTTATTCTTCAATTGTATGACCCACTTGTTAAATAATAGTTGCTTAGTTACTCTAGATTATATAGGTTGGTGTAGAGAGAGAGAGGGAGAGATGATGAGTAAGTAGTAATACAGTAATAATTGAAAAGTAGAATAAGAGGAGATTTAGGCTCTGGAATTGGTGATGGAAAATGGCCTGTGACATTTTGGTAATATAACTGCATTAAGTATAGTATTTAAAAACGTCTGAATATTCATACAATGTTTGTTTTAAACATATACCTCCAGAAATGGAATATGAATTTTAAAGGGCTGGGGAACCTAATAATTCAATTCTGATAGACAAGCAAATTAATATCAAAAATTAGAATACGATAAACAAATTTTAAAACTAAAGATTGGTTCAGACTGAAAGAATAGGTTTGGAAAGGCTAACAGCTAGAAGTAAGGCTTGGAGGAGCTAAAGAGAGCAGCCATACTCTACTTCCTGAGAAAGACAGTACAAAGTTAATAGCTACCTAAAACTTGGGAACTACTTACATCTTAAATTTGTTTTTATTCTATTCATTGCAGCAAAGTAATTCCTAATTTAAAGAGATACAATACTCATGGTTAAGAAGAGACTAAACTTGTGGCTCAGCTGGTAAAGAATCCACCTGCAGTTCGGGAGGCCTGGGTTTTAATCCCTGGATTGGGAAGACCCCCTGGAGAAGGGAAAGGCTTACCCACTCCAGTATTCTGGCCTGGAGAATTCCATGGATTCTATAGTCCATGGGGTTGCAAAGAGTTGGACATGACTGAGTGACTTTCATTTTCACTATTCACTTTCAAACATATTAAAAATCATTAATATAAGCATATTATGAGTGTCTTTTTTATTTTTCTGTTTTTGTTTATTTAACATTCCATAAGGCACAAATATTAATTTTGCTGTTAAGAAATAAGTAAAAAATCAAGCATGACTATTAAATCAAATGCATATTTCAGTTTTATTTCCTATTATCTTAGGAAGGTCACTAACCTTCTGAATCTCAGATCACTAATGTGGAAGAGAAATCTTTTTATAGTAAGAATACAATGTGTGATAAGATTTTTCAGAGTCCACACTTTAAAAGTAATGTTAATCAATATGTGAAAAATACCTAGCTATTTTAACTGTGTTCAACTATTTATTAATGGTACTGGAAAAATTGTATATCCTTTTTTGTAAATTACAAACATGATCACCAAAAATCTCCTTAATGTTTATTTAACATTTTATAGGGAGATATAAAAAACATCAAGTATCAAAAATAGTGAATAAACAAAAAAATGCAATGCCAGGGAAATTTCAAGAATAAGCTTTTTAAAATAACCTGTTAATTTAGGTATTTTAGGGCACAGAGAAAGGGCATTGTTTTATTGAGAAGAAATCATGTACGGCAAAACACTTTCTATTTTTGCTAAGTTAAGCAGCTTTTAGATCATGAGAATGTCTTAGAAGCAGTTTGTCTTGATTCCAGCTAAACATTTGATGGGGGTTCATAATTTCATTGCTCACAAGATAGAGAAAAACTGGATGGGTGATAGCACATTTAGGTGAACTTGTAGTTAATGAAACATTTGTACTTACTGTGTTCATTCATCAATATCAACATGAAGGGGTTTCAGATGTCCTGCCACAAACCTGTGGACTTGATCCTATGAGGTTTAACATATTATCAGTCAGTCTTCATCCAATGCAGATTTGAGGTATAGGACCTGAAAGCCTACAACCTGAAAAAACTGATTATGAAGCATTTAACTATGCAAACACATGGAATATGTTAAGCATATTCTTTGGTCATAAAGTTAGGGTTAGGGCATGAGTTACAATAAATTCCTGTAAACTCTAAGAAGGTTCACGGGCTAGGTGTTTAGTTGCTCAGTTGTATCTGACTCTTTGGGATCCCATGGACTGTAGCTCACCAGATTCTTCTGTCTCTGGGGATTCTCCAGGCAAGAATACTGGAGTGGGTTGCCATGTCCTCCTCCAGGGAATCTTCCCAACCCAGGGATTGAACCCAGGTCTCCTGCATTAACGTCTTTTCCCCATTACCTGATGATGGATTGTGTTTCCAATAGAGGCTTCCTGGCTTACCTGGATTGGGAACAAAGCCACAGATGACTCATGATGAGCATATTGTATGAGAGAAAACTAAACCTTTATTATGGTAAGCACAGAGACTTGGGAAGTATTGATTACTGCTGCATAGTCTAGGACATTCTAATACAGTATGGAATTCAAGAAATTAGATTCTATCAACTTCTTTCTGTATACAGCCAGGTAGCAACTAGAAAATATATTCTATTCTTGGTAACTGCTTCTTTAAAAAAAAAAAGTTTATTGGAGTATAGCTGATTTACATTGTTGTATCAGTTTCTGGTATACAGCAAAGTGAGTCAGTAATTCATATACGTATGTTCACTCTTCTTAGGCCATTACAGAGTATTTGAGAAATTAGATCCTATGAGCTACTTTCTGTATACAGTCATATAGTAAGTAGAAACTGCAACATTATTAACTATAACCACTTTTGAAAAGAGTTGAGGTACATTGTCCCCATAGCAACATCTTGTGTAGTTGTAAAGACAACAGCTCCAAATCAAGAATAGTCTAAATTCTCCTTTTAAGTCATTTCAAAATTTGAACTATTTGAAATTTCCATTCAGAGTCTTAATTTAAAAGAAGATCTGCTATAGAAACACTAACTTAAGGGGTCTTGATGGTGGTACTTTCTAATTTGGGCTCATCTTGGGTTTGAGTTTTCAAAACATTTATTTTTCCCATACAGAGAGTAGAAAGCAGAGGAGATAGAAGCGAAGTGAAGTGAAAGTTGCTCAGTCGTGTCTGACTCTTTGGACTCTGTGCACTGCAGCCTGCCAGGTTCCTCTGTCCATGGAATTCTCCAGGCCAGAATACTGGAATAGGTAGCTGTTCCCTTTTCAGGGGATCTTCGCAACCCAGAGATTGAACCTAGGTCTCCGCATTGCAGGTGAATTCTTTACCAACTAAACCACAGGGAAGTCCAAAGGATAAAGAAGCATATTCAATTGATTTTATATTTCTGGAAATCTGAGGACTGTTATATTTTCCTTTTAGACACAATAAGAAATTTCCACAAATGCTTGTACACATATATTGAATGGAATTACTGATGCTAATTAACCTCCTTTCAGATCAAAAATTTATATGAAATCCATTATCAAGTAATAGAATTATAGATTGATTAATGTTCCACTAAAAACAAAGGTTGTTAAATCCAAGCTGGTTCAAACAGAAGAAAATGATGGAGATAGTATAAAGAACTAACAACAAATTTTAGAGCACCTAGAATATAATGGAGACAAATGCTAGAAATAGGTGTAGTTAATGAATAATAAACCTCAACAAAATTTGACCACTATTTACTTGATTATATTACAAAATTTAAAATACAATGCTTAGTAGACTTGCCTAAATAAATAACTCATCTACAAAAGTATAGATACTCATTACTGTGAAAGCATGTTTGATAACTGGTAAGTAAAACAAAAGTTATAGAAAACCATGTGATCATGTGATTGATAGAAATATAGTGTTTAAGAGGGTGCTGCTGAAATCTATAGCAAACTCCATTTTAGTGATGATGCTTGTTAATGATTAAAAAGCACATTGCTTAAACTTGCAAAGTTTAAGCGACTTTTTTTTTTGACTAGGCATATATATTTTAATAGTAGTTAGAGAAAGGTATGTAAAATGGAAAAAAAAACTGATTTTGCTATTATCATCAGGAACAGCAATGTAGAATCTCAACAAATTTTGAGAACTAATTTTTCAGAAAATAAATAGTATTAGGCTTTTAGTAATAATTCAGCTATAATATTTTAAATATCATATGCTAAGTTATATTATTACTTGTTCAAGTTATAGGACATTCTGAAATTACCGAACCCACGATCCAAACTGAAATCCCCCTATTATTTATATTTTCTGAATCCACTGTGTGTTTTTCCATAGAGAGAATTCTATTTGCAAAGTGCTGTTAAAACAGCATAGAGAAAATCATAGCCCCATCTTCTTATATTATTGTGGAAGGATGTGGTTCATACCACATTCTACTTCAGGTTGAGTTCCCAACATGGTCAGCATTACCATAGATCATATTCATGACAGTATCATTATTGGATGGCTGGCTTACAGACTATATGCCAGAGAAAAATAAAAAAAAAAGACTCATGATATTTCAACCTGGATTCTTTCTTTGGAATTTATTCTTGTTCATAATTCTTTGAGCTTCTGGAAAATGAAGACATTTAGAAAACTAAGGCAAAAGCATATCTTAAAAAGAAATAGATATAACTTTTTTCTCTACATTTACAACACATTAAAGCCCTCCACTCTCTCCAGCTCTGCCCCCATCCATGACTGTGCAGAGTTCCTTTAATGGAACAATTGAATCGTGGTTACTATCTTTCCCTACAGGGAAAAGGAACCCTCTGGATCTGTCTCTTCTCAACCTAACAAATAGCCCACTGTACTTTTATTAACAATATGATCTGGGATCTTTCCATTGAGATTAAAATATTTCACTTGATAAACATCTCATGTTTTCTGTCTGCTTCAAATATCTGCTTTTTTATCTGGAAATCTTCATCAGATGCAATGGTCTTCTAATTCTAAGCAATAATTCTTGATAGGCTGTGAAATACTAAATTCTATGGCTAAGTATGCTTTAATTTCCCTTGAAATTGCTCTAGGTTGGAAAGCCTGGGGGATTTATTAATTAAGAAGGAGGTCATTGCTACAGGAATTTAGATAGATAAAACTACTCCATGAGTCCATTCTTTTTTTTTAAGGTCTTTATTGAATTTGTTACAACCTAGTTTCTGTTTTATATGGATTTTTGGCCATGAGGGATGTGGAATTGTAGCTCCCTGACAGGTGATCAAACCCACACCAACTGCATTGGAAGGCAAAGTCTTAACCACTGGACCACCAGGGAAGTCCCTATGGTTCTAAAGTATGGTGTATGCTATTCCTTTTGGGGCTTATGTAAGCACAGTTCCTGGCTAAAGTTGATGAACCAGTTTGCTTTCGAAAATGATCTATACAAAGCACTTCAGTGAACAATAAGGACCACAAAAAGGAGGAGAAACAAAGTACCCTATTAAGATGCTTATGAAATTGCATTGTCAAGTATACCCCCCAAAAAACCCCAACTACAGGATGCGTAATTAATAATATGGTTCGTAAACTACAACCTAGGTGTAAATGTTATTGAGGAACAACAGAAAAGAATCATTTCTAGGAAGTCAGCTTAGGCTAAGCAGAAATAAAACCAGTTAAATTTATCTTAAAATTGACCATAATACAGAGAAGAAATATAAATTTCTCACTGTAATAAAAATGGGAACAAATGAAATTTCAAGAAAGAACAATGAAAATGATTAAGGGTCTAGATGAAATAATTAATGGGCAGAGATTAAAAGACAGTATCCATTTAATTTGGTGAAAAGACTAATGGGTAATTCAATTACTTGAAAGTATCTGTAAAGGAAAAAAAAAGGGAGAGAAGGAGCAAATTTTAGGTTAGTAGGGAGAAAATAACCAGAAGTAATGGAATAAAATTGAGTATAGGAAATTTTTGAGTGGCTATCATAGAAAAGGCAACCTTGTAAGGTCTATTAGGCTGAGGAATTGCTTCCTAAAGAACAGTGTAAAAAGCCCCTTTGCTTGAGCCATTTATGGAGACCAGACAAAGAAGTGGGTAGTGTTATAGGAAACAATTCTATATTCACAAAATTATGGGCATTATGATCTAATAGCTCCTACCCTCCCAGCACAAAAAAAAGTCTCTAATGCATATAATTCTTTGGCTTCCAGTTTTTGTATTTTCTCTTTTTAAGAAACACGGATAGAACACTGAACAGGGACTCTGAAAATGGACTTCTTCAATGTACTACTTCAATGGCTTCTGTCATTGCATCACTTACTTATATTCATATAATTTACTGTATTAGTTTGTGTGAATTAAGATTCTTTATGAAAGAGAGAACCAAATTTATGATTACCAAATAGATGTCATTTTGCAATATGAAAATCTTAGTGATGTAAGTCATCTACTAACAAACCTAAAATTCAAAAGATTAGTCCCTTTGATCATTCTTTCAAGATATCTTACAATATTAACAAAGCTGTAACTTATCTAGTATTCAAACAACTGAAAAATCTTTAGCATAGAAAGTCATTTTCTTTACACATGTGACCCATGAAACTGATATTCATAAAAATGATGTTATAATATTAATACATATATTACAAGATGTCTTCAGAATCATCTCATTAACAACATTGCATATTTTGGTTTATTCCAGTGTATTCAGTCTTATTTAAAAGGGGGAAATCTATGTATTTGATGAACACTGTAAAAAGTTATCTTCTATAATAACTTAAGTCTCTAGGTATGCTGGATAATTAAAAAGCTTTGTCTAAATAACCTGACAATTGCTTTTGTTATGAGGGATTTTATCCAGAAATATGAAAGAATTTATTTGACATTATATATGAAGTAAAGTAGTACTGGGCTACTAAACCTTAAATAATATTTTAAGTCTTTAAAATATATCTAATATTCTCCTATGTAATCTTCATTATCATCCTCTAAGGAAACTGAAGCTCAATAAAATTAAATGACTTGTTCAGTAACACACAGTCAATATCAGAATAGGATGCTGATATTATGTTATTAGGCTATAAACACTAATCTTTACACTGAATCATTTGATCTCATAATAAAATAGGCAGTAATCATTTCATATACAGTTTGTGGGATTATCTTTAGATATGAAACAACAAGGTATAACTGATGGAGAAATAGACTGAAGGTCAGAAGTCTGGAAACCTAGCACTGGTTCTACTGCAGTCAGATCTTGGGTAAGTGGTTTAATTTTGTGAGTCTCAGTTTACTGAACTATCACGCATTTGGTTGCATAGAGTTTAAGAACATTATTCAACTCAAAATCTGATTCAAAGTAATAATGGCCTAGTTTCAAATACTGTGAGACTGTTTATAATTGTTTATGTAATTTTATTTTTACAATAATTTCTATAGTTCTGAAAAGCTAGTCAATAAACTTGATACATTCCTCATTTGTCCAATAAGTTAAATTAACTCATTAGATGACAGGCATTATTGAATGAATAAGTAAATTGTAATTAATAAAGATATTAAACAATTTCTATAAAGATATTTCTAACATTTTTATTTTTAAAATCTTTAAAAATGTTAGACTTTGAAATGATTGAGATCAATATCTGTATTTTTTTCCTGTTAGATACTGAAAACATGAAGGCAGGGATGCTAATTTCCCATCAAGCTTAGGGATTTATATTTTTCAAAAATAGCAGAGTGATAGGGTATATGCTCTTGCTGGCATCTGCATTATCAATTTACAAACTTGGCACTTTAAAAGGAATATAATAATCTGGGCTATTTCCAGAGAAGAATGACTTGGAGGGCAAGGAAAGCCAATATAACATAATACGCTTACAATTTTGAAGAAACTGTGGATGATTATAATACAAAAGTAGATGAAGATAATTTTTGATAGCCAACAAGTTCTTTTGCTTTCCTATGATCAATATCCTGGAAAAATGTATTGTGCCATTAGAGTTGCATGATAAGGCAAAGTCAAAATTTCTCTGCCCCCTTAAAATGAAGGTATGCACTTGAGCAACATTATCAAGTACACACAAAATCAGTATGATATGATCATTATATATTAGTGAAATTATGTTTGTCTGTAATTTTTAAACTAACTTATTTATCTGAGAAAAAAATGATGCCTCTGGAAGATTCATAATGTATGTTGCAGCAAGTATTATCTTAGTCTCTGTGGATTTAGATAGAAATAAACCTACCGATTCTCTTCCCCCATGAGTTGGAAAAGATAAATAGGAAGACAAATAGAATTCAGAGTAACCACAGAACATGATGGTTGATATGAAAAAACACAAAAACAAATAATCAATAGAAAAAGAGTAGAATACACAGGGTGAGCAGAGAAAGAATCTTTGAGGAGATGACAGTTAGCTGAATTACTTCAGTTAAGTTCAGCTTCTCAGTCCTGTCTGACTCTTTGTGACCCCATGGACTGCAGCATCCCAGGCTTCCCTTATCCTCACCAACTCCCAGAGCTTACTCAAACTCATGTCCATTGAGACAGTGATGCTATCCAATCATTTCATCCTCTATAATCTCCCTCTCCTCCTGCCTTCAATATTTCCCAGCATCAGGGTCTTTTCCAATGAGTCACTTCTTTGCATCAGGTGGACAAATGATTGGAGTTTCAGCTTCAGCATCAGTCCTTCCAGTGAATATTCAGGACTGATTTCCTTTAGAATGGGCTGCTTGGATTTCCTTGGAGTCCAAGGGACTTTCAAGAGTCTTCTCCAACACCACAGTTCAAAAGCATCAATTCTTCCATTTTCAGTTTTCTTTATTGTCCAACTCTCACAATAATACATGACTACTGAAAAAACAATAGCTTTGACTATAAGGACCTTTGTTGGCAAAGTAATATCTCTGCTTTTCAATATGCTGTCGAGCTTGGTCATAGCTTTTCTTCCAAGGAGCAAGTATCTTTTAATTTCATGGCTACAGTGATTTTGGAATCCAAAAAAAAAAAAAAGTATCTCACTGTTTCTTTTGTTTCCCCATCTATTTGCCATGAAGTGATGGGACTGGATGCCATGGTCTCATTTTTTGAATATTGAGTTTTAAACCAAACTTTTCACTCTCCTTTTCACTTTCATCAAGAGGCTCTTTAGTTTTTCTTCACTTTCTGCCATAAAGGTGGTGTCATCTGCATATCTGTTATATCTTCCAGCAATCTTGATTCCAGTTTGTGCTTCAACCAGCCCAGCATTTCACATGACGTACTCTGCATATAAGTTTAATAATCAGGGTGACAATATACAGCCTTGACATACTCCTTTCCTGTTTTGGAACCAGTCTGTAGTCCCATGTCTGGTTCTAACTGTTGCTTCTTGACCTGCATACAGGTTTCTCAGAAGGCAGGTCAGGTGGTATGGTATTCCCATCTCTTGAAGAATTTTGCAGTTTGTTGTGATCCATGAAGTTAAAAACTTTGGTGTATTCAATAAAACAATAGATATTTTTCTGGTACTTTCTTGCTTTTCCGATGATCCAATGGATGTTGGCAATGTGATCCTTGATTCCTCTACCTTTTCTAAAACCAGATTGAACATCTGAACGTTCATGGTTCATGTATTGCTGAAGCCAGGCTTGGAGAATTTTGAGCATTACTTTACTAATGTGTGAGGTGAGTGCAATTGTGTGGTAGTTCGAACATTCTTTGGCATTGCCTTTCTTTGGGATTGGAATGAAAATTGACCTTTTACAGCCCTGTGGCCATTACTGAGTTTTCCAAATTTGCTGGCATATTAAGTGCAGCACTATCACAGCATCATCTTTTTTTTTAATTTTAATTTTTAAATTAATTAATTATTTTTTTAATTTTTTTTACATTATTGTGTTGGTTTTGCCATACACTGACATCAATCTGCATGGGTATACATATGTTCCCCTTCCAAAACCCCCCTCCCTCCAGATTCTCTCTCTCTGGGTCATCCCAGTGCACCAGCCCTGAGCATCAAACCTGGGCTGGCAATTGATTTCACATACGATAATTAACATGTTTCAATGCTGTTCTCCCATATCATCCCACCCCTGCCCTCTCCCATAGAGTCCAAAAGATTGTTCTATACATCTGCGTTTCTTTTGCTGTCTTGCATACAGGGTTCTTGTTACCATCTTTCTAAATTCCATATATATGCATTAGTATACTGTATTTTTGTTTTTCTTTCTGGCTTACTTCACTCTGTATAATAGGTTCCAGTTCTGTCCACCTGAATAGAACTGATTCAAATGAATTCTTTGTAATGGCTGAGTAATATTCCATTGTGTATATGTATCACAGCTTTCTTATCCATTCATCTGTTGATGGACATCTAGGTTGCTTCCATGTCCTGGCTATTGTGAACAATGCAGCAATGAACATTGGGGTACACGTGTCTCTTTCAATTCTGGTTTCCTTGGTGTGTATGCCCAGCAGTGGGATTGCTAGGTCATATGGCAGTTCTATTTTCAGTTTTTTAAGGAATCTCCACACTGTTCTCCATAGTGGCTGTACTAGTTTGCATTCCCACCAACCGTGTCAGAGGGTTCCCCCTTCTCCATCAAGACAGTATGGTACTGGCACAAAGACAGAAATATAGATCAATGGAACAAAATAGAAAGCCCAGAGATAAATCCACACACATATGGACACCTTATCTTTGACAAAGGAGGCAAGAATATACAATGGAGAAAAGACAATCTTTTTAATAAGTGGTGCTGGGAAAAATGGACAGCCACTTGTAAAAGAATGAAACTAGAACACTTTATAACACCATACACAAAAATAAACTCAAAATGGATCAAAGATCTAAACATAAGACCAGAAACTATAAAACTTCTGGAGGAAAACATAGGCAAAACACTCTGACATGAAACAAAGCAGGATCCTCTATGACCCACCTCCCAGAATATTGGAAATAAAAGCACAAATAAATAAATGGGACCTAATTAAAATGAAAACCTTCTGCATAACAGAGGAAACTAAAATCAAGGTGAAAAGGCAGCCTTCATAATGGGAGAAAATAATAGCAAACGAAGCAATGGACAAACAATTAATCTCAAAAATATACAAACAACTCCTGCAGCTCCATTCCAGAAAAATAAACGACCCAATCAAAAAGTGGGCCAAAGAACTAAACAGACATTTCTCCAAAGAAGACATAAAAATGGCTAACAAACACATGAAAAGATGCTCAGCATCACTCGTTATCAGAGAAATGCAAATCAAAACCACAATGAGTTACCACTTTACACCAGTCAGAATGACTGCCATCCAAAAGTCTACAAGCAATAAATGCTGGAGAGGATGTGGAGAAAAGCATCATCTTTTAGAATTTGAAATAGCTCAACTGGAATTCCATCACCTTCACGAACTTTGTTCAGAGTGATGCTTCCTAAGGCCCACTTGACTTCACATTCCAGGATGTCTGGCTCTAGGTGATTGATCACACCATCATGATTATCTGGGTCATGAAGATCTTTTTATACAGTTCTGTGTATTCTTGCCACCCCTTCTTAAAATCTTCTGCTTCTGTTAGGTCCGTACCATTCCCATCCTTTATTTCTCCCATCTTTGCATGAAATGTTCCCTTGGTATCTCTAATTTTCTTGAAGAGATCTCTAGTATTTCCCATTCTATTGTTTTCCTCCATTTCTTTGCACTGATCACTGAGGAAGGCTTTCTTATCTCTCCTTGCTATTCTTTGGAATTCTGCATTCAAATGGGTATATCTTTCCTTTTCTCTTTTTTTTTTCCGTTCACTTCTCTTCTTTTCTCAGCTATTTGTAAGGCCTAATCAGACAACCATTTTGCCTTTTTGCATTTCTTTTTCTTGGGGATGGTCTTGGTCACTGCCTCCTGTACAATGCCATGGACCTCCACCCATAGTTCTTCAGGCACACTGTCTATCAGATCTAATCCCTTGTATCTATTTGTCACTTCCACTGTATAATCATAAGGGATTTGATTTAGGTCATAACTGAATGGTCTAGTGGTTTTTCTTACATTCTTCAATTTAGGTCTGAATTTTGCAATAAGGAGTTCATGATCTGAGTCACAGTCAACTCCCAATCTTGATATTAGTTACAATAAAAAGTAAGTCAGCCATGTCTAGAACTAGAATAAACACAGTTCAGGTACAGGGATTCTAAAAAGTGGTTCTAGGGAATGCAGTGAAAAAATAGCAGTAACAAGGATAGAGGAGTGGGCTAGGAAAAGGAGCTATACAGATGGATGGGGAAGAGAGCCCTGTAGTGGATAGAGGCGTTCATGCTAAGTCTCTTCTGTCATGTCGGACTGTGTGCAATCCTATGGAGTGCAGCATTTCAGGCTCCTGTGTCCATGAGATTCTCCAGGCAAGAATCCTGGAGTGGATTTCCGTGACCTCCAGTGGAGGTCAAGCAAAGGAATGGAACCAGCAATGCTTATATCTCCTGCATTGGCAGGCGGGTTCTGTCCCTCTAGCACTTGTTATTTTATCAGTGGCAGAAATAAACATGGAGGTAAATGAGTAAATGATTCCTGCTATCTATGCTGGAATTAGAAGAGAATTAATTTCAGAATATTATTAAATCTCAGAAAATTATCATAAAAGTACTGAGACTTTTTAAAATCATTTCCTCCTAAGTCTCATATTCATTATCCACACAAAAACCTGCATATAAATGTTAGCAGCTTTATTTATAATTGTTATAATTTGAAAGCAATAAAGGTATCCTTCAGTAGGTAAATGGGTAGAAAAATCGTGGTACATCCGGAGAAGGGAATATTAGAAAGCTGTGGTATATATACACAATGGAATATTACTCAGCATTAAAAAAAAATTCATTTGAAGCAATTCTACTCAGATGGACGAAACTGGAGCCCATTATCCAGAGTGAAGTAAGCCAGAAGCAAAAACAACAATACAGTATATTAACGCATATATATGGAATTTAGAAAGACGGTAACGAGAACCCAACATGCGAGACAACAAAAGGAACGCAGATGTATAGAATAGACTTGTGGACTTTGTGGATGAGGGTAAGGGTGGGATGAGATGGGAGAAGGGCATTGAAGCATGTTAATTGTCATGTGTCTAATCAATCGCCAGCCCAGGATTGATGCTCGGGACTGGTGCAGCGAGATTTCCCGGGGGGGAGGGAGGAGGGAGGGGGGACCCGGAGGGGAAGCATATGTAAACCCATGGTGATATCATGACAATGTATGGCAAAAACAATAATAAAAAAAAAAAACAGCCAAAAAAAAAAAAAAAAAGGGAATATTAATCAGCATTAAGAAGACATGAGCTATCAAGCCACAAAAAGATTTGGGGGAAAGTTCAAAGATGTATATTACTAAGTGAAAGAGGCCAATATGAGAATGCTACATACTGAATGATTCCATCTCTATGACATCCTGGAAAAGACAAAACTATGGAGACAGTAAGGAGATCAATAGTAGCTAGGGGCTGAGAGAAAGAGGTCAGTGCACAGAGCGTTTTTAAAGTAACGAAACTATTCTGTATGATACTACAGTGGGTGACACGTGCCACTGTATGTTTGTCAGAACCCATAAGAATGTACATGAGCATTAGTGAATCCTGATGTAAACTCTGAACTTGGGTGATTATGATGTGTCACTGTAGGATCACTGATTGTAACAACTGAACCACTCTGGTTGGGGGTGGGGTGGGGGGTGTTGGGTGTTGATAATGCAGGAGATGATGCCTGTGTTGGGGCTAAAAGTACATGGCAAATCTCCGTGTATTTTTCTCAGTTTTTCTATGAACCTAAAACTACTCGTTATAAAGTTCTAGAAGTTAAACTAAGACAATTTAATAATTCAATTCTCAAATAATATTATTTCAATATGTGAAAGGCTATGACTTATGTGGGTCTTGACTGGTATTCATTCATGCAGTATTTACTATGTACTTTTTATATAGCAGGACCTCTTCTAGCAGAGCGAACAAAATGAACATAGAAACATTTCGTCATTGAGTTTCTCTTCTAATGGAAGAGACCATCAATAACAAGTTAAAAGTTGTACAGCTATGATAGCCATTTTCATGTTTGATTTCAAATGCATTTTCTGCCCTTCTCTGCCCTGATCTGTGTACATCAGGTAATTTCATCCCCCAGTCTTCCTTAATCTCAGATTTCCAAGGAGGCTTTTTCCAATTGGGGTCATTTATGGAAAGCTGGGTGTGAGGAGAGGAAAAGCCATGGGATTTCATGCATACCTCTTTCTACTTTGGTGACTTGTCTCACAGTAGCTGTGTCTCTTGCTTCCTCCAAATCTGCAGCTCCAGCTTCACAGTCCCCCAGAGAAATGCGAATTAAATGCAAATTAAAAATATAATGAGATATCATTTCACATCCAGATAGACAAAAATTTAATAATCTGACAAAACTAAATACTGCAAAGTATTAAGAGCAATGGAAAGATTTCTATGCTTTTGATGGAAGCTAAAACATTTGAGGAAAAATCTGAATTTTATAGAGAAGTTGAAGATAAACAAACCCCACTACTCATCAATGCTAATTATACTCTAGCACATGCAAAACTAGGGAAATGTACAAAAATGTCTCTAGCAGTACTTATTTCTTATAATAGAAAAAAATCTGCAAGTCATCCTAATAAGCATTTAGAGAAGAATACGTAAGTGAATAAATTAATTTTGTTTCTATGCATTCAATGGAATATTCTATCGAAGTATACATGAATAAGTAAGAGCTTTTTGCATTAGCAAGGATAAATTTTTTAAATGAATGAAGCAAAGCAATCTGAATACACACATACACATATATTAAAATTCTATTCATGCAATGCTCAAAATGTGTTAAAATAAGTATTTTCCATATATGCAGTTGGAAATGCTGAACAGTTTATTGAAAAAAAAGAGCAATGGTAAAAATAAAATCCATGGTAAAATTTGGGGTAAGGAGAGGGATTAGAGAGGAAGATGTGTTTGAGAATGAAATCAGTAACTGGTGATATTCTCTCAAGATGGGAAGTGGATACAGGATATTTACTTTTGATTATCCTTTTTCTTACTTATATCTTATCTAAATATTGCTTTGGACTTTTATGATTTTTCATAATCAAATTAGAGCTTTTCTTTGAGATTATTATTAGCATATTACAATTATTATTGATAACATTAGTAAATAATATTTTCTGATATATGAAACACATTTCAAACATAGAAGAAATAAATATACAGCATACAAGTTAGACATATTAAAGCCTGACAAACCAGAGAAGCTATCTTGGCAGAGAAAATTCTAAGTACCATGAACATACTAGGCTGGTTCTGCTATTTTAATGGCAAATGGTTATTTCTGGGTATTTATAATCTTCACTCACTTTTCCAATCAGGTTTAAGTAGACTATATATGTATAGTATGTACATATATATGTACATAAACACGTATACAGTGTAATACACAGTGCAACAGCTTCCCTGGTGGCTCACTGGTAAAGAATCTGCCTGCAGTGGAGAAGATGCAGGAGATGTGAGTTCAGTCACTAGGTTGAGAAGATCAACTGGAGGAGAACATGGTAATCCACTCCAGTACTCTTGCCTGGAGAATCCCATGGACAGAGAAGGTTGGTGGGCTACAGGCCATAGAGTCGCCAGGAATTGGACATGCTTGAAGTGACTGAGCATGCATGCAAGCATACAGTACAATATTCTGAGTACTTTATAAACATAATCGTCAATGTGAGATTCAGTTCAGTTGAGTTCAGTCGCTCAATCGTGTCCGACTCTTTGTGTCCCCATGAACCGCAGCACGCCAGGCCTCCCTGTCCATCACCAACTCCCAGAGTTTATCCAAACTCATGTTCATTGAGTCGGTGATGCCATCTAGCCATCTCATCCTCTGTCATCCCCTTCTCCTCCCGCCCCCAACCCTTCCCAGCATCAGGGTCGTTTCCAATGAGTCAGCTCCTCGCATGAGGTGGCCAAAGTATTGGAGTTTCAGCTTCAACATCAGTCCTTCCAATGAACACCCAGGACTGATCTCCTTTAGTATGGACTGGTTGGATCTTCTTGCAATCCAAGAGACTCTCAAGAGTCTTCTCCAACACCACAGTTCAAAAGCATCAATGCTTCAGTGCTCAGCTTTCTTCACCGTCCAACTCTCACCTCCATACGTGACTACTGGAAAAACCATAGCCTTCTCTAGACAGACCTTTGTTGACAAAGCAATGTCTCTGCTTTTCAATATGCTGTCTAGGTTGGTCATAACTTTCCTTCTAAGGACTAAGTGTCTTTTAATTTCAAGGCTGAAATCACCATCTGCAGAGATTTTGGAGCCCCCCAAAATAAAGTCTGACACTGTTTCCACTGTTTCCCCATCTATTTGCCGTGAAGTGATGGGCCCACATACCATGATCTTAGTTTTCTGAATGTTGAGCTTTAAGCCAACTTCTTCACTCTCCTCTTTCACTTTCATCAAGAGGCTTTTTAGTTCCTCTTCACTTTCTGCCATAAGGGTGGTATCGTCTGCATATCTGAGGTTATTGATATTTCTCCCGGCAATCTTGATTACAGCTTGTGCTTTTTCCAGCCCAGCATTTCTCATGATGTACTCTGCATATAAGTTAAATAAGCAGGGAGACAACGTATAGCCTTGACATACTCCTTTTCTTATTTGGAACCAGTCTGTTGTTCCATGTTCAGTTCCAATTGTTGCTTCCTGACCTGCATACAGGTTTCTCAAGAGACAGATCAGGGGGTCTGGTATTCCCTTCTCTTTCAGAATTTTCCACAGTTTATTGTGATCCACACAGTCAAAGGCTTTGTCATAGTCAATAAGTAGAAATAGATGTTTTTATAGAACTCTCTTGTGTTTTTGAAGATCCAGAGGATGTTGGTAATTTGATCTCTGGTTCCTCTGCCTTTTCTAAAACCAGCTTGAACATCTGGAAGTTCACGGTTCACCTATTGCTGAAACCTGGCTTGGATAATTTTGAGCATTACTTTACTAGTGTGTGAGATGAGTGCAATTGTGTGGTAGTTTGATTGAGGTTAGTGTGAGGTTAGGGGAGTTTCATCCAGTACATTGGAAAGTTCGCTGGAAATGTTCAGTTTTCTCTCTGCAGAATCTGATCTGTTGTTTTTAGGTTTACATTCTCCAAATGTAGAATTAATTTTCCTTTCTTGTTTACCAAATATTTGTCTTTTTTAAAACTTTCATTTTGAAAAGCTCTCAATCTGCAGAGAAATTTGTAAGTGAATAATGCAGATGTTACCCCATCCCTAAAACATTTGAGAATAATTATAAGATGGTATGTTCTTTGTAAAACTCTGCGAGCCTTTGCCTTGCTTCCTTTTATACTTCAAGGCCAAATTTTCCTGATACTCCAGGTATCTCTTGACTTCCTACTTTTGCATTCCAGTCTCCTATGATGAAAAGGACATCTTTCTTGGGTGTTAGTTCTAGATGGTCTTGTAAGTCTTCATAGAACCATTCAAATTCAGCCTCTTCAGCATTAACGGTTGGGGCATAGATTTGGATTACCGTGATATTGAATGGTTTGCCTTGGAAATGAACAGAGATCATTCTGTTTTTTTTTGAGATTGCACCCAAGTACTGCATTTTTGAGTCTTCTGCTGACTATGAGGGCTACTCTATTTCTTCTAAGGAATTCATGCCCACAGTAGTAGATAGAATGGATGTATGAATTAAATTAATCTGTTTCAGTCCATTTGAGTTCACTGACTCCTAAAATGTCAATGTTCACTCTTGCCATCTCCGGTTTGACCACTTGCAATTTACCTTGACTCATGGGCCTAACAATCCAGGTTCCTATGCAGTATCATTCTTTACAAGATCAGACTTTACTTCCATAACCAGTCACATCCACAGCTGGGCATTGCTTTTGCTTTGGCTCTGTCTCTTCATTCTTTCTAGAGTTATTTCTCTGTTCTTCTCCAGTAGCATATTGGGCACCTACCGACCTGGGGAGTTCGTCTTTCAGTTGTCCTATCTTTTTGTCTTTTCATACTGTTCATGGGATTCTCAAGGCAAGAATACTTAAGTGGTTTGCCATTCCCTTCTCCAGTGGAACACATTTTGTCAGAACTCTCCACCATGACCTACCCATCTTGGGTGGCCCTACATGGCATGGATCACAGTTTCATTGAGTTAGACAAGGTTGTGTTCATGTGATCAGTTTGATTAGTTTTCTGTGATTGTAGTTTTCATTCTGTCTGTTCTCTGATGGATAAGGATAAGAAGCTTTATGGAAGCTTCCTGGTGGGAGAGACTGACTTTGGGGAAAACTGGGTCTTGTTCTGATAGATGGGGCCATGCTCAGTAAATCTTTTAGTTTGACATTTTAGGAATCAGTGAGCTAAAATTGTGTTCAAACTACTACATAATTGCACTCATGTCACACATTAGCAAAGTAATACTCAAAATTCTCCAAGCCAGGCTTCAATAGTAATGAACCAAGTAAGTTCAGATATTCAAGCTGGATTTAGAAAAGGCATAGGAACAAGAGGTCAAGTTGTCAACATCTGTTGGATCATAGAAAATGCAAGAGAGTTCCAGAAAAACATTTACTTCTGCTTTATTGACTACACCAAAGCCTTTGACTGTGTGGCTCACAACAAACTGTAAAATTCTTAAAGAGATGGGAATACCAGACCACCTGGCCTACCTTTTGAGAAGTCTGTATGCAGGTCAAGAAGCAACAGTTAGAACTGGACATGGAACAACAGGCTGGTTCAAAATTGGGAAAGGATTACATCAAGACTGTACATTGTCACCCTGCTTATTTAACTTATGTGCAGAATGCCAGGCTGAATGAAGCAAAAGCTGGAATCAAGATTGCTGGGAGAAATAGTAACCTCAGACATGCCAATGACACCACTATTATGACAGAAAGCAAAGAAGAAATAAAGAATGTGTTTATGAAAGTGAAAGAGAAGAGTGAAAATTTGGCTTAAAATCCAACATTCAGAAAACTAAGATCATAGCATCTGGTCCCATGGCAAGGGAAACAGTGAGAAACTTTACTTTTTTGGACTCCAAAATCACTGCAGCCATGAAATTAAAAGATACTTGCTACTTGGAAGAAAAGCTATGATCAACCTAGACAACATATTAAAAAGCAGAGACATTACTTTGCCAACAAAGGTACATCTAGTCAAAGCTATGGTTTTTTCAGTAGTCACATATGGATATGAGAGTTGGACTATAAAGAAAGCTGAGTGCCGAAGAACTGATGCTTTTGAACTGTCGTGTTGGAGAAGACTCTTGAGAGTCCCCTGGATTACCAGGAGACCCAACCAGTCCATCCTAAAGGAAATCAGTCATGAGTATTCACTGGAAAGGCTGATGCTGAAGCTGAGGCTCCAGTTCTTTGGCCATCTTATGGGAAGGACTGACTCATTGGAAAAGACCGTGATGCTGGGAAAGATTGAAGGCAGGAGGAGAAGGAGACCACAGAGGGTGAGATGGTTGGATGGCACTGACTTGATGGACATGAATTTCAGCAAGCTCCCTGAGTTTGTTATGGACAGGGAAACCTGGTGTGCTGCCGTCAATAGGATTGCAAAGGGTCAGACATGACTGAGGGATTGAACTGATCAGATGGTACATGCTTTTGACTTGTTCCTTTACAAATGATATTAACTTTGATCACTAATTAAGATGAAGATTGATTAGCTTCTCACCTGTTAAGTTACTCTTTCTCTCTGCAATTAACAGGATTTTGTTGGTAGGTAGTTTGAAAGTATGCAAATAATTACAGGGTAAATGAATGCATACAGACATATTTCCATCATTCTTTGAGTACTTCCCTGCTCTGGGGACAATAAAATGTGTCAATTTGATTTACAGCATTACTGCCCCAATCCTAAAATCAGAATTTTCTTCAGAATCATGGTTCTTATTATCACATAATGCATACACAATGGTATGTACATTTTTGTGTGTTTCTCTATGGATTAATATATGTATAAAGAGAGAGAACTCAATCTCCTTATATATAACAATTCTCCTTGACTTCTGATGTCCTGTCCTGTCCCTACTTTTGCAGACATTGTCCTCATCCTGCTAGTTCTCAGACACAGCACAGTGAGTCACAGTGTCATGAAAAAATTCTCATTCTGCCAAGACTTTTACTATTCTGTTCGGATGCCCTATACCTGATTTTTAATTTTTTTTTAAGACGAATAACTGTAGTGATTTTTTCAAAGGTCTTCTCACATTACGTTAGAAAGAAAAGTTACTTCTCACTTGACTTGAGTGACTAAAATGTATAACAGGTCAGACTGTTATGTAGCTTTCATTAATCTCCAGGTTATTAGGTTTTTCAAGTTATTAGAAGGATCATACTTCACAGGATTGTGATCCTTCCTCCTTTCAAAATTCGACTCAGCCCAGCTGAGAGAACATGTACATTCTTTTACTAATTGCTAAAAAAGTGGCTGCAAGTTCCAATGACCAGATATGGCAATTCAAATAAATATAACAAGTATAAGTCTTCATAGTTTTTTTTTAAAACTAGAGTCTTCTTCATTTTTTTTCCTCAGTAAATGGATTAGTACAGGCATGAGGGATTTTGTAGTCAGATTGGCAAGAAAGAAAATGGAAACATGAAGTCTTTAATCTTCCAGGATTAAGCTTTTATTGTTTAAAGGTTTTTTTTTGTTGTTGTTGTTGTTGTAAGTAATTATGAGATGGAAAGTAATCAATGAAATGGAGCTTAAAAAATTGGCAATCTTAATATTCTAGGCTCAGGAATTTTTTTCAAGGTTATAGAAGTCAGTGTGTTTATTTTGTAAAATTATACTTTGATTCATTAAAATGTTGAGTTCATCATGGAAGTTACTAGCCTGTGCACAAAGAAATTATGAGGCAAGAGAGTAGAAATCATCACCAGGGCTATAAATACAACTTATACAACTTATTCATTGAGAGGCTTATGAGTGAGATCACCCCATGGAAATGCAAAATGTCTTTAAAACATAGGACTGAAATCATATTTTATCTTGGCATCTCTAAGACCTTGTTTGATGCAAAATAATCATTCAATGGATATGTACTGAACAAATGACCTTAATAAGCATTATAGCACTAAGGGGAATCTCTGGCATGTTGTGAAATAAACAACATATGTTCACAAATGTATTTCCATGAATAAGTCAGTGAGATATCATGGAATTCAGTGCCACGGCCCACAATGAGCATGGACCTTGTTCTTGCAGTCCTGGATAAATGTGAACTAAAGTCTCTACATTGTGATGGGTCCTTATCTTCCAGATGGAGTGTGTTTGGGTGGGTATTGTGTGTTTCTCCCATGTGTGTAAAACCATTAACTATCTAGCACACAATCTACTAGAGTCATGGTCACTCATGGGATATTCCAATATCCAACCCTGGTGAGTGGATATCCACAAATATCCATGGTAATGAAAAGGAGGTATGTCATAGAATTGCTTCAGAAAAAAGATCCACTTTATCCCTAGATAAGCGTTATGCTTTTGGATCTGAGTAGAGTACTAAACTAGTTTTTAGTATAAAAATACTCATAGAAAAAATTATTATAAGTTCATTGGTATAAATAAAATCCTTCCTAAGTGACTACTTTTCTTTTGCTCCTGCCCTAATTCCTATACCATCGAGTTTCAGTCACCCATGGTAGCTGAAAACATTTTTCAATTTGCTTCTATATGATAGAATAGAATTTCAAATGATAAGGATGGATATAGATGTCCTATTTTTTAGTGACTTTGAGTTTCTAAATAATCCTAGTTATTAGAATGCACTGCATAAAAAGAAGCATTACAAAATTAAATTCCACTAATGCTAACACTGTCATATTTTATAATCCCATCCTGATATGGTAGAGGATATTTGCTCAGTGTTAATGATAAAGAGAAGTGCACAGAGTTTTATACAGATAAAACTCTGTTTTAGTAGAAGATAAATATGTTTTCTCATTTGGTTGATAAGCAGGTAAATTAATGCTGTGATTATTTAGTCACCAAGTCATGTTTGACTTGTGACCCCATGGACTGTAGCCCACCAGGCTCCTCTGTCCATGGGATTTCCCAGGCAAGAATACTGGAGTGGATTGCCATTTCCTGTTCTGGAGAATTTTCCAGACCTGAGGATCAAACCCATGTGCCCTGCATTGGCAGGCAGATTCTTTACCACTGAGCCACCTGGGTAGCCCTAGGCAAACTAACAGGAATACAATTGTACTATTTTTGGATTTTTTATTGAAGTTCCTTCTAATGAACTATGTAGGCTGTTAGAGATATACTTGACTTTTACCTGAATTCAGTTTGAATGACTGCATTTGGTGGTCATCCTCATGTAAGTATTCCATCCACTCACTCAATCATCCATTTATTTTACAAATATTTATTAAACCATTTTTCAAAATTTCCCAACTTGATATCTTTCAATCTATACTATTAGAAAAGATTGGGGAAAGTTAGGGAGTTATATATGTTGCAGATTATGGGTTTTAGTTCAAAAATTTCCTTATTTAAGACTGAATAGTTCTGAAAAATAAATAATAATTTTATTACAATTGATCTGCACTGTATTTGGGTCTAGGCCCATTGCTCTCTGGGAGAGAATTTTGGCCTGTGGCTCCACTAAGTTACCAGAAACAGTGATTATGGATGTGAGGCTGTCATTTTGTCCTAGGAGCTGACTTTAGAGCCAATAAGATTAACTGGTGCCGGAATGAGAAATAAAATTCAAGAACCTTTAAACAACTTTGTAGACTTATCTGAACTTAAGAAATGCTACTAACATTCTTTTCTAGAGTTTGAGTTACCTTTAAACCTGCTTTCTCATGTTGGTGACTCATATTTTTTTTTTAATTTATATAAAATGATTAGAAAGAAATAAGGACAAAGAAGAAAAGAAAATACATGAATGGAAGGGGCTATTTTCCAGGCAAAATTACTAACGCAAAGAAACTCTAAAAAGGGTGCAGTTTAGTGAAAGCAATGCTAAGGGGAAAGTTCATAGCAATACAAGCTCACCTCAGGAAACAAGAGAAAAATCAAATAAATGACCTTACTATACACCTAAAGCAACTAGAAAGGGAAGAGATGCAGAAGCCCAGGTCTAGTAGAAGGAAAGAAATCTTAAAGATCAGGGCAGAAATAAATGCAAAGGGAACAAAAGTGACCATAGCAAAAAACAACCAAGCCAAAAGCTGGTTCTTTGAGAAGATAAATAAAATTGACAAACCGTTAGCCAGACTCATCAAGAAACAAAGGGAGAAGAACCAAATCAACAGAATTAGAAATGAAAACGGAGAGATCACAACAGAAAACACAGAAATACAAAGGATCATAAGAGACTATTATCAGCAACTATATGCAAATAAACTGGACAATTTGGATGAAATGGACAAATTCCTAGAAAAGTACAACTTTCCAAGACTAAACCAGGAAGAGATAGATAATATTAATATACCCATCACAAGCATGGAAATTGAAACCGTAATCAGAAATCTTCCAAAAAACAAAAGCCCAGGACCAGATGGCTTCACAGCTGAATTCTACCAAAAATTTAGAGAAGAGCTAACACCTATTCTACTCAAACTCTTCCAGAAAATTGCAGACGAAGGTAAACTTCCAAACTCATTCTATGAGGCCTCCATCACCCTAATTCCAAAACCTGGCAAAGATGCCACAAAAAAAGAAAACTACAGGCCAATATCACTGATGAACTTAGACGCAAAAATCCTCAACAAAATTCTAGCAAATAGAATCCAACAACACATCAAAAAGATCATACATCATGATCAAGTAGGCTTTATCCCAGGGATGCAAGGATTCTTCAATATTCGTAAATCGATCAATGCAATACACCACATTAACAAATTGAAAAATAAAAATCACATGATTATCTCAATAGATGCAGAGAAAGCCTTTGACAAAATTCAACATCCATTTATGATAAAAACCCTCCAAAAAGCAGGAATAGAAGGAACATACCTCAACATAATAAAAGCTATATATGACAAACCCACAGCAAACATTATCCTCAATGGTGAAAAACTGGAAGCATTCCCCCTGAAATCAGGGACAAGACAAGGGTGCCCACTCTCACCACTACTATTCAACATAGTTTTGGAAGTTTTGGCCACAGCAATCAGAGCAGATAAAGAAATCAAAGGAATACAGATTGGAAAAGAAGAAGTAAAACTCTCTCTGTTTGCTGATGACATGATCCTCTATATTGAAAACCCTAAAGACTCTACGAGAAAATTACTAGAGCTAATCAGTGAATATAGCAAAGTTTCAGGATAAAAATCAACACACAGAAATCCCTGGCATTCCTATACACTAACAGTGAGAAATCAGAAAGAGAAATTAAGGAAACAATCCCATTCACCATCGAAACAAAAAGAATAAAATACTTAGGAGTATTTCTACCTAAAGAATCAAAAGACTTGTATATAGAAAACTATAGAACACTGATGAAAGAAATCAAGGAGGACACAAACAGATGGAGAAATGTACCGTGCTCATGGATTGGAAGAATCAATATAGTGAAAATGAGTATACTACCTAAAGCAATCTATAGATTCAATGCAATTCCTATCAAGCTACCAGAGGTCTTCTTCAAAGAATTAGAACAAATAATTTCTCAATTTGTATGGAAATACAAAAAACCTCGTATAGCCAAAGCAATCTTGAGAAAGAAGAATGGAACTGACGGAATCAACCTACCTGACTTTAGGCTATACTACAAATCCACAGTCATTAAGACAGTATGGTACTGGCACAAAGACAGAAACATAGATCAATGGAACAGAATAGAAAGCCCAGAGATAAATCCACGCATCTATGGACACCTTATCTTTGACAAAGGAGGCAAGAATATACAATGGAGAAAAGACAACCTCTTTAACAAGTGGTGCTGGGAAAACTGGACAGCCACTTGTAAAAGAATGAAACTAGATCACTTTCTAACACCATACACAAAGATAAACTCAAAATGGATCAAAGATCTAAGCATAAGACCAGAAACTATAAAACTCCTAGAGGATAACATAGGCAAAATTCTCTCTGCTATAATCCAAAGCGGGATACTCCATGACCCACCTCCCAGAATATTGGAAATAAAAACACGAATAAACAAATGGGACCTAATTAAAATTAAAAGCTTTTGCACAACAAAGGAAACTATAAGCAAGGTGAAAAGACAGCCTTCAGAATGGGAGAAAATAATAGCCAATGAAGCAACAGACAAACAATTAATCACAAAAATTTACAAACAACTCCTGCAGCTCCATTCTAGAAAAATAAACAACCCAATTAAAAAGTGGGGCAAAGAACTTAACAGACATTTCTCCAAGGAAGATATAAAAATGGCTAACAAACACATGAAAAGATGCTCAACATCACTCATTATCAGAGAAATGCAAATCAAAACCACAATGAGGTACCACTTTACACCAGTCAGAATGGCTGCCATCCAAAAGTCTACAAGCAATAAATGCTGGAGAGGATGTGGAGAAAAGGGAACCCTCTTACACTGTTGGTGGGAATGCAAACTAGTACAGCCACTATGGAAAACAGTGTGGAGGTTCCTTAAAAAGCTGCAAATAGACCTGCCATATGACCCGGCAATCCCACTGCTGGGCATATACACCGAGGAAACCAGAATTGAAAGAACCACGTGCACCCCAATGTTCATCGCTGCATTGTTTACAATAGCCAGGACATGGAAGCAGCCTAGATGCCCATCAACTGACGAATGGATAAGAAAGCTGTGGTATATATACACAATGGAATATTACTCAGCATTAAAAAAAAATTTATTTGAAGCAATTCTACTCAGATGGACGAAACTGGAGCCCATTATCCAGAGTGAAGTAAGCCGGAAGCAAAAACAACAATACAGTATATTAACACATATATATGGAATTTAGAAAGACCGTAATGAGAACCCAACATGGGAGACAACAAAAGGAACGCAGATGTATAGAATAGACTTGTGGACTTTGTGGATGAGGGTAAGGGTGGGATGAGATGGGAGAAGGGCATTGAAGCATGTTAATTGTCATGTGTCTAATCAATCGCCAGCCCAGGATTGATGCTCGGGACTGGTGCAGCGAGATTTCCCGGGGGGGAGGGAGGAGGGAGGGGGGACCTGGAGGGGAAGCATATGTAAACCCATGGTGATATCATAACAATGTATGGCTAAAACAATAATTAAAAAATAAATAAATAAATAAATAAAAATAAAAAGGGTGCAGTTTACCTCAATGATTTCATCTTAATAACATGACTAGGAAATATCTTGTGTCTCTATGTTAAAAAGCCTCAGATTATTTTTTGGCAGAACACAGGAGCAAGAATGGCAGTATAATATCCCTTTAGAATTCTGAGATTTCCAAGCCACAAGCAAGAATTGTTAGCCTACCGCTAATTCATTAGGCCTGTGTGTTCATACTGTGATTTATCCCTGTGGGTGACAAAAATTTGTGCCACATTTATTCTGCAGATGACTTTAGGATCCAGAGTCAAATCAAATGAGATAGAATTAACTGTCACAGGCTTCCAAAGAGCAGGCTCATGCAAACGACATATTGAAATTATGTCTTTTTTGTCTTAATAATTTTGGAATATTAATGTGTTCTAAATAACAATAAATTCACTTCTGTGTTAAATGTAATAAACATGATGTTTGAAAGAAGCTCTCTTTTGGTTGTAAAGTCTTCTTACCTCAGACTTCTGACTTTTCTTTCTACACAACTTATAAGTTCTATCTGCATTTATATTTTACTTCTATATGATCCAAAGTTTCATAATAGTTGTCTATATTCTACTTTGCCCTCATTCTCAATTTTCTCGTTCTTTCTGGTTATCTTGTTTGATGTATTAACATTCTTCTATTCATTGCCTCTTCACTGCCCAAGTTCTCTTCAACCTGGTTTACAGGGCTCTTTCTACAATCCACACATCACTGGAATTTGATTAAGTATTTATCCATAAAGGATATGGGCATATTTATTCTGCAGCTTAATGATGAAAAGGTAATAATTATAGAGTTCACACTCAGGAATGATGATCAAAGCATTTATTACTAAGAAGAGTTACTATTTTCCACTAACGGTGGACTATATAAACTAACCCCAATATGAAGACTCACTAAATTCTTTATAGTTCTGGTTAAAATGAGGAATGCAAGCTATAATAGAAAATAATAGCTCTGAACTCACCCATACATTTTCAGGAAATTTCAAAATGAATGTTAAGGACAATGACATTAAATGCTAATAAGCCTTTTCATTACAGACTTATATTAATCAAAAATACCAGATAATTCACTTTTAGATATAGCATGCCTTGGTTTTGCACAAAGAAAAGAATCATTCCTACAAGTAATGAAAATATCAGTATTATGTTTATCTTAGATGTTAAAAATTTATTTCTGAAAATGTCAATGAGCTGGATATATAAATTAAATTACAATTTTTCTATAATTCTAAAGCTATTTGCACTACCTCTTCAGTAACAATTGCTATTTTCTAGGAGATCTAAAGGACAAATGCTTTTCTGGATTTCTTCCAAAGCAGTACATTAAATGACCTTGATTGTGCTTAGAATTTCAATTTGAAACCTCTAAGCTTGGATATGAATTCCAGTTTAGGGTTTTTGTGAAATTTTAACTGAGGGAAGATTTGTAACAATGCAAATCAAATAGTGACAAAATAAACCTCTGAAATAACATGTCTGTGGATTAAAAAAATAATAAAAAAATTGATTGTGTATAGTAAAAGAAAAACATATACACATATAGATATATATTTTTACATTTTAAAGATTCCTTTTAACTATAACATTGAATAAAAAATTGCCTTTAATATTCATCACATAAACATGTAACACTTAGGAATTCTATTTAATATTCAATTGGATTGAGTTTTTTGCTTTAATTTTTTTTCTCCTGAATACTAATAATGCCATTGTAATATAGAAAATCATCTAAGCTGGTCACAAAATAATAGTTTTTTAATAAATCCTTTTTCTCATTTTAGTTTTCTCACTTTGCACACATTACTAAAATCCTACAAAGCACTTATATTTTTTATGTTGATACCTTGAAGCTTACTAGCAGATATTATATAGAAATTAATTTAAAAATGTTTTACTGGTTCTCCCTGTGATTATTGCTCAAAAAATAAAAAGAAAGGAATATGGGTTCAGCTGTTTCAGAATACTATACCTGCTGAAATTTCAGTGACTAATGCAATTAGAAGATATGCACCCATGGGAAGTAAGTGACTTTATGCCTACAGATGTCACCAGAAACAGTCTTAGACCACAAATCGATAAATTTGGAGTCTATCTAGTAGTCTTGAGCTCTTGGTAGATATATGGTGAATGAGTAAAATAATGACTTTGCAAATCATTTTCATAATATTAAAAGTTACCTTATGAAACATTTTAATTCACTGGCAGTAAAAACCTGTGATAAGTGGAATGAACTTTTCATATTGTAAAGTATACAAAGAAAGTGTAAATATATGTCCTTGGAATGCTCACAAACTTACTAAGAAAATAATAAGCACATTAATTAGATTAGAATTAGAAAATATTCTGTTACATGTTAAACTCTGTGCATATACTCTGCACAATGACAATAGTTAAATTTTACTGACTGCTTTACTTTCTTTGTCACAACAGTCCTATAATGTAGACACTCTTCTGATTTCTGACTACATGGATGGTAATTGAATTAAAATAAACTCTTATGCTTACTTTACAATTTCTCTCATTTATTGTGCCCATCTTTGCATGAAATGCTCCCTTGGTATCTCTAATTTTTGAAGAGATCTCTAGTCTTTCCCATTCTATTGTTTTCCTCTATTTCTTTGCATTGGTCACTGAGGAAGGCTTTCTTATCTCTCCTTGCTATTCTTTGAAACTCTGCATTTTGCCTTGAAAATGAGAGATACCAAGGGAATGTTGCATGCAAAGATGGGCTCAATAGAGGACAGAAATGGTATGAACCTAAAGGAGTACAAGATGTTAAGAAGTGGCAAGAATACACAAAAGAACTATGCAAAAAAGATATTCACAACCCAGATAACCATGATGGTGTGATCACTCACCTAGAGCCAGACATCCTGGAGTGTGAAGTCAACTGGGCCTTAGGAAGCATAACTCTGAAAAAAGCTAGTGGAGGCGATAGAATTTATGTGAGCTATTTCAAATCCTAAGAGATGATGCTGTAAAAGTGCTGCACTCAACATGCCAGAAAATTTTAAAAACTCGACAGTGGCCACAGGACTGGGAAAGGTCAGTTTTCATTTCAATCCCAAAGGAAGGATATGCCAAACAATGCTCAAACTACCACACAATTGCACTCATCTCACATGCCAGCAAAGAAATGCTCAAAATTCTCCAAGCCAGGCTTCAACAGTACATGAGCTGTGAAATTCTAGATGTTCAGGTTGGATTTAGAAAAGGCACAGGAACCAGAGATCAAACATTCATTGGATCATCAAAAAAGCAAGAGAGTTCCAGGAAAACATCTACTTCTGCTTTATTGACTACACCAAAACTTTTGACTGTGTGGATCACCACAAACTGTGGAAAATTCTTAAAGAAATGGAAATACCAGACCTCCTGATCTGCCTCTTGAGAAATATGTATGCAGGTCAGCTAGAACTGGTCGGCTAGAACAGCTAGAACTGGACATGTTACAACAGACTCATTCCAAATCAGGAAAGAAGTACTTCAAGGCTGTATATTGTCACCCTGCTTATTTAACTTACATGCACAGTGCATCATGTGAAATGCTGGGCTGGATGAAGCACAAGCTAGAATTCAGATTGCTGGGGGATATATCAAGAACCTCACATATGCAGATGACACTACTCTTATGGCAGAAAGTGAAGAGGAACTAAAAAGCCTCTTGATGAAAGTGCAAGAGGAGAGTGAAAAAGTTGGCTTAAAATTCAACATTCAGAAAACAAAGATCATGCATCTGGTCCCATCTCTTCATGGCAAATAGATGGGAAAACAAGGAAAACAGTGTCAGACTTTATTTTCTTGGGCTCCAAAATCACTGCAGATGGTGACTGCAGACATGAAATTAAAAGATGCTTGCTCCTTGGAAGAAAAGTTATGACCTATCTAGACAGCATATTAAAAAGCAGAAAAAAAAAGCAGAGACATTACTTTTCCAACAAAGGTCTGTCTAGTCAAGGCTATGGTTTTTCCAGTAGTCACATATGGGTATGAGAGTTGGACCATAAAGAAAGCTGAGTGCCTAAGAATTGATGCTTTTGAACTGTGGTGTTGGAGAAGACTCTTAAGAGTCCCTTGGGCTGCAAAGAGATCCAACCTGTCCATCCTAAAGGAAATCAGTCCTGAATATTCCTTGAAAGGACTGATGCTGAAGTTGAAACTCCAAAGCTTTGGCTGCCTTATGGGAAGGACTGACTCACTGGAAAAGACCCTGATGCTGGGAAAGATTGAAAGCAGGAAAAGAAGTGGACGGCCGAGTATGAGATGGTTGTATGGTATCACTGACTCAAGGGACATGAGTTTGAGTAAACCCCAGGAGTTGGTGATGGACAGGGAATCCTGGTATGCTCCAGTCCATGGGGCTGCAAAAGATTCAGACCCAACTGAGTGACTGAACTGAACTGTGTGTGTGTGTGTGTGTACTTGTACTCAGTCGTGTTCAACTCTTTGCAACTCCATGAATTGTAGCCTGAAAATCTCCTCTGTCCATGGAATTTTCCAAGCAAGAATACTGGAGGATATTGCCATTTCTGAATCCTGGGGATCTTCCTGACCCAGACATCAAACCCTCATCTCCTGTGTCTCCTGAATTGGCAGCCAGATTCTTTACCACTGAGCCACCTAGGAAGCTTGAATAATATTAATAAGCCTCAACAATATATGAGAAAGACCAGTTTTTTTTTTTACCAGATGGCTATGGGAAAATTGGAGGCAGAGATGAATCTAGATTGAATAGGATAAACTGGGTGAGAATTTTATTGATTTGCAAGGCAGTAACAAATCATAGATTTTACACTCTAAGAGGTGGGAGATATTGACTATTTGGAAGATTTATACAAATTACCTATAAACATTTCACGCAGAAGCCCAGCAGTCAATGTTAAAATAAATTACTGCAGTATACCCTGTGAGATATAATAAAAGATACATATAAATATGCACAACTAAACCAAAGAAATTACAATAAGTCCTCTAGGTTAGATGACATCTGAGTTTTGTCTTGATGATAAAAATACTGTTTGAGAAAGATTCCTTTGACACTAATGTGAGAATGAATTAAATGAAAGAAAGACTTGATGTTGGGTAGAAAAGATAGGAGACAATGTAGTAAAAGATATACTGTGTGGTAGAGGCATAATTTGATGCCAATTTCTGTTAAGCATGATTGTTGGTCAGAAATAGTTAGTCCTAAAGAATTATAGTTTTAGGGCTTCCCTAATGGCTCATTTGTAAAGAATCTGCTTGTCGATGCAGGGAACATGGGCTAGATTCCCTGGTCTGGGGAGATCCCACATGTTGCAGGGCAACTAAGCCCGAGAGCCACAACTACTGAGCCCATGCACGGCAATCACTAAAACCCACACACCCTAGCCCCATGTTTCTCGACAGGAGGGGTCACTGCTGCAAGGGACCACACACCACCTCTAGAGTAAAGCCTGTGCAGCAACAAAGACCCAGCACAACCAAAACACAAATAAATAAAGTTTTATAAAAATATTTATAGTTTTAGATTAATATTTTGCATAAATAATATGACTCAGGGGCAGTTAATTTACTTATACTAACCTTGATGCTAATAAGACCAGGGTTATGTGGTTACTCTGTTCCATGACTTTAGAATAAAGGCCAGTCAGAAATTTTAGAAAATTTTCCCAGAATGACAAAGACAGATAATGTGAAAAATTTCATAAGGTTCATGCCTATGATGGTCAACATTGATAAAAAAAAAAAACCCTCAAAAATATTTATTCAATGAAGTGTGGACTAAGTGTAGACATCATCACATAGAATTCTAATGCAATAATCAATAATATTTCCTCTGAGCTTTCTAGATAGAGGTGTATATTGGATCACATCTATGTAAGATTTTATGTTTGTATGTAGTGCTTCCAGTACTATCACCTAAGTAATCTTCACTGCTGCTGCCTAAAGACAATGATAAGAATCAGTAGTGATAAAGAAAATAGTATCTACATTGCTTCAATTAATTTTGGAATATGGTAGAGGACAATCAAATAGCTACAGTTTTTTAAATCACATAACTTATTGGCATTGCATACTTTAATTTTTATATTTTTTGAACTAGGAAATTTTATAAGCCTACACTGCCAATAAATACACTGAGATTCTCTTAGCTACTGGGTGTCTGAGCTAGGATTCAAACATGGGATTATCTGCCCGCAACTTCAATCTCTTGAACAATGCAAGATGCATCCCATGATCTTATATTAAGGGCTTCCCTAACACAGACTTTCAGCCTCCCTTTCATTTTACCTTGTGTTATAACACTGGTTCTTAATTTGCAGTTCAGAGAGAGGCTAGAGTAAGACTAGTTTTGTCCTAGCTCTTCACTCTGCTGTTGGCAGAACTGGCTACAGCAGTTGCCCCACTGCAGCTGCTCTCTTCATGTGCATCCTCTGTAGGCATCTTATCAGGCAGGCAGAGGAGTCTGGGAAAAAATGCTTGTTTTTCTTTTGGTTAAGCTGTATGGACTCCAAGATCCAATCCATCTCCAAAAATTCTATTGCTTTAAGAAAGTTAATAAAGATGACCAATACTATTGATATTCAAAGAATCTGGAATTTCTCTCTGGAATGTCTCTTCCCTTAATCTTTTGGTCAGTATAAGCAAAGCTATGGCGTTTCCAGTCATCATGTACTGATGTGAGAGTTGGACCATAATGAAAGCTGAGCCTCGAAAAATTGAAGATTTTGAGTTGTGATGCTGGAGAGACTCTTGAGAGTCTCTTGGACAGCAAGGAAATCAAACCAGTCAGTCCTAAAGGAAATCAAGCCTGAATATTCATTGAAAGGACTGGTGCTGAAGCTGCAACTCCAATGTTTTGCTGACTTGAGACCAATGCCGGCTCACTGAAAAAGACTCGGATGCTGGGAAAGATTGAAGGGGAAAGGCAGCAGAGGGTGAGATATGGTTAGATAGTATCACTGACTCAATGGGCGTGAATCTGAGTAAATTTCGGGAGATAGTGGAGGACAGAGGAGCTTGGTATGTTACAGTCCATGTGGTTGCAAAGAGTTGGACATGACTCTGAGACTAAACAACAACAACTTTTTGTTATCTCCAGAATTTACCTTGCTGTTTGAAATTTTTGTCAATGGTTGCAAATATTTACTATTAACTTGTTTAAATATCTGGTAGGTAATATATGTCAGGTCCAGTATTGAACAATGGGGTAAAAGACTAAGGAGAATTTACTGTCCTAGGAATCCAGGAAGTATTCCCTCTGTCTATGGCTTATGATCTAAAAGAGTCTTAGCCGAGGGAGGGAGAATGAGAAAAGTAAACTGAAATTATGTGACATGATTTTCATTGATTTTTTTCTCCTCCCTGATAGAACAGCTTCTGATGATGAGCAAGGCACAAAGGCACATACAATTTGGGTGGGAATTATTGATGAAGGGTAATTAAAGTTTGCATTATAAAACTAACCTCAAGTTGTTTTGAAAATATTTCTTTGAATGCACTTCTAACTAGTGACCAAGAAAGTTTGTTTATTCACCATTTTGACTAAATGATAACAGTGATTCTAGAATCATCTGCCTTATTAGAATGATTATTTTTACTGGCACCAGTCCCAGCCTGGCTCTCATTTGCCAGCTAAACTTGGGTTAGGCATGCACTTAGGCTTCATTTTCCTTGATTGTCAAATAACCCTAGTAGTACTGCTAGAAGAATCAAATAAATTCGTGAGTTAAAAGTACTAAACATGCTATCTTATATATATATATATAAAGGATTTTAATTGTCTATATTTCAACCCAAATTTCAATTGCTTTTACAGTGATATTTGCTGCACTCTAGTAGCATAGACAGTATTAAAAAAAATCTAAGGGAGATAAGTGCACTAAATAAAATGAAAAATATTAAAATATGAAACATGGTATACTTATACAAAATTAAATTATTGCTTATTCTCTGAAACCTGATGAATTAAATGTTTTAGCTAGCTCTATCTTCTTTATTTTGTGTGTGGCTGCTTTTTAATCTGATTTCATCTGAATAACTGCAGAAGCCACATGCTAAGCAGTGACTCAGACATACTTTGCAATAATAGCTATGTTAACTGACTTTTAATGCTATTTTACTTCCAAGTTGCTCTCCACATGTCCCCGAAGTTTAATAAAGCTGAAAACATTTTATTTTATTGCCTCAAACTATTGATTATCTGTTTAATGTAATGTTGAAAACTCTGTGATATATTGCCTTTGCCACAATGATTAAATGAATTATCTTAAAGAAATAAGAGTTCTGCTCTAAAGCAAAGAACCCTAATGCAAAATAAAATTGTTTCTTTCCGACATTACTTGTGGCTGCATTAGAAAGCACACAAATCTTATTCTCAGTATTGCAAAGAAAATAAATTTGATTGTTTCACAACTGATTTAGATATTCCTAGGGGCATTACATGACAATTTAGATTTCTACTTCTTGATTTTATTGCTAACATAAGCTTATTTAAAGAAATGAATATAAAGTCACTGACTTCAGAGAAATGGAACACAAGAAAGAAAACAATTCTTTGAATTTTGACCTCATTAAAAAAAATTCAGCCAACACAAAAGCACTGAATATGAGTAAGACAAAAGGTATGTCACAATTTAAACCAATTCTAAGAGTTGTCTAATATTAATACAGGATAATAAAGAACAAATGTGGGTGAAGTACTTTATTAGCTTGCTAGGGTTGCCATAACAAAGTACCACAGACTGGGTGGCTTAACAAACAAGGTATTTTCAATAGAAAATAAATTCTACTTTAGAAGTCAGAGATTAGAATATGCACAGAAATTTTGAGGCCTCTCTTCTTGGCTCAGCAACCTCAGATATGCAGGTGATACCACTCTAATGGCAGAAAGTGAAGAGGAACTAAAGAGCTTCTTAATGAAGAGGAGAGTGAAACTCTCCTTGAAACAAAACATCAAAAAACTGTAATCATGACATTTGGTCCCATCAGTTCAGTCACACAGTCATGTCCGACTCTTTGTGACCCCATGAACTGCAGCCCTTAGGCTACCCTGCCCATCATTAACTCCTGGAGCTTACTCAAACTCATGTCCATAAAGTCGGTGATGCCATCCAACCATCTCATCCTCTGTCATCCCCTTCTCCTATTGTCTTCAATCTTTCTCAGCATCAAAGTCTTTTCCAATGAGTCAGTTGTTTGCATCAGGTGGCCAAAGTATTGGAGTTTTAGCTTCAGCATCAGTCCTTTCAATGAATATTCAGGACTGATCTCCTTTAGGATGGACTGGTTGGATCTCCTTGCAGTCCAAGGGATTCTCAAGAGTCTTCTCCAATACCACAGTTCAAAAGCATCAAGTCTTCTGCTCTCAACCTTTCTTTATACTTCAACTCTCACATCCATACATGACTACTGGAAAAACCATTGGTTTGACTAGACAGACCTTTGTTGGCAAAGTAACATCTCTGCTTTTTAGTATGCTGTCTAGGTTGGTCACAGTCTTACTTCCAAGGAGCAAGTGTCTTTTAATTTCATGGCTGCAATCACCATCTGCAGTGATTTTAGAGTCCAAAAAAATAAAATCTCTCATTGTTTTCATTATTTCTCCACCTATTTGCCATGAAGTGATGGGCCTGGATGCCATGGTGATAGTTTTCTGATGCTGAGTTTTAAGCTAACTTTTTCACTGGTTCCATCACTTCATGGCAAATAGATGGGGAAAAAATGGAAACACTAAAATGGGCTCCTAAACACTAAATGGGCTCCTAAAGCACTGCAGATGGTGACTGCAGCCATGATATTAAAAGATGCTTGCACCTAGGAAGAAAAGTTATAAGAAACCTAGACAGCAGTTTGCTGTCAAAATTCTGTATAGTCAAACCTATGGTTTTTCCAGTAATCATGATATGAGGGTTGGACCATAAAGAACACTCAGTGCCAAATAATTGATGCTTTCAAATTAAGGTGTTAGAGAAGACCCTTGAGAGTCCCTTGAAAAGTAAGAAGATCAAATCAGTCAATTCTAAAGGAAATCAACCCTAAATATGAAGCTGAAGCTCCAATTCTTTGAACGACTGATGTGAAGAACTGACTCATTGGACAAGACCCTGATGCTGGGAAAGATTGAAGACAGGAGGAAAAGGGAACAGCAGAGGATGGGATGGTTAGATAGCATCACTGACTCAATGAACATGAGTTCGAGCAAACTCCAGGAGGTGTGAAAGACACAGAAGGCTGGTGTGCTGCAGTCCATGGTGTTAGAAAGAGTAAGACATGACTTGGTGACTGAACAACTCTTTGGCTTGCATATGGCCATCATCTTCCTATGTCTTCACATATTCTCCTTTCTGTGTTTGTCTGTGTAATAATCTCTTCTTACGAAGGCACTAGTCCTATTGGATTAATATCCACCCTAATGACCCTACTTTAGCTTGACTACCTCCATAGAGGCAGTGTCTCCAAATGCTTAGGGTTTCTGCATATAAAGTTTTGGAAAACACAATTTAGTCCAAATAACTAGTTAATTTAAACATGATGTATTTGAGCCTCCTCATCCATCTTGAGACTATGATGTGGAGGCATGGTATTAACTAACAGAGTTTATTTTCAGGGATGACACACATTGCAGAAACACACTCCCCTGATAATATAGCCTTGGCAGTAATTGTTTTTCCTCCCAATATCTATTCCTTATTATAGAAATAGTATGCACATTTGTCAGGGAAAATTTCCTCATCTGTTCACTCTAGTAGCTGAACATTTCCAAAGAGTGTTACCCTCCTCTTAAATATATTCAGGTGCCTGACCAAATTGACTGGTTAAGAGGAGAGCATATGAACTAAACCATCCCATTACAGTTTAACATCCAGAGCTAAGGGAAGGGACTGCTTCTGAGAAAAAGCTGAGAACATGTAGGCCCAGAAGTTCCAAAGTATACCAATCTGGCCTTATGAAAAGTACCAGTCTACAGGGACAAAGGATAAAATTAATATACAAAGATTACAGATAATGGGCAGAGAGTCTAGAAAGTTCAAAAAATTTTAATCATCTCTAACTCATCAATGTACTTTGTGGTCATATGAATTAAAAAATGTCTCCCTTTTTAATAGTTTTTTCTTACTAGTTCTAATTTTTCTTTACATTATGTATGGTAGGTGCTTTTTACACATATAACGTGTGTCGTTGCTCAGTCGTGTCTGACTCTTTGCCACCCCATGGAGCCCACCAGGCTCCTCTGTCCATGGGATTTTTCCAGGCAAGGGAACTGGAGTGAGTTGCCATTTCCTTCTCCAGGGGATCTTCCCAATCCAGGGATTGAACCTGGGTCTCCTGCATTGCAGGCAGATGTTTTGCCATCTGAGCCACCAGGGAAGCCAAAGTTACATGCCTTATGGCAAATTGTGAGTTTCAGCCTAGCATTAATAGTCATTCTTATATCTAATACTGGTATGAAGTCATAATGACTGGCAAAATATTTTTACAATATTGTTTATAGCATTTTAATCCCCTTCTTAAAAGTTTAATGTTTATATATCTTTTATAATATAAATAATATATTAATTCTTTTCTATCTGAGCCACCAGGGAAGCCCCTAATATTATAGTACCTGCTTATAATTTATAAATAACTATGCATACTTTTTGTGCATATTGAAAAAGTTTTATTATTCTGGTACCCAACTGGAGGTTAGATTCCAAGGAATCTGCTTATTTCCAATACCGTGTATAGTGTATATACAGAATTTACTAGCAAGTTAATCTTATTTAATTTAAAAAACTAAATGTACAATTAAGGTTGCTTCTTTTCTATGAAGTAATTTGGAAAGATAATAAGGAAAAGGGGCATAAGATAAGAGCCAAAGGCTTTATATAATAGTGTTTTTTTATCTAGGACTTGACAATAGCTATATATAAGGAACCCATTTAAATGCTTAGATATGAGAAATTTTCAGCTTAATATAGGCCCCAACAAATGCAGTTCCAAAGGGGGGAAAAGACTTCTTTGGTGTTTCAAATCAATAATTCCCACTTATAACATTATAAAATATTTATTCATATATTTTCATGTATTGATGTATAAATCATCTCTCTCTCTTTATTCTCTTTGTTTCTGGAAATACACCAGAGACAGACCTGGTATGGCTTTGTAATCCTTAGCCTATAATGAGTCCTCTGCTGGATGCAGTATTGCATATATCATGACTTAACACTTCTTACATTTTTTGCTCTGTTAATAAGGCCTTTTGATGATCAGACGTTCTCAATCAAATGCTGTCCAGTTTATCAATTTTTTGCTTTATGGTTAGTGGTTTTCTATCATGCTTGGAAATTTTTGCCTATTACAACACTACAAGTTCTATTTTTCTTTTAAACATTTGATTTCTGTTTTTTTAAGTTGTGTCTGCAATCCAGTCAAAATGAATTTCTTGTATGCAACTTTAAACTTACATAAAACAGTACAGAGAACCTCCTCCAAAAAAGAGATAGAATAGTTTGCAGGTAGAAATGGGGCAATAGACTGCTATATTTCAAAGGCCAGTGAAACATACAGAGGGCATTTTTTTTCTTCTTTGCTGCTCCTTATTTGTTTGTTTGTTTGTTTATTTTTTTTAGTCTAGTATCATTTGTTTTAGAGAATTTCCTATATTGTGATTTTTAAAATTACATTCATGTAGTAAATCATCATTCTTGTTTCTAAATCTCAATTTACTATATACAATAGTTAGATCTAGAAGAATGATTCGATTCAAGACCTCCTCCTCTTCTGCCTCCTCCATCTTGTCTTCTTTATTCTACAAGAATGCTTTGTAGATGATCTTTATGTTTTACCTTCTTTCACACTGAGTTATATAATTTCTAGATGTTTTGGTTTTTATTTGTATGTTTTGTGTCACTTGATGTGAAATTGATCAGTGGATCCAGTTTTCATGTGCCAGTTTCATTCATGATAAAATCTTCCATTAATCTTCCACCTAATAGTTTTATTTTTCTCTGATAATGTTGCCCAGATCCATTATTTCACTGTAGAGTCTTGTGTTTGTTTGTTATGCTTTGGTTTAGCTCTATCATTTCTTCCACATTTATTATTTGGAATTCTTCTCTAAAGATAGATTTCCTCTTATCAACTATTTGAGTATAGTAAAATACAGAAGAAACAGAAGGAGCAGGATACAGTTTTATTCTTTCACTTTAATTTGCTAATTCTCAGATTAAAGTTAGGTTAAAACAATTTTCAAAGTTAAACTGATATATTTTTAATATATTAACTTGAGCTTTAAAATATAGTTGTTAATATATTTAAGTTTAATACACACATTTTTTTTTTTTTGATGCGCAAACTATTGCATCCTTGGAAACAAAGAGCTATTACATGTTGACTTTTGTGTCCTTTAACTAATCTTCAGTAGTACCTGATAGCTTTGTCTTCTGGAATGAAAATTTATTTTTTTTTCGTGGAGTTCTGATTTGTTTTGGTGAAAATTTTATTTTTATACCCCACAATGTATGTACCTAAGTGTTAGAAATTCTCATTGCTACTTAATATTTTATTTTTTTCTAGCCCTTTTCAGTGTACACTGAAATATGTTAGGAAATACTTCAAGAAAGAGAAAAATAAATGAGTTTATATTAATATATATTTAAAATTAAAGATTATGACATAAATGTAACATCTATCTTTTATTTATCTGCCTATCTATCCATCCAAGTTCCCTTGTTTCATTTTTAACTTCAAGGGTTTTTCACTTTTATATCTAATTTGGTTTACAAATTAAATACTAAAACAAATGAAACACAAAAACATGGTACAATCAAGATGATTATAACAATGTGGGCCATATAACTGGAAACCACAGAAAAATTTATATTAATAATAATTACCATTTTATTATTTATATATTAAATCACCATGGGGGATATGCTAAAAGCATATGTTTACTCAGTGAAAAATCACATTGAATAGAACATGTACTGTAATGTAATGTGAAAAAAAATTATATATGGTTTCCTATGTTTCCAGACTTGATTCCTATGCTGTAATTAAATCAGAGGTTTTTGTAGGATCTATAGAATTTATGTTTTACAAATATTAACTGGTTTCTTGCCTCAGTTCCTCATCACTCCTCTTCCAAATCTAAACTTACATTGCTTTCCTCGGCAAAATTTTCCAAGTGCTTCTGAAGTCTCATAGTAAAGGTCAAAATCCTTTCTATGCCTTAGCAGTTCATATATGCCTAACACATCCCAAGCCCTCTAATTCATAGTCCTCATCACTTATCACTGTCTTATCACCTCACTGCCTATATTAGCCTCATATATAATTGCTAAATGTGCCAGGCACATCTCACTCTCAGTACACAAAGCTGGGCATTAATGGAGATTGGGGACTTTTTCACCTGGTATTGTAGACATTATCTATGATTCCTTTTGCTTATTTTATTTTATTTTATTTTTTGTTAATTACTTAAGACTTTCTATGTTCTCTGCTCTTCCGGTGGAGCAACTAAGAAGACTAAAAAATTGCTATTATCCTTTCCCAAAATACAGTCATCTGTTCTGCTTTTTGAACAGGTGCACTACTATTATTTATTGAATAGAAGTAGATGAGTTTATAAAATTTCATGAAATGTTAAAGAATGTTCCAGGAAGGCAAGATTTCTTTTTGTTAGATAAACCTAAAAACTTTATCAGATCATTGATCTATGTTTTAGCTAAGACCCTTCTTTAGGGAGCAGGAAAAAAGAGAACCCAGGAAACAGTTACAAAAAGAACTTTCAGAGAGATAGGAAAGGTCCCAGGGGAATATGATTGCAATATATCAGAAGATGAAAGAGGAAACACTTCAGAGAAGGACATTGGTAGTATTAGTTACTTCAAGAGGTTGAGGAAATTAGAAAAAGTGGTTGGCTGATTTTGGAGTAATCCTTTTAATAGTATAGTAAAAGTGGAGTCAGAAATTAGCATGTTGCTGTTCAATGTATTATTGAATAGCATTGAAAATTAACATGCAGTGGCTATTTCTTTCACAAATTTATTTATATTGCATTCATTATTTATTAGTGTTTAATGCAAAGTCAGAAGATGAAAACAGACTGTCCTATATAAGTGGCATTTTTATTGACGTTCAAGTCCAAGGTTGAATTAAATTGTAAGCCATGTCTAAACACATTAAACTCAAACCTTAACTAGGTGTGACTTGCATAAACAGAAGATTCAGAAGTCATTTTATTTTATTTTATTTTTTTAATTGTTTTTGCCATACATTGTCATGATATCACCATGGGTTTACATATGCTTCCCCTCCGGAACCCCCCTCCCTCTTCCCTCCCCGCCCCGGGAAATCTCGCTGCACCAGCCCCAAGATTCAATCCTGGGCTGGCGATTGATTAGACATATGAAAATTAACATGCTTCAATGCCCTTCTCCCATATCATCCCACCCTTACCCTCATCCACAAAGTCCACGAGTCTATTCTATACATCTGCGTTCCTTTTG